>CM053624.1:177946562-177968250 GCA_028646595.1 Phalanger gymnotis | reverse complement strand
GTAAATTGTTTTGCATACTACTGAAAGTCCCAGAGAAAGCTTGGGAATCTGGGAGGGGAGAGTTTAGGATCATTTACAAAATAACCAGAGTCTGGAAGTGATAATGTCTGCTCAGCCTCAGGCAATTCATGGGTCTGGGGTATGGGCACCAGGTCAGCTTCAGTTGGCTAAGCTTGACTCGAAATTCATTGATGTAATAATAACAGGTAGGACTTAAATAGCAATTTGAGGCTGGCAAAACACTTTACAAGTATCTCATTTTATCCTTATAACAACCCTAGAAGAAAGGTGCTTTTATTATGCCCATTTTACCGATGAAGAAACTAAGGCTGAGGTTAAGTGACTTTTTGCCCAGGGTCACATAGCTAGTAAGCTAAGGCAGGAAATGAATTTTTTTAGTAACTGCTAATAAAACATATACTTAAGAAAGATAGTTTGCTGACTAGTTTGACAGAAAGCAACCAGTTAATAAACATTTATTAAGGTCTCACTATGTGCCAAGGCTGTGCTAAATGCTGAGATTATAAATACACGAAAAAGACTGTCCCTGCCCTCAAGGAGCTAACAATCTAATGGGGAAAGACAATTCACAAAAGGAAGCTGAAAAGGGAGATGAGGAAGATAATTCTGCCTAAGGCATGCTGGAGAAATCCAAAGGAGTGTGGTCTGGTGGGAAATGAAAAGAAGCAAAGAGATCTCTAATAAAATAAAGCAGGAAAACAGAGATTTTAGTTTTTAGTTACTTTTGCTAGGAATGGGAAGGAACATGACTTTCTCTTATATTACTTAACAAGCTGGGGAGGAGTGCCTCTTATCCAAAGTAAAATTACATGTATCATTGTTGACTTGTGAAAGTCAAGATAATGAAAACATATCTATTTAAACAGGTGTTTTAGGTTGGATTCTTCCTGAGCAGAATGACCTCATATTTTCAGATAAAACCAGCCTTGCCCTCTTAGTGATTGTCTTGGAAAGTTGGAGGTACGATTGATTAAATTAAATCAATTGCCGATTATTTTAGAAAGCAGGAAGGTTATTGTCAACTGCTTTCAGGTGATTATATATTTGGGGCAGGCAATGGGAGGGGGAGAGGCGATGGAGTTAAATGACTTGCCCAGGATCATACAGCTAGTGTCAAGTGTCTCAGGCCAAATTTGAACTCAGGTCCTTCTGACTCCTAGGCTGGTGCTCTTATTCACTGTGCCACCTTGCTGCCTCCAGGTGATAGTTTAAGACAGTGAAAGTTTATGATCTTCACCTATAAAGAGGGTGTCTCACACCAAAGGGTTTTGGGACTGTGGTAATATTAATATGAAAGAGGAAGAGAAAACAAATTTGCCCACTGATACTTTAAAAAAAAAGTCAGATGAGTCTGGAACTAAGGGGTGGGAGCTATTTTGAGACACCTGATAAACTGAAATGGTGGGGGAGGGCAGTGTGGAACTGATTAACTAAGGGCATTCTCATTTGCTTATTACTTTTTAGTCTATCTTTGTACCTGTGAATGCAAAGCTCAATCTTTCTCCAGGGTTGAAAATTTAGAGCCATATACTGTCCAAACAAATTACATGAGGTTTATTTTGATGACTATATTACAGTTTCTTTCATTTTTGAGATGGATCAGTAGACAAGTGTAAAAAAGGCTAGAAGGCTAACCAACACACCATAAAACATTAAAAGAACAAGAAAAAGGTGTCCAGCATGTTTGACATATCTTTTACGGAGAATTTATGGAAAACCATGAACCAGAAACACATGGGATGAGAAGTTCTGGCTGAGTTGTAACCTGTGCTAGTGGAAAGAATGCCCATGTTGAAGTCAATACTCTTCTCATCAAAGCTTTCCAAACTTGCTATTTTAGTTCAGTCTAGAAGTCTCTATTTTGTCATCTGAATATCAGCTCTTGGTTTATCATTGTTACAAGTCCCAGCCAAGTTATTCGTTACTTTTTACTACACAGACGCATACCACCCAAGGAAAATTTGAACATTCCTAAGATTCTACAACATAGTTAAGTATTCCCATAATTTAGTGTGTTGGCGCTCCCTGTCAATGTCTCCTCTACCACTCATCTGTATGTTATGTTCCACCAGGTTGATTTAGCAGTGGAACATAGATTTTACTTAATCTCCTTTTCCTACAGAGTCAGAGTGCCTTCCTTCTGCTATTTCCTGTACATAACTTGCTTTGTGTAGATTTGCTCTCAATTAGTCTCCTCCATTAAATGGTAAGTTCCCTGAAGGCAGGATTCTCTCTTATCTCTGGTTCTATCTTAGCTCAGTGCCTGGCACAAATAGGTATTTTATAAATGTAGTACTGTGGCATCAAAAGTTTGAAGAGACTAGTATTTGTTTAGCACGTGTTCCAACTCCCTCCTATTATAGATGAAGAAACTAAAACTTATACAGGTTAAGTGATTGATCCAAGGTCATGCAGCAAAATTAAAATTTGAATGTGATGAGGTTGGGGTTGAGGGGTGCTCAATGCCCCCAAAGTGCTGACACCCTGAGTCCTGCCAAAAGAATTTGACTCAAGCCTTCTCAGCCAAGAGAAAAGACAAAGCTTATTAAGGGTTAGCCATATTGGGTTGTCTTAAGAAATCCCACCCTTTGTGATACCTGTTTTCACAAGCCGGCCAGATTCAATCTGAGCACCTTCATGGAGACAGGATGAGACTTATATACACAGAGATTGTAGGAGGTATCTAGGGTGGTCCTGGGATGATGGGAGGAGAGGTTTAGGGAGGGTGTTGAGGAGGAGTCTAAGGAGGAGCTTAGTGGGACTGGGGTGAGGTGAGACTCCAGGAACCAAGAGAATGGGATTAATGGTGGGAAGTAACTGAAGGCTACCAGGAGATAACAAGACAATGGAGGGGCTAGGTTAGTTTAAGGGTAACAGATTTGGGCATAGACACTTTGACAAGATCAAGGGTGGACACTAGGCAGATCGAGTGGGAAGATTCAAGGAGAGTTCAAGAGGGTACCCAGAGACTGTACTCCAGGTTCAAGGGGGTTCCCAGAGACTGTACCCTCATCAAATGGAGGCAGTCCACATCCCCTGATCTCTCAGCTATGCCAAGTGGTCTCCTGGCAGGTCAAAACTCAATAGTTCACTTACTTCAAGCAGTAAACACGTATGAAATACTCCCTTGGTCAAGTTGATCTTGGGATTTAACTAGTATTTCTTTGTTTCAGATTAGGCACATATGCCTTCAGCTCCAATGAGGGCTGGTCCTGTGAGTTGCTCAGTTCCCTGAGCAGAGAGCCAGGGAAACTGGACTGATTACACCAGCTGCTAATCTCGGTTATCATTGTTTGCAAGAGGAGGGGCAGTTTATTACTTCCTGGAGCACAAAGCCTGGGTAAATAAGAGTTATTTATACTCTGTAGATTTGTTTTGGGGCAGAGAAAATGTGTAGTTTGATGAGAAATGAAGATTATAGCACCCAAGTTTCATTCCAGTAAGGTAAGGCAAGGTAAGCAAGAAACATTTATTATGCATTTACTATGTACTAGGCACTATACTGGGGCAACTAGGTGGTGCAATGGAAGACTCATCTTTCTGAGTTCAAATCCATCCTCAGGCACTTTACTGTGTCATCCTAGGCATGTCACTTAACCTGGCTTGCCTCAGTTTCCTCATCTGTAAAATGAGCTAGAGAAGGAAATGGCAAACCACTCCAGTATCTTTGCCAAGAAAACCCTAAACAGGGTCCCAGAGAGTCAGACAGGATTGAAAAGACTGAACAACAACAGGCACTATACCAAGCATTATAGATACAAATACAAACAAAAAGATAGTCTCTGTCATTGAATAGCTTGCATTCCAGGGAAGGAGAAAACACATATGCACACAAAAGAGAGTTGAAAGAGACAGAGGCCAGGTACCCATGCTGAGGCATGGTGGAAAAGTCTATTGACTGAGACACACAGCCAGGAGTGGAATAAAGCATGACCAGCCTGGGCTGGATCCCAAAATGGCCCCCAGAAGGAACTCACCAATGAGACAAAGGGGCCAGCGTGATGGAGGGGTATTCCATGGTGAGAAGGCCCTAGGCGCTGATGGGGTTTCTAGGTAGTACAGGTCTTTAGTGTTCCCCTGGTACCCTGCACCGTAGCCAACATCTGGGAGTATCTACTGCTTTCCTGAACAGTCAAGGGCAGCCCTCCCAGAGTCAGGAGGTACTATGGATGAGAATGAGAATGAACTGGACCAGAACCAGACTGATCTTGTAGGTGGGGAGCCATTCCCTGGGTGGTGCTCAGTCCTTTAGGTGATGGTTAGATTAGATGACCTCTGTGGTCCCTTCCAACATTCTGTGAATGTCAATTTTAAGGGTAGACCCAGATGAACAACATCTGGATATTCATCACCCATAGCAGGGGAAACCTAATACTTCGTTAATTTAGAGCTAGAAGAGGCCTTAGAGGCCATCTGGTACACACTCTCATTCTAAATATGAAGAAACTGAAGTTCAGAGAGTTTAATCAACTTACCCAAGGTCACACGGTAGCTATTAAGTGCCAATGGCAGGATTTGAACACAAGTCTTCCTAACTCCAAGTCCAGTACTGTCTTCTGACATGTCTGGCCCTCTATAGTCAAAGGACAGGAGCATTCCCATCTTGTAGGCATTGTAAAGAACTTAACATTCCTACGTGGGAATGACTCATTTTGAGGAATTAATTACAGTAGTCTATTGTAAAATGAGTACAGATCCTTTTGACCACATTTCTCAACAGCCTCAGAGAAGTAACTCGCTCTTCCTTCTGACGCATGTTTGAGTATTTCAAAGCCCTTGATGCACACCAGCACTTGTCCTTACCATCGAAGGTTTGTAGCTTATGAACACTAATGTATTCATTTATAGGGGAAATAATACAGTGGAACCCAATCACTTGGCTTTGCTTTCCTCATCTGTAACATGGACTAGATCCTAGACCCATTATCCTTTTCAACTCTAGACCTATGACCTTCAGTTTATTAATTTGACTAAGGTCATATACAACTTTGAGAGCATGGTATTGTGGCAAGAGAGCTGAATTTGGAGTCAGAGGACCTGAGTTCAAACTTTAGCATAGACATTTAATACCTTCATGACCTTAGACCTCTTTGGATCTCAGAGAGGGCATTAGTATTCATTTCTGCAAAATAAGATAGCTGGAGTAGATGATGTCCAAGATCCTTTCCAGTTCAGCATTTCTGATCCAATGATTCTTTGCTATCCGTCTCAGTTTTGAGGCACATAAATTCCCCACTATCCTGACCTTACTCAGGGCAGAGGATGCCATTGACTCTGCTTTACCGCAACGGCACAGGAGAAGATCCTTGACTCTGTCTCCCAAATTCTTAATACTAGAGACATTGCCTTACACAATAGTAGAAGAAGGAAGTTTTTCTGAGGTTTTTGAAACAATTTTTCCCTTCCTGCCTAAGTTTATTTTCAGTCCTATTTTCTATCTATGTGCATTAGGCTCTGGAGACAGAACAGGATGTATCTGTCTGCTCACTGCTACCTATCTTTAAGCCAGAGATCAAGAAGGATGCTGAAGAGAGTCTTCAATGTTTTTTTAAAAATCTTAAAATATTTAAGATTATTTTGATGAAAAGAATATTAGGTTAGAGGTCAGAAGATCTAACATTGAACACTTACTCTACCCTTTGCTAGTACAGTGACCCTAGGAAAATCACTTAACCTCTAAATCTCAATTTTCCCAACTGAAGAATGGGGATAATTACATTTACACTAACTACTTAATAAAATTGTTGTGAGAAAGTTTGTAAACCATTATAGAACTATATGGATGAAAGGGTTATTAGTTTGCTACCAACTGCATGGGTTTGGAGGGGTTTTTTTTTGGAAGTACATAATGAGACAGAGAGGCATCTAGGTGGCACAGTGAATGCCAGTCCTGGAGTCCAAGACTCATCTTCCTGAGTTCAAATCTGACCTCAGATGTTACTAGTTGTGTGACCCTGGGCAAGTCACTTAACCCAGTTTGCCTCAGTTTCCTCGTCTGTAAAATGAGCTGGAGAAGGAAACAGCAAACCACTTCAGTATCTTTGCCAAGAAAACTCCAAACAGGGTGGCAAAGGGTTGCACACAACTGAACGATGAGACAGAATGAGAGGGCCAGACTCATTCACTTCTGTTTCATCACATAGTTCTAAAAGTAAGAAGGTAGGTTGGCAGTAGGTAGAGCCTTCCCACCTAAGCATACTCTGAGAACTGTGTCCCCATAGGACAGACCCATACTCCTGTTACACCATTACTATGTGAAGGAGGGTAGTGTGTTTCTTAGCTTTGTTAACAGGGGTCCAGAAGTAAAAATTAAAGGGAGTCAGGATTAAATTATAGCCAAGGTCATACAGAGCAAGTTAATAGCAATTTAAGGCTCAGGCCTCCTATCCCTGTCATAGATTGACCTTCTCCCACCTCAGAAAAAAAAATATCCTTGTGGTTAATAAAATGTCTGTGTAAAAATAGCGAGGTCTTTCTTAATGTGCCTACCCCTCCTATGTCTAGGTATGAACATCTGCTGACTTCCTTGGCAAATGCTGTATTTGTTCCACTGAGCAGATTTGGTTTCCATCCTGTCTCTGACACTTCTGCCAACGTCATCAGCTCTATCGCTGTGGTAGTCTCCCTACCTGGCAGATATGGGCTGAGCAGAGAGCTATCCAGACGGAGGGTTTAGCACATAGGAGGTATGCTTAAGAGTGACTGATGGGGTATCTCCATCATTTTCTACTGAAAGTCCCCCTTTAGCTTCTAAACAAAGAACTCCATATCCATTCCATCTGACAGAATCCTTTGCCCTCTCTGCTCCCCTGACTTCACATGCTGTCTCATCTATGAGCCCCAACGCTCCCACTAATTTGTGGCAGAAGACACAGGGATAGTGAACATATTGGACATGGATTGCCAGTGTTGAAGCAAGTCACTTAACTGATCAAAGCCTCAGTTATCTCATCTGTAAAATGGAGTTAAGAATACCTGAACTACCTCACAGAAGTATTGTGAGGAAAGTGCTTAAGTGCTATAGAAATGTGAGCCAGTATAGCTACTCATGAGGCCTAGTCCCCATTTGTCCCTCCTTGCCCTGAAAACCTCCGAGGGATTTGACTCAAGGGACAGACAGGGACAGGAAGGTCTGAAACTAAATGTCACCAGAAAAAGAAGGTGATGAGCTAATGAGAGCATGGAATATAACTTTGGCAGGCTGAGACAATTCTGAATTATCCATGAGTAGGCGGTACCAGAAGTGACACGTAGGCAAACAGAGTGAAGATGTGCAATCTCTTTGTGTGTGTGTGCGTGTGCATGCGTGTGTGTGTCTGTGTGTGTGTGTGCGTATGTATGTGTGTGCGTGTATGGTAAAGGAGTGGCATTCTATTGGATGGGGTAGGGGGGAAGACAAATCTTAAAACAAAACCCTGGAATGAAGCTGCTTCTTTCCTGGAGTCTGGAAACTGGGGGAGAACCATCAAATACAGTCTTAATACGTAAAGAGTTGAGGGTTTTCGAAGAAGTTGAGTTAGGGCCAAGAGAAAGTCTTCATGGGAACAGGAGCTTTTGACTTATCTAAACTTTGCACCTTCCTCAAAGTCTCACACAGGGCTCTAGAAACAAAAGGTACTTAATTAATCTTTGCTATAAGGAGGTTCTAGGAGAGAGATGAGGGAGAGACAGATAATGGCGATGATGCCAAGGGAAAGTAGGATCCACCTGTGTAGACAGGTGTCCTGCCATTTGATTCACAGAGATATTATAGAGGGGGGGTTTATTATCATTCATTCCAGAAGTGACTTGGGGAAATGGGTTAGGTTTGAACACCAACAATTCAAGGGAAAAAGAGAACATATTGTTAAGGCAAGGGAATTCTAAAGGGGCCAATAGGAGCAATGTCTTCTATTCTCTGACGGCTCTGAGAGCCCTGTGGTCCTATTTGCCTGGTACTTTTTTTCCAAATGCCACGAAGTGGGTGACAATCAGTTGGGGAATGGCTGAACAAATTATGGGCTATGAATGTCAAAGAATACTGCTGTGCCGTAAGAAATGATGAAAGGGATGAGTTCGGAGAAATCTGGGAAGATCTCTGAAGTGATATAGAATGAAGTGAGGAGAACCAAAACAATGTATACAAAAACAACTATATTGTAAAGACAAACAACTGTGAAAGACTTAGGAACTCTGACCAGGCGCAGTAACCAACCAGGATTCCAGAGGACTTATGATAAACTATACTACCCCATCGTCTGACAGAGAGGCCATGAGTTCAAGTACAGAACTCGACATGTATTTTTGGACGTGAACAACATGAAAATTTGTCTTTTTTGGACTGTGCTTATTTTATTATGAGAGTTTTGTTCTATATTTTTTTTTCTATTGGGGAAAGATGAAAAGGAGAGAAGATAAATGCTCTTCGATAGAAGACGAAATAAAATGGAAGGGAAAAAAACCAAATACCTTGAAGTAGAGAGTATTTCAGGAGAGGGGGAAGGGTTTGGCCTGCACTGGGAGAGCCTTTTCCTTCCCCAAAGCTCTTATCTCCCTGTTCAGCTTTGCATTCCAGATTACAGCAAGAAAGAGCAAGTCTGCCAGCAGACTGTGTCATGATTATCTGAAACACCCTTTGAATAACCTACTCCGAGTTGAATTTATTTTCTTTATGTTATGAATATACTTGTTACAATAGTGTGAATTATGATGGTAGTTATCCTATCAGGCATTTTTTTTTTCCTGAGGCTAAACAACAAACAGTTTCTCATATACAGAAGTAGTCCAAGTTCATATTATTCCCATTTTATTGATCAGAGAGCTAAGGTCCTGGAAGAATAAGTAAAGACCAGAAACTAAGAATTTTTGTACTCAGGGCAAGTAACACAGACTCTGCCCAGGTAGGCTGAAGCAAAGCATGTTCCCAATTGGGCCAAGGGCTAAGACACTTCCCTGTTGGGGGAAACAGACTTCAGGACACTATACAAGACTGCTGCTAAAAAGATTACCATGTTTGAGACAGGGAGGGGGAGTTTCTACTCTAACAGGGTGTTACATGGGGCTTGGAATAAGGAAAACTCATCTTCCCCAGTTCAAATCTGGCCTCAGACACCAGCTGTGAGACAAGCTGGGCAAGTCACTTAACCCTGTTTATCTTGGTTCCTCATCTGTAAAATGACCTGGAGGAGAAAATGCAAACCACTCCACTATCTTTGCCAAGGAAACCCCAAACAGGCTCATGCAGAGTTAGACCCGACTGAAACAACATAATAGCAGCAACTATAAGGAGTTCACCCCAGTTGATTATTTAGTAACTTCCTATTTCAATTATTATTCTTGCTAACTAAGTACTTGGCTCTGACATTTCTACCCTGTTGAGGAACTGCAAATGTTATTGGAATCCTCCATGTTTAGCCCACTGGAGCAAAGTCCTTCCCTAGTTACTGTTCTGGGTAAATGACTTGCTATAAGAAAATAGAAAGTCAATGACATGGCTTCCAATTGAACCTGAAGCATTGGACTCAACCTAGTTCTCTATCTCTCCAGATCCAAATGGTTTTCCTCCCACCTCCATCCTCCTCTACCTCTCAAGATGATGACTCAGCATATTTTGGGAATGTTCCTTAACCAAGGTAACCAATGTCAGTCTGTTTGACCTCCTCAGGTTTTGGCCAACAGCCTGTGCTGGTGGTGACAGCAGCTTCCTCCCACAGAGCAAGAGAAACAACTATACCTTTTTTGTTTTACCTCTTGAAGCTAGAGCCAGGAACCAAAGAAACGTTCTCTCCCAGAACAAATATTAGTTCAAGGGGCAATTGTGTGTCTATGGCTGGCATCCCTTACACATTTCCTCTTCAGTTAGTAATGTCAGCTGAAGGGGAGTTTGGCTGAGTCGTAGGGAAAATCAGTGGGATTGTAAAGGGTAGAGGGAGGAGGGCAGAGACACCGCTAAACCAAAGATCAGCAGGAGAGCTAAGGAACAAAAGGTTGAATATTAGCTCTGAAAATCTTTGACTCTATGAAGGTTTGGGATTGAGCATAGAAATAGTGCCAGCCTCCTTTAGAGGAGAAAGAAAGGGTGATGAACAGGTTCACCCAAATTCCTGTCATTCATGAACCACTTATGAATTCTAATAATAATTATTGTGTGTCCACTATTTGCAAAGTTATACTGTATTCAGTCACAAAGGGACTGAGTGAATTTGAAATAGAAAAAAGGACAGTGGGGATGAGGCATGCATCCAAATAACCATAAAACAAATTCGAATGGGCTAAGTGTATAAGATTCATGGGGCAACTAAGTGGCAATAGTGGATATAGTGCTAGGCCTGGAGTAAGGAAGATGAGTCTTCCTGAATTCAAATCTGGCCTCAGATACTTACTAGCTGTGTGATCCTGGGCAAGTCACTTACCCCTTTTGCCTCAGTTTCCTCATCTGTAAAATGAGCTGAAGAAGGAAATGGCAAACCACTCCAACGTGTTTCCCAAGAAAACCCCAAATGGGGTCATAAAGAGTCAGACACAACTGAAACAACTGAATAACAACATCGAAAGTGCATAGGAAAAGTCAGAATTGCTTAAGAAATTTGAGAAAGCAAAGGGATCATTTCCAGCTGGGGGAAATCATGGAAGGCTTTCATTTGTATTACTGTGCATGTGTGTTTGTGCATGTATATGCATATATATGTAAATGAGATATATCTCATTTATATTACTTTATGTGCTTGTATCTATCACACACACACACACACACACACACACTCACACACACACACATACCCTTGCCTGAAAGCTCCTAGACCAACTTACACTCACAATGGAAGTTTAGGTTTCCAGAAGGTAACTGACAGCTTCCTCCTTTAGGGATGTCCTATCCAGTCCTGCCTCTCCAATATCAGTTGACAATTGACAACAATTACCTTTTGTAAAGTGATATTTTCCTGAAAAGGTATGTCAAGGACTATACTTTTTGTAGGACACACAGACTTATGCAAGGTACTTAAGGAGAGCTGACTCAAACTTGGTGTAACAAAGGTACTCTGCTACTTCTAAGTAGAAAACACCAGGGCCCCAAGGGGTCTCTCTAAATTCTTGGTCAGGGAAGCCCTTTTCTTCTTTTGTCAAATACTCATGAAGTTCTCCTTGGTGTAGCTCTCTGCTGGGCTCTGAGAACCCATGACTTTCCAGAATCTGTAGCTGGACATTGAAACTGCCCCCATGCTTGAATGACTCTTTTCTTCATCTATATGTAGTCACTTCTCTTGTTGGCCAAGTCATCAACTCTAGCGTACTCTACTACCACCTCTGACTGCTGGGGATATCTCTGAAGTCTCTTCCTACCTTTTGAAGTTTAGAAGGTCATAACCTGGTCAATCCACCTTCAGATACCTGCCTAATCTCAGGAAAAATTAAACACAAAGGAAACAGAGATGCTATGCTTTTGTGGACAGGTAGTAGCCAGGTAAAGAGCATAAGGAAACCATTGCCCTTCCCTTGCCTTGGAAATAAATGCTAGAGTCTCCTAGGTGAAAGAAGTAAGGAGGTAGAAAGAAAATGATTCTTGGCGAGGTCCATTACAGATGAATGTCACTGAAACAGAAGAATGAGGTGGTGGGAGACTGGGAGGATTAGGTACCTTACTCTTATCTAAGCTGAAAAAGGGAAAGAGAAGGAGAGAGAGAGAAAGAGAGGGAGAGAGAGAGAGAGAGAGAGAGAGAGAGAGAGAGAGAGAGAGAGAGAGAGAGAGAGAGAATGAATGAATAACTACAACAACAAGGAATTTGAAATTGGGCTTGGTAATTGGAGAGAAGAATTGGGTAGAGGAGAGAAGGTTCACATTACTATAAGCAAAACAGAGACCAAATGTCAACTTAAAAGTTATGACTATATGCAATACTGTTTATTCTGGCCCCCACTGCCTGAATACCCATGTTTGTTAGATCTCACTCTGTTCCCAGGGTTCTCTGAAATCCTTAAAGTGGTTTGGGATATCTAGGCTCTGTGATTGGTTCCAGTTCCCATTGATGGTTTTCCCTTAAGTGTAAGGGGTTGGAGCCTCTGTACCCCAGTTTATTTATTTCAAAAGTATAAGAATGAATATATAAACATGCTCCAAAGCGCATGACTGTCATAATTCCCCTTCTGTCTCCCACCCCTCATACCATCTCAATTTCTAGGAAGGGGAAAGGGATTAGGTTCATAGTTTAGCTTAATTCCCATATAGCATAGCTCCAGTTCAAGTCCAAAACACCCCTTGGACTTCAGTCCTGTGATTTCTCCGGGCTTCCTTGCTGGGCTAGCTGGCTGCAACACTCTGCTTAGAATACTGACACCAACGTTGCCATGACTTGAACTTCCACATCAAGTGGGGATGACTACCTGCACATGAAATTGAGAAGGACAAATGAAATAAAATAGAAAGAGAAACACCCCAAGGTCTGGGTATTTAAAGAAGACAGGAGGGAAAAGCAACCCTTCTCCCCTTCCCCCCCTCTCCTCCACCTTCTTGGTTTAGTTCATGGTGCCTAGGCTGTGGGTGAACTGGGCATGAGCTTCACCTTCTTGTACACAGCAAAAAAGAGCATGAAAGATAGAAAGCAAGACTTATCCCAATCTGACAGTTTTAAAGATACAGCCTCTTCCAGCTATGCAGCCAGTTGAAGAAGGCTGCTCCCACCCACATTATAACAGACATACCAACATGAGATATAGGATGTCTCCTCCTATGAGCAGGGTGCCTCCATGTCCTAACATGCTCCAAACTTCCATTTTACACACACACACACACACACACACACACTCATGTGCACACCCATGCACTCATTGATATATACATAAGTATTTAATGGAAGGAAATACCAATTACATACTAATAGAGATTTGGGTATTTCTCTCTAAATCCAACAGAAAAATAGAAGAACATATGCAGCTGACAGAAGTATTGACAAATTAGATTTGACTGACCATCACTGATTTCTGAATGGGAATACTAAAGAATACAGATTTCTCAGCATCTATGATACCATTACCAAAGTTTATTAAGTGTACGGCTTAAAAGAATATAAATTAATATAAAAAAGCAGAAATAATTTAGCTTCCCTTTTTGTATACTAATAAAAATAATAATCAATAAAGGAAATATAAGCACAAAATACAGATATAACTGGCAATCAAATGCTATTCTGAATAACAAGTAGTTCAAAAAATAAATTATTATAACAATTACATAAAAGATGATGATGATGAAGCAACATGCCAAAACTCTTGGGATGCAGCTAAAGCACTCCTCAGAAGCAAACTAATATTTCTGAAGACATATTAACAAAGAAGAAAAAGAAAGGATCAATAGCCTGAGCATGCAATTTAAAAGGCTAAAAATAAATAAATTAGAAACCTCAAAACAAGTACAAAAGAAGAAATATTGAAAATTAGAGGAGAAATGGATACTTGAAAATAAAAAGAATGTAGAATTGATGAACAAAATAAGAGCTCTTTTTTTTTACAGAATACTAACAAAATCAATAAACCATTACCCAACCTGATTAAGAAAAAGAGAGAGGAAAAGTAAATGACCAAAATAAAAAATGAACAAAGTGAATTCACAACAGAGAGGATAAAAAAGGAATTACCAGAAAGTACTATGCACAATTATATGCCAGCAAAATGGAGAATTCAAAGGATATTGATGAGTTATCCATGAAATTTAAAAATACCTAAACTAACAAAGTAAGAAATTGAGAGCTTAAGCAGCCAAATTTCATGAAAAAGAAATTGAGTAAGCCATAAATGAGTTACCAAAGGAAGGGGAAAAAACCCCAGCTCCCATGGGTTTACAAATTAAATTTCATCCAACTTTAAAGAGCAATTAATATCTATGCTACAAAGCTTATTCTCAAAAAATAGAAATAGAAGGGACTCAGTCAAACCCTTTCTGTGGAACAGTATGTAGAAATTGGGTCAAGTAGACTATCTCATCCAAGTATTTCACTTAATTCCTCTTTTAAGGAGCCATACACCTTGACAGTAAATGTGATACAAGAGACCTGGTATGCCTATGAATCTAGGTGGAAGAAAGTACCCTCTAAAAGTATATTGCAGGGGCAGCTAGGTGGCACAGTGAATAGAGCACCAGCCCTGGAGTCCAGCGGACCTGAGTTCAAATCTGGCCTCAGACACTTGACACTTACTGGCTGTATGAACTTGGGCAAATCACTTAACCCCAATTGCCTTGCCTTCCACCCTCCAAAAATAAATAAATAAAAGTATATTGCAGGTGTAGGCATTTGAAGATGCTATTTCCTTTGGCTTTGCAAAGTGTTGATACATACTTTTCATACCTATGTGGCATGACTCATTTTGCACCATAGTTATCAGTTATTATCATTCTAGTTTCACTACATACATGACTTCTAAGAAACTAAAATTAATCTACTTTAATTTATAAGGAACTGATTGGCAAAATCAGTAGGTATAGCATCTGTTACCAAAGAATGAGATATCTCTGGACTCCCCATGTCTCTGGGGAAGCTTCTAGCATCTGGCCTTCAGAAAACTTATCTCTTTTTTCTAGTTGGCTAATGTTATCCAAGCACATCTCTGTTTCATAACACATCCAAGGTCCAGAGTTCTGGGAAGTCTATAGGAGGAGGCTCATGACCACTCCATAAACTTGTTCCTTTATGCTTGAGAGGAAATTTGGCAGATCATAGAAGTCAGAGCCAGAAGGAACTTTAGAGATCACCTGGAGAAATCCAGGAGGCAGCTGGTGGCTCAGTTGAAAGAGCACTGGGCCTGGAGTCTGTTGGACCTGAGTTCAAGTCCAGCCTCAGCTAATTCCTAGCTGTGTGACCCTGGGCAAGTCACTTAACCTCTCATTGCCTAACAAAAGAATCCAGTGGAGAAGGAAACAGCAAACTACTCCAGTAACACTGCCAAAAAGAACCCAAATGGGGTCATAAAAGGTAGAACAGGACTGAAAAATGACTAACAGAGAAATCCAAACTTCTCATTTAATAAATGAGGGAATCGGGGCCCAGAAAAGAGAAACAACTTATGCAAGATCACACTGGTAATAAAAAACAGCAGTAAGATTTAGACTTTGAATTATTCTGTTTATCCTATACATACTTTGTTTTGTACATAGTTAGTCGCGTGTCTCTCTTCTAAGATTCTGAGCTCCTCAAGGGCAAGGACTGATTTTGGTTGTTTTATGTATCCCAGTGCTGAGCACCATGCCTGGTACATGGTGGTTGGTGGTAGAGGGGCAGGGAAGAGAATAAGCGTTATATAGCTCCTACTACGAAAGAGGTACTGTGCCAGGTGCTTTTCCAAATGTTATTTCATTTGAGCCTCACAACATCCTTGCAAGGTAGTGATGGGGTGCTTGGGTGCCTGTGCTTGGACCCCAGTTCCAAAATCACACCCAGTTCCAAAATTACATCTCTCTCTAGCCTCAAAACACCATCCCTAGCAGCTTCTCTCTAGCAAAACAGGACAGCATACCCTAGCAAAACATTTCTCTCTCTTCCTGATACAGTGGCCAGCTGCGCCTATAGGATTTATTAATTTGAACCAGTACTGGCTGAACTGGCTGTGTACTGGGTCATAGAGATATTTAGTACTCATTGACCTATCATGCATGCTAGACCTAGACATATGTATACTCCCTTACATTTATCTTATCCAACAAGACATGGATGGGAGCAGCCTGGGTATTTCCCAGTCAGCCCTGACTGTTAGTTGACTTAGTGATGTTTCAGGCCTAAAACCACACCTCCACGTAACCCCCACCTAGGGCTATTTCCCAAGTGAACTCTGGGTAAAATATCTGTGCAGTAGATACAAAAAGTGCATGTTCCTTTAAGAATTGACCACTCCTTAATCACTCCCTAATCCCACCCTGAATCACCTAACTAGCATATTTGACACATATTTTACTATAGAATAACATATATAAACTTTATCTGTACCCCTCCAAGGTTGCAGGTCCTCTAAGAATTCTTGCTCGCTGAAAAGCGT
Source organism: Phalanger gymnotis (assembly GCA_028646595.1). Taxonomy (NCBI): domain Eukaryota; kingdom Metazoa; phylum Chordata; class Mammalia; order Diprotodontia; family Phalangeridae; genus Phalanger; species Phalanger gymnotis. The sequence continues at coordinate 177,952,233 of CM053624.1, read as the reverse complement.
AACAAATCTTTGCCACCTTGACTTAAAGAATGCTTGAAACCATGAATTCATTCCAAATGGCCCAACCCTCTCCAGTACTCTGGTCTTTGAGGGGTACCCCCCCCCCAATGACCCTGTCTGGGAACTCCAGTCTTGGGGTTCCTGGACTTTATCTCAACCTTAACAGTAAGCACTATTATTATCCCTATTTTACAGTTGAGGAAACTGAGGTTAATTAAGTGACTTTAAAAAGAAAAGAAAAAAGAAAAAAAAAGAATTAAGTGACTTAAATTGGGTCACTTGGCTATTAAGTATCGGAGGCTGTATTTGAACTTAAATCTTCCTGACTCCAGTCCCACTATTCTATCCAAATGCAACAGCAGTTGTGGTCACTTGAAAAAGCTTTATTGACTATTAACTAAATCTTATTACTACACACTGCTTTCTCTTGAGACTGAAGGGCATGGGATAAGAATGGGTGTTTTTAGAAATAGTAGTAGCAGCAGCAGTAGTAATTGTCACTTGATAAATCTTTATTGAGTACTGACTAAATCTTATTAGTATACAATGCTTCTTCTCAAGACTAAAGGGCATGGGAGAAGCAATAGTGGTTTTTCGAATCAATGATCTCCACAACCCCCAAGGGGAAGGAAAACCAGCAGGGCAACTGATCTCAAAGTGCTCCTAAGGGCTGACAGAATAAAGAAAAGATTGCGCTAAATCTTGACAATCCTACCTCCATAACCTCTCTCATGACCCCTTTGCTCCATTCACACAGCCAACTACCTAACTCAGGTCTTCTTCACTAATCAACTGGTTTTCCTGCTTCCATTTTCTCTCCTATCCAATGCAACCAGAACACCACTGCTGACATGGTGCACTCCTCCTACTCAAAAATCTGTAAGTGGCTTCCCATTGCCTATAGGATAAAATACAAACTCCTTAGCCTGGAATTTAAAGCCCTCTCAGAGACTTACTCTGAACTAACTTTCTGTTTTTATTTCATACTGTTTCTTTTCACAAATTCTGTATACCAACCCATATTGAACTCCTAGTGATTTCCTGAATTTGACATTTGATGTCTTGCCTCTTTACAATGACATGGGCCAAACCCATGCCCGAAATACACACCTTCCTCATCGATGCCTCTCAGAATCCTCATATTTCTTGAAGGCTGAGCTCAGGTGTCACTTCCTCAAAAATTACTGCCCAGTTTTTGTGTCACATGGGTACAAATGATACTGCCAGAAAGAATCTATAAAACATTGCTAAAGCCTATAATGTCTTGGGAAACAAGATCTAAGGTTATAGTCTGGTTTCCTTGCTATTTTCCATGAGAGAAAAAGTTGCATAACAGAAAAGTGATCTGGGAAGTGAGCATCTGGCTAAGAAGGTGGTGCCTGATAACCAAATGTGTATTTATGAACTACTATTTCAAATATAAATGGCAGGCATTCATGACCAGGGATAGAGTGCCCTTGACAAGAACTGATAGAAATGTATTTCCAATCAAAAAGCTTTAAACTAAAAAAGAAGGGAGAGGGAGAAGAGTGCCTATGAATGTCCACCAAACTAGGTATTATAGAGTGGCTGAACTGTTTAAAAAATACTAGCACTTGAAGTATCCAGAAATTTACAAGAAATAAAATCTAAGAAAAGAGATAGCAATGAACACCTGCAGTCTCAGATGACTAAATACAAATATACAAAGTATATATAACAAGTAAAGTAAACTGGAGATTCTAACACAAGGGGGCAAATTTGACCTCATGCATTCACTAAAACTTGGTGGAATGAGACTGAAATATAACTCTGGAAGTATCTACTTTATTCAAAAGAAACAGAATAGATCAAGGAGGGGGTAGGGCAAAGTGGGAGCAAAGTAGTACTGTATAGTAGGAAAGTATAGTTTTTTTATATTAGCAAATTTGTAAACCAAAAGGGAAAGATATGTTGGAGAGTTTTATTTGAATGAAGATCAACGAATCAAAGAATATAGTAATATTATTGTCATTGGAGAAAATTACAGAAAAAAGAGAGAATTGATGAGTTCAGGGAAAAGATCACAAACAGCATGCAGGCATGTTGTAGTGATGGTGACTTAAAGAATCTAGGTATATCCTAGCTGGCATCCTACCAAAACACGGATCAGCAAATACTCTTTTTTTGACACAACTTAATGGCAATTTTCTCTTTCAAAAGGTAGAAAAACCAAACTTCTATTCTGATTTAAATTCTATTTTATTTTCACTAGGTATAGAAATTATAAATGATGATAACCTTTGGGGTAAGTGACCACTGTAGCTTTGAATTTGTTAAGTGAAAGAGAAGAAAGCTAGGCATGGCCTGAAAGAGATTTTGGTTGGGCAAATTTCAGTAAACTCAGAAAAAAGATATCTAGGATTCCATGGGCCATTCAAAAAGAAAATTATCTTATTTTTAGAGAGGCAGCATAGTTTAATAGACGGAGTTGGCCTCCAAAGACAGAAAGGAAGATCCAGTTTCAAGTCCTGACTGACTCATTGACCCTGGGCAAATCACTTAAGCTCTCAGTGCTCTAGGTATCTATGAATTGTAGAGAAGAAGGAATATCTTCATCTGAGAGACCCACTCCTTATCTTATTTTTATTGATGTCTTTTATTTTTACAACATCGTTGTTTCTTAATGTATCCCTCCTCAACTCCTACCTAGAGAGCTATAGAAAAGGAAAAAAAAAGTTCATAAAAACTAACCAGAACATTAACGATGCCTGACAATATGTGCGATATTCTACATGAATAAGGAGGGAGGGAGGTATGTTTTCTGAACTTTTCTTCAGGGCCAAGCCAAATCTGCTGAATTGAAGTTCAGTGTCCCCAGAGGGCTTGCATCTTTTGCTCTCTTTTGCTCAAGATATCTGGTGAAAGACCATGTGGTAAGACGGATGGCCTTAGGGCCTTCTTCCTCTCTGAAACTACATGGCCTCCCTGAGAAATGGCCTTGGTTCTTGGCCTTTTCATTTGTTCTTTTCCTGTACAGGGAAAGAGAGTCGTTGGGAAAGTGGATCAAAGGTATCCAGGAGTTAGAATCCCGGCCAGGCCTTGTAGTCGGAGTATGTCAGGGCTGCTCAAATTCGGTGTGGGCTGAAGCTGATGAAGAAAGTTAGGAACAAGAAAAATCAATGTTTAAGCTGTCTCAGGGTGGGGTGGGTGTGGGGGAGGAGAAAGATCTGAGAAGGAACAGGACAATTGTTTGGAGTAGATTCGATGATAATAATAATGGAGAGAAGGCAGCAGCTGCTCTGGCTTATTTTGCTTCAGTTCTTCCGCTAAAAAGGATTATCTTCAGATAGGAAAGCCCAGGACAACCACAAAAAGAAAGGATAATAAGGTCTTGATACCTAAGGTAAGAAGAGACTAAGTAAGAGAGCATCTTGCTGCCCTAGAAGTGTTCTAGTCGCTAGGCCAGATGAATTATTTCAAAGGTTACTTAAGGGACTGATTCCCGAAAGGATTATTTAATCACTGTCACTGATCCTTGAAGGCCTTGGAGATCCAGGAAGTGCTGCAGCACCCAGCACAAGGGAAAAGGGAATGTCTTGATTTAAAAAAAAAAAAGGAAAGTGTATGGAATCTGCAGACCATATAGGCCAGTGAAGTCAACTTTGACTTCTAGGGAAAATCTAGAACAGATTATAAGTGATGTGGTTAGTGCATATCTAGAAAAAGGAAAAAGAAAGCCAGTGCTGTTTCATCAAAAACAGGCCATGATTGATTAATATCATTTCGTTTTTGTTATTGTTTACTAGACTCGTCCAGGGGGATGCTATAGTGAGCATTTACCTAGATTCCAGGAAGTACTGCGTAAAAAGCCTTCCATGCTATTCTTCTGTAAAAGATTAATTAATCAATGAGCATTTATTAAGCACCTCCTTTTCACCAGGCACTATGCTAGGTGTTGGGGATGCAAATACAATAAATGAAATAATCCCTATATTCGAGGAGTTTGCATTCTAACAGGGGACATTTAATAAGATATTTCTATGTGTAGAGAGTAGGCTCTGGCTTTCTCTCTCCCAGAGGAAGGCAAGCTTCATCTCCCATCAGGACTCTAAGATGGGATTCTGAGGAGTTGAAATGTCTCTCTTGTCTAAAACCATTAGCTTGAGACCCAACCTGCTGTGCTTCCTGGATTATTAGGGGGGCCCCAGTGATTACCACCACCAGTTCCATTTGATAACTCAATATCAATTAGCTTTTACAAAGGAATAGTTACTTCAAATATATGGCAAGAACATACAACCATTTCCTCCAACACATTGGGACCATAATCTCTCCTACACCACTTTGGACTCAGGGAGGAGGTAAATTAAGCTCATAATTTTGATCAGTTTGCACACAAATTGGTTCCACCAAATCCATATATAGATATGACATGACTATCAGGTGAGTCCTTCTTCTGGGCTGCAGTCCCAAAGGTCAGTCCTAAAGATTACTCCTTGCTTCTTGGGGAGTTGATACTACATTGGCTACAAAGCCTGGCCAGAATTCTAACTCCTGTGACCCACTTTCCCAACGACTCTCTTCCCCTGTACAGAAAAAGAACAAATGAAAAGGTCAAGAACCAAGGCCATTTCTCAGGGGGCTATATAGTTTCAGAGGGGAAGAAGGCTCTAAGGCCATCCATCTTACCACATGGTCTTTCACCAGACATCTTGAGCAAAAGAGGCCCTAGGCTCCCCAAGACCACAAACAATGGTAAAGCCAAAGCTAAACCATAACAATTTACAGGATATCTATGTATGTTCCACAGCCTCTACAAGGCACTTCCCTTCCAGGTCATAATAATTGTCCTGAAAGCAAGCTCACTACTATCTTCCATGCAGAGAGGTTGCATTAGCTGAGTAGACTCATGGGATCTATGCATGTGTCAGACTCATATTGCATAAGTATGTATGTGTCTGTACATGTATATATGGATGGTATTTGACAGAGAGGGGAGATGGGATGTTATCTATGAGGAAGGAAAAGAAGGTGAGCTTGTCTGGAGCTAAGACTACAGAGTGGGGGTAGAGTGGAGTAGTGATAATAATGATAATAAAACTGGAAAGATAGGTTGGAGCAAGGTTGTAAAGAGCTTTAAGAGGTAAACAAAAATGTTTGATTCTGGAGGCAATGGGGAACCAATGGAGTTTACTAAGGGGGTGAGATGGTCAGATCTGCGTTTTGGAAGCTATTCAAAGGATAGACTGAAGTGCAGAAAGACTTGAAGCAGAGAGACCAATTAAGAGGCCATTGTAATAATTTAGCTGACATTAGCTCAGGGATGAAAGTAATTCTACTTGAAGATGGAGTCAGTGACAGTGACTTACTACCCTCCAGAGTAGGACAAGTGAGGTGTGTGATTCTGTGAAGAGACATAAAAGTAGTTCCTCTCCTCTTCTCTTCTTGCCCTCCCCTCTCTTCTCCTCTCTTTCTTTGTCTCTGTGTGGGTATGTCTCACTCTCTCTCTCTCTCCCTCTCTCCCTTCCTTCTCCCTTCATCTCTCTTTCTCTCTCCCCACTCCCCCCCCCTTTGCTTCCACTTTATTCTCTGTCTCTGTCTCTTTTACTGTCTCCCTCCCTATCTCATTCATCCTTCCTTCGTATCTCTCTCTCTCTCTCTCTCTCTCTCTCTCTCTCTCTCTCTCTCTCTCTCTCTCTCTCTCTCTCTC
>CM053624.1:177926368-177946062 GCA_028646595.1 Phalanger gymnotis | reverse complement strand
TCTCTCTCTCTCTCTCTCTCTCTCTCTCTCTCTCTCTCTCTCTCTCTCTCTCTCTCTCTCTCTCCCCCTACCTCCTCACCTCCCCGTCTCCTCTCTTCTGTCTCTCTGCTCTCTGTCACTGTCTCTTTCTCCCCTCCTCCTTCCTTCATATCTTTCTCCCTCCCACCCTCCCTTCCCCTCTCTCTTTTTCTTTTTTCCCTCTCCTCTCCTCTCCTCTCCTCTCCTCTCCTCTTCCTGTTTCTCCGCTCTCAGTCTGTCTGTCTTCGTCTCTCTCTCTCTCCATTTCTCCTCCCTTCATATCTCTCTCTATCTCTCTCTGTCTCTCTTTGTCTCTCTCTGTCTCTCTGTGTCTCTGTCTCTCTCTGTCTCTCTCTCTCTGTCTCTCTCTCCCCTCTTTCCCTATTCTCTCTCCTCTCCCTGAAGGAAAGGAAGATGTAATTTGTACTCATTTAAATGAGAGTCATCAATGTAGTCCCTCCTGACTTTCCCTTGTCCTTGGGTTCCCTATGAACTATGATAACCTTTAACTGCTTAGCTGCTGCAACATTACTGTATAGGAGTATGATTGTGGCTGAGTGTTCCTCTATTGCTCCTTACAGGGAGCCAGCCAGGCCCTGCAGATGGGTTTTCCCAAGCAGATGGGTGTGGAGAAACAAGTGAAGTCCCTGCTGTTATGTCCTTGATTGGATGCTGCTTATAGAAAAGGGAGGGAGGGAGGGCAATTAAGGAGCTTGTGGTCCTAGAGTCTCTGCATCTGTCCTTGTAGGAACTGTTCATTTCAGCATCATGCGCTTCTTAAACGACTGCAAACGGTGAGGCTAAACAGCGGCGCAAACTCCATACAGATGGAAAATTACAGATGCATAGGGGGTGTGAAAAGGACGTCTTTGCTGGGGTTAGGGTTTGGCTCCTACTGAGACAGAATGTGGCCTACAGGAAAGAGCACTGATTTAGAGTCCGAGGACCCGGTCTGAGTTTCAATTCTCCTACTTATCAGCTGTAACCTCGGGCAGTCATGTCACCTCAGAATGAGAGAGTTGGGTCAGGTGGAACTGAAGGGTTGTTTTTTTTGCTGTTCTTGTTGTTGAGTTGTTTTTCAGTTGTATCTAACTCACTGTGACCTCATTTGGGGTTTTCTTGGCAGAGATACTGTAATGGTTTGCTAGTTCCTTCTTCAGCTGATTTTACAAAACTGAGGCAACGTTAACTGACTTGCTCAGAGTCGCAGAGTTTCCATGAATTCCCTCAGTCAGGATACTGCTAGTCCTGCCAAGACTAGCCTATTGCTGTTTAGCATCTAAGATTATGTTACTCTGAGAAGTAGCCTGTGATTCCCCCGACCTCAACATATTCCTATATGAATGCTGTCTCCTTCCTCAGATTCTCTTGCTTTATCTTTGTACAGTATGTGCAATGTCGGTTTAGTTATGTGTATATCCACATAGGTTTGTCTAAATGTGGTACCTATGGGTGTTTTGATCAATATCTCTGGAATCCTCACCATCTGTCTCCAGAGATTAACAGTGGTATGTGCTCAAAAGGGCTACCATGCCTATCCAGAAGTAAATCTGCATTTCAAGCTCATTTCTGGATGTGTATGACCTCAGGGGAAGTTATCTTCCTCTTAATGAACTATTCCATGGCCATCCATCTTACCACATGGTCTTTCACCAGACATCTTGAACAAAAGAGTCCCTGGGTGAAAATGCATTGGTTAGTATTTCTTTAGGTGCATTCTTAAAGACTTTGGCCTTGTTAATTGATAACTGCATCTCTCTTTTTGGGGGGAAGGGGAAGCAATTGGTTAAGTGGCTTGCCCAGGGTCCCACAGCTAGTAAGTATCTAAAGCTAGATTTGAACTCAAATCCTCTTGACTCCAGGGCCAGTGCTCTCGGTCCTATATCCACTGCTTCACCTAGTTTCTCCTATAACAGCATCTCTTGCTTAGTTCTGGGCAGCATCAACATTGTTCTAAATTATCTGTACATGATTTGTATATGCATTATTTCACATACAATGTTACCCAACTTCCCCCCTAGCAAGTCAAATGTAAAGTCAGAATAAGAACACGGAGTCCCCACATCTCACTCTGTTTCCTGGCCTGACACGATAGAGGCATGTGATTTTGACTTTAAAGTAGTCTTTCTCACTGTACAGGGTGTTCTCAAAGTATGGACACATAGGCAAAAATGCATATTTTCGAGAAATGAAATGAATGAAATTTTCAACATTTTATTTAATTGGAATATTAACAAATAACATCTTCAATATGATTTCCATCATTTGTGATGCAAAGGTCGATGCACTTTGCAAGATTCACGTGAACTCGATGCAATAACTCCACATTGCCGTCAATTGCCCATGTGTCCAGACGTTAGCAACACCCTGTATTTTGCTTTGAGTTTCAAGGCTTATTTCCATTCATAAACTGCTGAGGTCAAGGGAGCATGCACAAAATAAACTAAGGAAGAAAATGTGTCTTAATTTCCTTGTAAGGAACAGGAAGAGAGGAACTTACCAGGGAGAACAGCTGTTGATTTCTGTAGGAGGCACAGAGAATGATGTTCTTAGAGGATGAAGAGCTGGTACTTTAAAGGCTATCTTGGCCAATGCCGCCTCTTTCCATGTTGCATGTGAGTAAAGCAATGCCCAGAGAGGAGAAGGGCTTTACTCAAGGTGATATAGAACCAGGATTTATACCTAGGTCATCTGAGAAGAATTTGGGGGCTGCTTGTATTAAAGGTGCACTGCCTTGAAATTTCCACATAGTAAATACACAAACCTCCCCTCTCTTTCACTGAAATCTTGAGAAGTAAATTCCATCAGAATTGTAGCTTCCGCAAGCCAGATGACTAAAGAAACAAAAACAAATTTAAAAAAAAAAACTAGCTTAGAAATTCTTAACTTTTTTTTTTAGTGTCATGGACCCCTTTGGTAGTCTGGTGAGGTCTATAAACTCCTCAGAATAAAGCGTAAAGTAAAATACCTAGGATTTAAAGGGAATCTTATTTAAAAAAATCAAGTTACTAAAATAGTATTTTTTGAAACAAAGTTAAGAATCTTTGACCTAGATGATCCGTTTCTTCCTTTTTATTTTATCGTTAATTTATTGAATAAAAATTATCTGTTTCTAAAGTCCCTTCCAACAGTCTATGAATCTATAAACTTCTACAGAAGCATAGAAGCCTAGTCAAAGACCTAATTTATTCCAACAGAGATATAGATCTATATCTATACAACTGATCTATGTATAAAGTAGATGCTTAATATATAAATATATATTAATTATAATTATGTGTGTGTGTGTGTGTAAAGTCTACTATGTGTAAAGCACTGGGATATGTGTTGGGGATACAAAAAAAAAAAAGACAAAATCATTGTTTACTTCAAGTAGCTCACGTTGTATTGTCTATTTTAGGGAAAGTACACAAGTAAATATATAATCCTGTGTTCCAGCCTAGAACCATAAAATTCTTCTCGTTATAGAGACACTTCGAGAATGATGACCCAATACCACATGTTTATATGATAGGCAGAGTTGGTGTAAGAGCTTGACAAGGAAGAAACTTTCTTCCTTTCTGCTTCAAGAGAGGACACATAAAGTTAAAATCCATTTAGGGAGAGAATCCCAAAGAGAAAGAGAAAAAGCTTCGGGAAGTTGCTGAGATGTAGAGGATCTAGAGCCTTCATAGGTCCTTGATTTCCAGCTTGCTTCCTGAGACCTGGGAAAGACTTTAGCTTAAAAAGACCAAGGTCTCCCACTGCAATCACGGCCATCTCCAGTCATCCTGAGCTATATTTTGCCAGTGGACCCGGATGGCTCCGGAGAGGAAATGAAGCTGGTGACTTTGCATAGCCCTTTCTCACTTAAATCCAAGTCACTTGCAAGTCATGGCATAATCTTCCCGATGTCATGGTCCTCTTCAAGAACAAAAAACAAACAACAACAACAGGCACCCCATAGACTTTGGAGAATTTTTCCTTGGGTGAGATAAAGACCTCTTGCACTCATTCATTCTATGCTTTGTCTAGGATATTCTAGATTTCTGTTTGCTATCTGCTTGAATAAATGAGTTTATTCACTATTCACTATTTGAGATGGTTTTTTATGAAACAGGCATTTTGTGGGAAAGAATTAAGTTTGTGGATCTAACTTTGGGTACTCTCTCTTTTAAGGGATAGCAACCGGGAAAGCAGCTTGAATTTCTGAAAAAAATAAATTCCCCCAGACTGTTAGTACTTAGAGGATGAAGTTCTAGTTTGGTACCCTGTCTCCAAAGATAGCAGAGTAGTCAGTTTCACAGCCCCCTTCCCTTGATCCCCTCCCAGAAGGAATCAACAGCTCTTCCTAGGGATTCCTTTTCCTTTTCCTGACCACTTTCACTTCCTAAATCAATAGAAAAAAAAATCTAATTCTCCCTGTTCCTCATTTATTTGAGTCAGGGGAGGCTCCTTGGGGAATCTTACACAATTAGTCTCCCTAAGCAAACCTGTTCTTTGGTTTCTTAGTTGATGAGACCTTAGGACTCCAAGTCTCTGCCCAGGATTCCTGTTCATTTTTCCCCTTTGGAGTCCCTTTTCCATTTTGCTCTTATGCAGTGATTTTGTTGTTGTTACTGAGTTATTTCAGTCTAATTCTTTGGGATCCCATTTGGAGTTTTGTTGGCAAAGATACTGGAGTGCTTTGCCATTTCCTTCTCCAGCTTATTTTACAGATGAAGAAACTGAGGTGAACAGGGGTAAGTGACTTGCCAGAGTCACACACTTAGCAAGTGTCTAAGGTTGGATTTGAACTCAGAAAGAGGAGTCTTACTGACTCTAGGCCTGGCACTCTATCCACTGCACGACCTAGCTGCCCTTATGCAGTGATAGATACCCAAAATTAATAAGTTAGAAAAAAAGTTTTATTTTTAAAAATAAGCAAACATATATTGTTTTAAAAGAACAAAGATCATGTTTGGATGGATTTCTCTGTACAAATATCTTGCTCAGCACCAAGTATTAATCAGAGCTCAGTAAATGTTTTTGGTGATGCTGTTTTTCCAAATATCCTCTGGCCCTGTCTACCTTCACTAATGATCCTTTTGTGCCCTTCATCTGGGTTAGTCTTCCCCATATCAGTTGAGTAAGAAAGCACTTTCATATCTAAGGATCTAAGAAAAATCCTCTATCCATCAACAGAAATTCCCATTAAAAGTTAAAAAAAAAAGACAGCTAAAAAAGACAGAGAGCTTTCTAAACATGTTTTAAAAGTCATTTCTAGGTGTCCTTGCTGATTTATTTTCAGTTTTGGTTATGTTAGACCATGTGCATGACTGATTTCCATCTTCTCCACGTGGGTGAGTGGCTGAACCTCTTGACATAGGCTAGTCACTGTGTGGGACTTGGTCAGTGCAGGGCTGATGTTATCTTAATGTTTATTACAGAATTTATCATAGTTATTATAGCAGGGCAATGTAGTATAATGATCATAGTGATTTGAATATAAACTGCCCCTGAATATCGGCTGTTCCACTAAAATGATCTCTCTCTCTCTCTCTCTCTCTCTCTCTCTCTCTCTCTCTCTCTCTCCCCCTCCCTCCTCAATCTCTCTCTCTTCCCCCTCCCAACTTCTTTCCTCACTCTCCATTTCTTTTCCTTCCCCTCTCTTTCTATGTGTGTATATATATTTACACATACATGTATGTAGTTTTATATTGAATTTGCTAAATATCTACTGTATATGCAAGGTACTGTATACTAGGCTGTAGACTGTAGGGTTTCTTAACTTGAGGTCTGGGAACTACATATATGTGTGTATGTATATATTATGTTTATATTTACATATATATACTTTGACAAAATAGATTTTCTTTTTACTCTTATATATTTTATCAATTTAAAAACATTCTGAGAAGGGGTTCATAGGCTTTATCAGGTAGCCAAAGGGTCAGTGACACAAAAGTGATCCCTCTTCTAGAGATACAAAGGAAAAAAGAAAAAAAGAGAAATAAAATCACTGCCTTCAAGGAAGACAGACTAGCACAGTGGAGAGGGTTGGACTTTGGGGCAGGAAGACCTCTGTTCAGATCATTCGTCTGCCTCTTATTAAGGGCGAGTTACTTAGCCTTATGGTTAAGCCTGTGGTTATACTTGGAGTTTACTCTTCCATAAAATAGGAAAAATAATAGGGGCTCATAGAGGAGAAAGAGATGGTACCTATCTCACAGGATGGTTATGATGTTCAAATAAGATGATGTATTTAAAGCACTTTGCAAAATTTAAAATACCATGTAAATGTCTATTATTATCATAAGGAGCTTACCAGTCTACTGGGGGATTAAACATGTATATAGATAAAAAGTACAAAAGAGTTAGGAGAGAGAGAGAGAGATTGAGAGAGAAGAGGAGAGGAGAAGAGAGAGGAGAGAGAGGAAAGAGAAAGAGAGAGACAGAGAGAGGGAGACAGAAAGAGAAGAGAGACAGACAAACAGAACACTAAGGAAGGGAGGTGTTCCATGCTTTGGGCTGGAGGAAGCACCAGAGCTGAGTGTAGAAGGAAGTTAAGGATTTTAAGAGGCAGAGATGAGGAAAGAGCACCTTCCAGGGATGGGGGATAGCCCAAGCAAAGGAAGTGAGATGAGAAATAGACTCCTGGTTTGAGGGACAGAAAAAAGACTAGTTTAGTTAGTACGTCGGGTATGGAGGCAGGAATAAAGTAAAACAAGTCTGGAAAGCTAGGCTGGAGCTAGGCTGTGAGGATATTCAAATACCAGCCTAACGTGTTTGTATTTTATCCTAGAAGCAATAAGAAGCCATGGAGGAAGATTTTTGAGCAAGGAAGTGATACAGTGTAATGTTAATGGGATATGAAGATCTTCCCTGCCCATTTATAGGCCTCATATGAAGCCCATTAGGGCTTGCTTAGGGGAGGCTTGCTTGTAGGAAGGCTTTTACACCTTTTGGTACTAAGTTGATTAGGCACTGCGTCACAAGGGTTGTGATGCCTTCTGGCTCTGAGAAGTATATATATACTCTGAGTTGGTATTTTGCTTTGGGGGTTCACTTATGAGAAGGATCTTGTGATTCCCTGGTCGAAACTCTGAGTAGCTAGATGTTCAGACTCCCCTGACTGCTCAGATGTAAAGGCTGTCTCGATCCAGTGGTGTATGTAAAGTGTTTAGCAATATTGCTTTGATCAGGCAGTCAGAACCCTGTCTGTTGGTCTTTATGCTAATTTCTCGGCTTGTATTTTCTCTGACGTTCAGGGTGCTGACTTTTCCCCTGAATGTAATTAAAAGTAGGATTGTTAACCCCTTTTTGAGCAATCTTTCTTTGAAAAACAGATTAAAGACCTGTGCTATCAGGCCATACTGGGTATGCTAGGGTGCTTGCTGCTACATATGGTCAGACTTGTGCTTTAGGAAGACGTTTTTGCTATATTGAACACTGAAAAAAGAGAAAGGAGACAGGAACACCAGTTAGGAGGTTTTGCAAGAGTCCAGGCAAGAGGTGACAAGGGCCTGAACCTGAGTAGAAAAATGATTGATTACTCAGGTCACGCATAGTTTTTTATTTGCCAGATTTCAGTAAAGGTAGAGTCTATATTCAAACCAATACTGGTCAGAAGTTTGGCAGGGAGATTTCATGGGAGAGTTCTTCCCTTTCTCCCACCATTGAGGGGTGCCTACAAGGGGAAGCAAGTGACAGCTATTCCACTAAGGTATTGTAGAAAAATTAGATGAACCTGAAAACCAAGAGAAATGAGTTGAGGGAAACGTCTTCTCCCCCCAAAAATAAAAATAACCAACCTTAAAGGTCAAAGATACGGAGCTAAATGAGTATATAAATAGATTCAGACCTTCAGTCTAAATTTTATTCAACAGAAGGAGCTCACTGATTCTATGTCGAAAGAGGCCTCCACTATCTTAAAGATTTACTACATCACCAGAATATTCTGATGTGATTAACCTCAAAGAAAACATTCCCCCTGGAACAAACCGGATCTTTGGCAATTCTTGACTCTCCAAACCTAATGTTTCAACCCCAAGGTTAACATATTCTCCCTCCCAATCACCTGTTCTTATTTCTCAACCTCCCAGGTAAGGAAGACAACAGATCTCAAGAGAAGATGGTAAGCTGATTTGAACTTTTCTGTTGCCATGTAATGTCCCTCCAGAGCTATGTAGCAACTTTATATCAATCAATATACATTTATTAAGCACCTACTGTGCACCAGGGAGGCTAGCTAGGTGATTCAGTGGATAGAGCACTGAGCCTAGAGTCTGGAAGACCTGAGTTCAAATCTGGCTTCAGTTACCAGCTGTGCAACTCTGGGCAAGTCAATTAACCGTTGTTTGCCTCAATTCCTCATCTGTAAAATAGGTACACACTGGAAAAGGAAATGGCAAACCACTCCAGTATCTTTGCCAAGAAAACATAGAGTCAGACATGACTATATAACTAAATAACAATAACAGTGATGTGTGCCAGGAATTGTGCCAAGTGCTGGGAATACAAAAAGAGACAAAAGATTTCTTAGGGAAATTACAGTTTAAAGGGGAAGATAACATGCAAAAAATAATGTGCAAACAAGTTATATGCATGATAAATAGGAAATAATTAACAATATAATTAAGAGGGGTTGGGGAAGGCTTCTTGTAGGTGAGATTTTAGTTGGAACTTAAAGTAAGCCAAGGAGGACAGTATTTGGAAGGAAGGAGAAAGAACATTCCAGGCACTGGGGTCAGATAGGGAAAATGCCTGGAGCTGAGAAGTAGAGTGTCTTGTTCATGGAACAGCCAGGAGGCCAGTGTCAATGGACTGAGGAGTACAGAGTGGGGAGTAAGGCATAAGGAAACTGGAAAGGTAGGAGGGAGCTAGGTTATGAAGGGGCTTTGAATTCCAAACAGACCGTTTTGTATGTGTTTCTGGAAGCAATAGGAAGCCACTGGAGTTTATTGAGTAATGGGGAGGGGTGGAGTGTGTGTGTGACATAATCAGACCTGTATTTCAGGAAAATCATTTTAGTGGCTGAACAGAGGATGGACTGGAGTGGAGAGAGACTTGAGGCTGGCAGACCCATCAGCAGCTTATTGCTATGATCAGATGTGAGGTATTGAGGGCCTGCACTAGAGTGGTAGCAGTGTCAGAAGAGAAAAGGGGGCTTATTTGAGAGATGTCCCCTTTCAAGGGCTGTTGCTTATAAGCAACTGCCTACCAGCTGATTATTACTAAAACCCTTTTTCTTATCTTCTAGCTTGGCCTTCAGTCAAATGGATCAAGGTGAGAGCAAGTACTCCTGGAAGCATCTTAGAATCTCTAGGCCGAAAATATCCCAACAATACTTAGAGGAATGAGGAAGTCTCCCAAGTGGGGATGGATGTCCATTGGTGGGGTGGTGGCTGCTCTGGGCACTGTGAGCAAGGCTTCCTGGAAGTTGTCAATGGTTGCAATAATGAATACAGAGACATTCTGTGTTGGCCTGCCACATGGTTGGGAGCGGCCTCTTTCCACTGGTTGTGTAGCCAGAATTGCCCATGAATTTTAAATCTACCAGACCTAGGTACGCAGTCTCTTTTTCCTGCAATGTCCAGGGGTGAAAAACTCATTCCCTCATGACTGGGATATGATCCAGTAAGCTGGGGAAGGGCCTGAGGGCCACCTTCTTATACCTTCACACCATATGGCCCCAAAAAATTGACTCAGAGTTTTAGTCTTGTTTTGTTTGTCCTTTGCAGTTCTACGTTCAGGGTCTACAGTCTACAACCTGGGAGCTCAAGCAATGGAGACAGTGGAGCCCAGGATTTCAGCAAATTCCTGGCACAATGGAAGTATAGTTAAATAAACCAACATATTTACCATGCCTGATATCATATGCCTCATTCTCTACCTGTGGTCCACCACTACTCTAATGAAAGGACAGAGGTATAAACATCCTTTAAGTTCTCTGGAGTCAATCAGTCAGTCAATAAATATTTATTAAGCACCTACTACCTACAAAATGAAAACAATATGCTGGGATTGAGCAGACTTAGTGTTGGCCCCCAGGCAGCCAGCAGGGGTCACTGCTCCTTCATGGCACAGATGTCAAGTTGAGGATATTGATGGGTCCCCCCCCCAAAGGGAGGATGCACCCCATCATTAATACTTTCTAAAAAAAAATCTTTTTGGTACAAAAGAAACCCAAGAAAACTGGAGGAGTGGGGCCAGAAGGGGCCCCACTGTGCTAATAATGTGCACTAATACTGTGCTAAGTATTAGGGTTACAAAGAAAGGCAAAAGAAGGTTCCTGTCTTCAAGACGTAAAAAGGAAGCTGAAAAGGGGTGTGTGTGTGTGTGTGTGTGTGTGTGTGTGTGTGTGTGTGTGTGTGTGTGTGTGTAAGATGATAAAGTATTGCAGGTATGATGAAATGGTTGCCCTGGGCCACTTCCTTAAGTAGAAGATTTGGGAGAAGTTCTCAGATCTCCACCCTTCACCCTCTCCAGTCAGAAGGAAGGAGGGGCCTCAGGTGCAGTGGCTGATGAGGAAGTATAAATTTATTCGAATTCTGATATCTCTTAGTCTTGTTTCTGTGAGGTCATTGTGTGTATTATTCTCGTGATTCTGCTTTTGTAGCTTGTGTCAGGTGATCATACAAAGTCTGGCTGTAGATCAGTTTGTTCACCCCTGGAAAAACAGATCTTAAAAGTTATATTCTTACTCTACAACCACATCCTCTTCCTTTCCCCACCCAGTATTACCCACCATCCCCGTTCGTTTCCCCTTCTAGTTTGTAAACAGAAAGATCAAGAAATCTATAAGTAAATCTATAAGACTTTGGTCAAATTTTCCCAGACAAAATTAGTAAAGGCATTTTAAAAACCTAGAGTTTTCTAGTTAAATTGCCAAACCAGTCATGGAAGATAAATTCAGAAAATGTAGGGTCGGCCAGCCACATCTTCTGTCTCATAGGAACTTAGAAGGACCTCAGAGTTCAACTAGTCCAACTAATTTCTAAAGCAGGTATTAGGAAAAGATGGGCCTGATGGTAGCACCATTAGTTCAGATTCAGTTTGGGGGCCAAATAAACTACTCTTAGGTCATTGAACAGCTAACAAAAGGAGTTTATTTAGCCCTAACAGCAAGCATATGCAACAAGGATGCAGTAACTTCCATAGATACCCCCCATATGACCAGCCAGTCAT
The DNA here is from genome assembly GCA_028646595.1 of Phalanger gymnotis. Taxonomy (NCBI): domain Eukaryota; kingdom Metazoa; phylum Chordata; class Mammalia; order Diprotodontia; family Phalangeridae; genus Phalanger; species Phalanger gymnotis. Next base: position 177,934,896 of record CM053624.1, on the reverse strand, counting down.
CTGGTCAGGGTGTGGTGCCTTGTGTGGTCTTGGAGCATTCACTTCTTGGATCATTCACTTCATTCAAGTCTAAAGGGAACTGGCCTCAAGTGAGTGGAATCCTTTTATGCTCCCAAGTGACCAGAAAGTCTGCCCTCATTATATTGTTTTAATCCCAGTGTGTTACTTTGAAATCTGCCTCCCTGTAACTTTGACACTTGTGAAATCTAGTTCTGTCTTTAGAGCAACGTAGAACAAAACTAATCCTTCCTCAGATGAGTCCTTCAAATATTTAAAGATTATTGCTATTACATCCTTTGTAAGCTTCTTTTTTTCTCTCTCTAAGGTTAAACATTTCCAATTCCTCCAGGCAGTTCTTATTGCAGAATTTTGAATCTTCTCATCATTTTCATCAATCTCTTCTGTATTCTGGATCCTGTTTGCCAATGACCTTCCTAAAATGGATGGAACTGGACCCAGTATTCTGATCAGAGTAGGGTGTGATAGGGCTATCGTCTGCCTCATCCTGTACACCATATTTCTAAGGACATAGAAGATTTTTTTCCCTTAGTGCTTAGCACAATGCTTAGGACATAGTAGGCACTTAACAAATGGGTTATTGGTTGGCTGATTTTGCCAGCCATGTCACACTGTTCATATCCCTCAGTTTTTTTCACTGTCAGACTATATCTCTCCCATTTTGTTCTTGTCTGATTGATTTTTAAAAGTCCAGGGTATTTTGTGTTATTAAATTCATCACACAATGCCTAGAATTTAGCATAATGCCTAACATATAATAAGAATTAAAATTTTTTTCATTCATTTATATTAGATTTTTCCCTATCATCATAATATATGAATTCTCTTTGGATCTAAGCCCCAGGGTATTTGCTACCTTTCCTGGCTTATCATCTGAAAATCTGAGAAGCACGTCCTCTATGTCTTCATCTGAGTCATTGATAAAAATGTTGAAGAGGGCCAAGGACAGAGCCCTATGTTACTCCAATATAGACTTCCTTCTAGTCTAAACTAACCTTGCACTCTGCAGCCAAATTCCACCACAACCTTTTGTGCCAGAAACTGGTGACTTTGAGGAGAGGTCAATCAGTTCCCTTTTGCAGACAAACATGTAAGATTTAGTGCAGAAGAAAAGCATAGGTAACCATGGTCCTTGATGGCCTATGCGGAAGGTCCTTCACCTTACGTGGGCATGCATTGGTAAAAGCATGGAGCAACATTGACTCAGTCAGGCATTTCAGGTAGACATAGGGAAAGGGAACCTGGGCCTTTCTAGCTGAAGTGCTATAATGAGGCCAAGGCAGAGTTAAGAATTATAAACCAAACTGTCAGGTAAAGGGAGCAACCAAGATTAGGTTTAGGTCAAGAGACTGAATTTGGAAACAGAGAAATGAGAATTCGAAGGACAGCCTGGTTGTTTTGCAGTTTTTCTTCAGTTGTTAGACCTTCTCCTAGGAGCTGAAATGTATGAGCATTGGCTCCTATGCAGGTGACTTTATGGGTCTGTTCTTGGCTAGCAGATTGGATACCCGGCCTCAGGTAGTCTCTCCTTCATCTTTTCTGCACTCCCTGGCACTTGCCCAAAATACTAGTTCTACCCAACCAGACAGTTTAAGGAGAGTATTTCCCTCTATTTCTGCTTAGGGATATGGGAAGCTGTTGGCATATATGGTTTTCCAGTTTCTCCTCAGTCTTATGGTGAGGCCAGAGAAGTACTAATCAGGTCATAGACAGGGTGGGTGTCCTTAGTCTCTCAGTTAACAGTGACCATCTGTCACTAGGACAGTAGAACAGTCCCCTATGGACCTTATTTGGCCTTCTAATACTCCTAGGTTAAAAACTACATGAGCTATTCTAGCCATGAAACTATGGCCAAGTATGAAAACCATTTGTTTCCTCCAATAGCTGATCTGCTGAGGCTAGAAATTTGCAGATGATATTGTTGAGTACTCATGGCTGAAGAGTCACCTTCTCAAAAGCAACTTGCCAGTTGTCATGTTTATGTTTCCTGATTAAAATACTGCTGATCTTTTCCCCAGCCTGAATAACTGCTTTCCCCACTTGCCTATAAGAATGAGCTGCAGTGAGTCAGATGTCCTGAGTAGGAGCCTGGCCCAGGATGATCTCAATGAACAGCATCTTTGCACTCCCTTTTGTAGTCTTTTTAGTAAAGATAGTTAAGACGAGAAGCTTACAGGAAGGGCAAGGTTTAAAGACAATGATTAATGCACTCATATATGGTAAATTATTCACTAGCACATGATAGGCTGAGGACAGGAAGAAGCAGCGTGGTCAGCAGATAGAATACTGAACTAGGAACAATTCTTTTTCAGGAACAGAATATTAAAATTAGAAGAGACCTTAAGGGTCTTCTAGTCCAACTTCAGTCTGATCCATGAACTCTCTGACTAGTTATTCAGTTTCTACTTGCACTCTACCAATGACAAGGAACCCACTTCCCATTTCTGGGGTTTCATGGTTACTTGTGGGGGTCATCTCAAAGAATTCAGATTCAGACCATCTCCAATCCATGCAAAGGCATTTATTGAGGCTTCTGCTCTCTAGCACATTGAGTTCCAAGAGGAACTGGCAACTTCAGTAAGATGAGAAAGGAAATTTTATAGTGTAATGATGCTGATTACACAGCAGAACTTATGCATGTTAAAAAGGCAGGAGGAGTTTGTCAAGGGATTAGGTAATAGGGAGGGGTCTCAGCTTCCATAGAACCGTGTATGCAATTACCCACAATGCATACAGAAAAACCCTTGGGGGGATATGTATGTATGATAATGATATTATTATAGGTCTCTCTATATCATAAGTTGACCTAAAGGACAGCTTTTGCTATTACTATGCAGGTGACTAATTAGGGAAAGCAGTGGCTAGGTAAGGGCAATGGGCTTCCTGTTCAGTGATGCCTATGATTGAGTCTGGGGACCTGTGGTATGGTTAAAGCCAGATTGTGTGGTCAAATCAAGACATATCTGCTATTCAATGAGGCCCATAAGAAAGTTAGAACATTGGGGCTGGAGGCAGCTTTATAAGAATTCCACCAATATCTTCAAAGAAAATATCTCTAGTTCTTCAACAATTTAATTCTGATTTCCCTTGTTACATTGTCTGGTGTCTTCTTTGCCCCACTCAGAAAACTGGCTGCACATTGTACCTTCCTTCCCAGCTCAGCCCTACAGTTTCATTTTTTTTTTTATATCTCTCATGATTCTAGCACTTCAGCATCATAATGCTCCCCCCTGACCAGCATAGTGCCCAAAAGTGAACTACCACCAATGGGCAGATAAGCATAAGGACGCTGGGAGTGGCAGAACCCCCCCACACACACACACACAGACCACCAGCCCTGCTTCTAGCCCAGCTATTATCCAGGAAGGGTCATTCATCCCTACTAACTGCCATTCATAGGGCAGGTAGGGCAGCCTGGCTAAAGGAGTAGGACACCCTCAGAGAGAGTCAGGAGGCAGGTAAGTTAAACCACCACCACCTTGACTAATATTTCCCTTTGGACCCTGAGGGAAATAGCCCAGGACCCTGAACACAAGAGGCCTGGGAATAGCAATACATGCAGCTCAGTATTTGCAGCCATTATTGTAGGAAGCAGATGTGAAGATACAGCTCCCATAGGCGTTAAAACCACAGCTTTTGAAGACACAGGAAAGGAAGTTCTTGTAACCAAAATCTTTGAGACTAATTGTTCAACATCAAAAAAATGATATTTTATCAGTGGAAATGACATGAAAGAAGAGGCATTACCATCTGCTTTGCTGCTTCATCTTAAGGACCGTGGGACTTCTCTATCTGACTTGCAGCTAAAACTTTCCATATGTGTTGTCTCCTCCATTAGAATGTGAGCTCCCTGAGCTCAGGAACCATCTTACTTTTCTTTTTGTATCTGCAGCATTTAGCATATTACTTTGCACAGAGCAGGCACTTAATAAATGCTTCATTCATTCATTGTATTATCAATGTATTCTTTTTGTTTTAGATCTTATATTTCAATGAAAGCTGTCAGAGCGGTAACTACAGATTTCCATACCTGTGCAAAGTACAACAAACGTGTCTGAGACAAGTAATTGCTAAAAAAAAAAAACAGTTACAGGGGAGGAGAGGAGAGCTGTGAGTGGAGGTGAGTGAGGAAAGAAGTTATAACCCTTCATCTGATAATTTTTATTTTAATTAGTTATTCTTGTTAAGGTGCTAAGTTTACTTGGTTCTATACTTTTGAGGAATTGCAAAAGCTATCTAAAACCCTGAGGCAGAATCTCAGTTGCCTTACTGTAGTTATGACTCTGAATATTACATTAGATTGTAAGTTCATGAGGGCAAGAACTGTCATTTGCTTCTTTTTGTATCCCCAGCACTTAGCATAGTACCTGGAACATAGTAAGCACTTAATAAATGTTTATTGGTTGTTTGATTGAACACAGACTAATTCTGTATTAATTTAGACAGCGAGGTGGTTCATCTAGTAGATAATGTATTGGACCTGGGAGTCAGGAAGACCTGAATTCAAATTCAGCTTCAGACACTTACTAGCTGTGTGACCCTGAGCAAATCGTTACCCTCTCTGTGCCTCAGTTTCCTCATCTGTAAAACAGGAATAATAATAGACCCTATCTTCTAGGATTTTTTTTTAGTATAAATGAGATAATATTTGTGAAACATATTGCAAATCTTTAAGCATTAATAAATGCTACCCCGTTATTATCGCCAGTAAGGTGGTATAGTGAATACAGTGATGGGGCCTGAAGTCAGGAAGACCTAAGTTGAAATCCAGCCTCAGACACTTATTAGCTATATGAACCCTGGCAAGTCACTTAGCCCTGTTTGCCCCAGTTTCCTCATCTATAAAATGAGAAGGAAATGGCAAACCCCGTCAGTATCTTTGCCAAGAAAACCCCCAAAGGAGTCACAAAGAGTCAGACAAGACTGAAAAGGACTACACAACAACAAGCTAATATTATTAATATTAACCTTTTTTTCAGCAGCCTTGGTATACACTGTCACAAAGCTCTTGACAATCATTTGTCTTTGTTTTCCTCATAACCAGTTAAAGGGTACTTCTTATCCAGAAAGCAATCTGGCATTTTCTTAGAGCCTTAGGAAACAATGCAAACTTTTCCAGAGTGAGAATTTAGTTAGGTAGAAGGGATAAATGGTGAGGTACACTCCCCTCATAGTAATCCATCTAGATAAGAATTTGCATAGGTTTCCAAACCTTAAAAACAAAAACAAAAACAAAAACAAAAACCCTCCCTTGGTTCCAGTGAACCCACTAGCTACTATTTCTCTTCTTCCTTTCACATCCAGAGTTCTCTCAGTGGTCTACATCTACTTCCCTTATCTCTTATTGACCCACTCAATCTCCCCACAATTAAGCTTCTTCCCAAGTACTCTATTAAAATGGTTTATTGGGACAATTCCAGGAGGCACAGCTCCAGGCTGGCAGACATCCTCCAGCAGCCAAACATTTGAGTGTTTTAAAGAAGCCCAGGTGAGCAGGCATCCCCCAGGGGCCAGACTTCCCACCCTCACCCCAAGAGCTCCAGTGTTGCTGACACCAAGCTCAGCACCAGGTAAGCTGCCAGACCCTTACAGCCTCCAGCTGCCAACACCTGAGGCTCCAGCACATAAAGCCAGTGACCAGGTCCCAGTCTCCCAGTGCAAGAAGTTTGGGTCAGTATCTCTTGTGCACCAGCAAGAGAGCTCAACTTTAAAAGATAGGAAATAAGCAAACACTATGAGCAAAAAGCAGAAATGGACAATGACCATAGATTCTTATGGGGACAGGAAAGATCAAGGCACAAATTCAGAAGAGGACAATATTGTCAATATACCCACATCCAAAACCTCAAAGGGAAATATGAACTTGTCTCAAGCTCAAAAAGCCTTCTTGGAAGAGCTCAAGAAGGATTTTGAAAGTAAAAGAAAAGAAAAATTGGAACAAGAAATGAGAGGTATACAAGAGAGAGTCAATAGCTGGAAAAAGGAAGGACAAAAATTGATTATAGAAAACAAGTCCTTAAAAAATACAATTGGCCAAATGGAAAAAAGTACAGTGAAGGAAACAACTCCTTAAAAAGTAGAATTGGCCAAGTGGAAAAGGAGGCACAAAGACTCACTAAAGAGAAGAACTCCTTAAAAAGTAAAATGGGTCAAATTAAAAAGGAGGTGCGAAATCTAATAGAAGAAAGCAATTTGTTAAAAATTAGAATTGGGGGCAGCTAGGTGGCACGGTGAGTAGAGCACCAGCCCTGGAGTCAGGAGAACATGAGTTCAAATCTGGCCGCAGACACTTGACATACTCACTAGCTGTGTGACCTTGGGCAAGTCACTTAACCCCAATTGCCCTGCCTTCCTCCCTCAAAAAAAAAAAAATTAGAATGGGGCAAGTAGAAACTAACGATTCTATGAGATGTCAAGAATCAGTCAAGCAGAAACAAAAGAATGAAAAAATAGAAGAAAATGTAAAATACCTCACTGGTAAAATAACTGACCTGGAAAACAGATCCAGGAGAGACAATTTAAAAATTATTGGCCTGAATAACTGAAATACCTGAAAATCATGATAAAAAAAAGAGCCTAGACAGCCTCTTTCAGGAAATCATCAAGGAAAACTTCCATGAAGTCCTAGAACCAAAAGGTAAACTAGTCATCAGGAGAATCCACCGATCACCTCCTGAAAGAGATCCTAAATTGAAAATGCCAAGCAACATTGGCATTCCAAAATTCCAGGTCAATGAGAAAATACAGCAAGCAGCCAGAAAGAAACAATTTAAATATCATGGAATCACAGTCAGGATTACACAGGACCTTGCAGCGTCTACATTAAAAGATCAGAAGGCTTGGAATATGGATGTCCATAAGTCAAAGGAGCTTGGATTACAACCAAGGATCAACTACCCAGAGAGATTGACTATAATCTTTCAGGGGAGGATATGAGCATTCAACAAAATAGGGGACTTCCAAACCTTCCTGATGAAAAGATCAGAGCTTAATAGAAAATTTGATCTTCAAACATAAGACTCAAGAGAGTCATAAAAAGGTAAACAGGAAAGAAAAAACAACATGAAGATGACACTTGTAACTCTTGAGAGCTGTATCATTATTATGACATTTAAAGGGGGTATACATAGACAGAGGGCATGAGTGTAAATTGACATTGATGAGATGACAAAAAAAATCTAATTCAGTGGTGAAAAGAGATTGTACTGGGAGAGGAAATGAGGAGGCAGATAAGGGTAAATTATATCACATGAAAAGGCACAAAAACCTGTTACAGTAGAGTGAAAGATAGGAGGGGGATGAGCTTTGTTTGAACCTTATTCTCATCAGATTTGGCTTAAAGAGGGAATAACATAATCAGTTAGGTATAAAAATCTAACTTACAGGGGGGGTGGAGTCAAAATGGCAGCCAGAAAGCAGCAACTTGCTTAAGCTCCGCCCCCAGGTCCTTCCAAATGCCTATAAAAATGGCTCTGGACAAATTTTAGACCTGCATAACCCACAAAATAGCAAAGGGAAGCAGGGCTCCAGCACAGGACAACCTCGCTGGTCACTGGGAAGGGTCTATCGCACAGACCTGGGAGCAGAGCCCAGCATGGCCCACACCAGGACCAACCAGACTGGGACCACGGGGGAACAGGCATAGCACCCTGAATCAGTGAGCTGTGGCAGTTACCAGGGTTCTCAACCCACAAACGCCAAAGACAACAGAGAAGATTAGTGGAAAATGCTGCTGGGACAGAGTGGGATAGAAAAGAGTTCAAGGTCAGCTTGGCAGAGGTGGTGCAGGTCTGAGGCTACTTCCAGAGCTACAGCTGAAATTGCCTCCAGGCCCCAGGCCCACCTGGTGGGAGGGTTTAATCAGCAGATTAGAGCAGGAGAGCAAAACCTGCTTTACCCTGCCTGAATCTGGGCCTCAATCCTGGTTGGTGGTTCTTGGGAGAGAAGTAATGCTGGTGTGACAGAGCTTGCCATGTAGAAGTAGCTCTGAAAATAGCAGCACAGCCCCTCAAGTTTGGGACAAAGTACTCTCTACAAGCAGTCTTACCCCACTGAACAACTCGAGTCAAGTAGTTGTCTGGGAACATGAATAGGCAGTGAAAATGGACCCAGATTCAGAATCAGACTTTGGAATCTTTTTTTTTTGGTGACAAAGAAGACTAAAACATACAGCCAGAAGAAGTCAACAAAGTCAAAGAACCTACATCAAAAGCCTCCAAGAAAAACATGAAGTGGTCTCAGGCCATGGAAGAGCTCAAAAAGGATTTGGAGAAGCAAGTAAGAGAAGTAGAGGAAAAATTGGGAAGAGAAATGAGAGTGATGCAAGAAAACCATGAAAAACAAGTCAATGACTTGCTAAAGGAGACCCAAAAAAATACTGAAGAAAATAACACCTTAAAAAATAGACTAACTCAAATGGCAAAAGAGCTCCAAAAAGCCAATGAGGAGAAGAATGCATTGAAAGGCAGAATTAGCCAAATGGAAAAGGAGGTCTAAAAGACCACTGAAGA
>CM053624.1:177886250-177925868 GCA_028646595.1 Phalanger gymnotis | reverse complement strand
AGATAATTTAAAAATTATTGGACTACCTGAAAGCCATGATCAAAAAAAGAGCCTAGATATCATCTTTCAAGAAATTATCAAGGAGAACTGCCCTGATATTCTAGAGCCAGAGGGTAAAATAGAAATTGAAAGAATCCACCAATCGCTTTCTGAAAAAGATCCCAAAAAGAAAACTCCTAGAAATATTGTTGCCATATTCCAGAGCTCCTAGATCAAGGAGAAAATACTGCAAGCATCCAGGAAGAAACAATCTGAGTATTGTGGAAACACAATCAGGATAACACAAGATCTAGCAGTTTCTATAAGGGATCGAAGGGTTTGGAATATGATATTCCCAAGGTCAAAGGATGTAGGATTAAAACCAAGAATCACCTACCCAACAAAACTGAGTATAATATTCTAGGACAAAATATGAATTTTCAATAAAATAGAGGACTTTCAAGCTTTCTCAATGAAAAGACCAGAGCTGAATAGAAAATTTGACTTTCAAATACAAAAATCAAGAAAAGCACGAAAAGGTAAACAAGAAAGAGAAATAATAATAATAATAAAGTTGAACTGTTTCGGTTACATTCCTGCATGGAAAGATGATATTTGTAACCCATGAAACCTTTCTAAGTATTAGAGTAGTTGAAGGGAATATACATATATATGGACAAAGGGCACAGGGTGAGTTGAATATGAAGGGATGATACCAAAAAAAAAAAAATCAAATTAAGGATTGAGAGAGGAATGTATTGAGAGAAGGAGAAAGGGAGAGATAGAATGGGGTAAATTATCTTAACATAAAAGTGGCAAGAAAAAGCAGTTCTGCTGGAAGGGAAGAGAGTGCAGGTGAGGGGGAATGAGTGAATCTTGCTTTCATCAGATTTGACTTGAGGAGGGAAATACACACTCAATTGGGTATCTTACCCCACAGGAAAGAAGAAGGAGATTAAAAAAAAGGGGAGATGATAGAAGGGAGGGCAGATAGGTGGAGGATGTAATCAAAAGCAAACACTTTTGAAAAGGGACAGGGTCAAGGGACAAAGTTGAATAAAATGAGACAGGATAGGAGGGAGCAAAATATGGTTAGTGTTCCATAACATGAGTATTGTGGAAAGGTTTTCCATAATGATACATGTGTGGCCTATGTTGAATTGCTTGACTTCTTAGGGAGGATGGGTGGGGAGGGAAGAGGGGAGAGAATTTGGAACTCAAAGTTTTAAAAGCAGATGTTCAAAACTAAAAGTTGTTTTTGCATGCAACTGGGAAATAAGATATACAGGCAATGGAGCATAGAAATCTATCTTACCCTACAAGAAAGTAAGGGAAAAGGGGACGGTGGGGGGTGGGGGGGGAGTGGGGTGACAGAAGGGAGGGCTGACTGGAGAATGGGGCAATCAGAATCTATGCCGTCTTGGAGTTGGGGGGAGGGCAGAAACAGGGAGAAAATTTGTAAGTCAAAATCTTGTGGAAATTGAAGCTGAAAACTAAAAATATTAAATTAAAAAAAAGAAAAAAGAAATCTAACACTCTATAAGAAGCAGGAGGGGAAAGGGGAAAGAAAAGGGAGGGGTGGATAGAAGGCAAGGAAGAAATAGTAAGGGTAAAGGAGAAGAAAAGGAAAAGGGCTGGTAGAAGGGAGGGAAGACTGAGGGAGGTGATGGTCAGAAGCAAAACTCTAGTGAGGAGTGAAAGGAGAGAGAAAGGCATAAACAGGAGGGAAAATAGGATGGAAAGACATGGATAGTAATCATAACTGTGAATGTGAATGGGATGAACTCTCCAACAAAGCAGAGGCAGATAACAAGAGTGGATTAAGAACCATAATCCTACAATATGTTGTTTACATGAAACACATTTGAGACATACACACAGACAAACACATTTGAGACATACTTCACCTGAAGTAAAAAAAAAAAAAAAGCAGGGGTAGTGATCCTAATCTCAGATAAAGCAAAAGCAAAAATGGATTTAATTAAAAGAGATAAAGAAGAAAACTACATCCTGCTAAAAGGTATCATAAACAATGAAGTAATATCATTACTAAACATATATGCAACAAGTGGTATAGCATCCAAATTCTTAGAGGAAAAGTAAAGGGAGTTATAGCAAGAAATTGATAACAAAACTATACTAGAGTGGGACCTCAATCTCTCCCCTCAGAACTAGATAAATCTAACCACAAAATAAACAAGAAAGAAGATGAAGAATGGGAATAGAAAGGAATACATACCTTTTCCTTGGCAGTCCATGGCACCTACACAAAAAATGACCATGTATTAGGGCATAAAAACCTCACAATCTAATGCAGAAAGGCAGAAATTGTAAATGCATCCTTTCCAGATCATGATGCAATAAAAATTATATGTAATAAAGGGTCATGGAAAGATAGACTATAAATCAATCAGAAACTACATAATCTTTTTTTTTTAAACTACACAGTCTAATCCTGAATAATAAGTGGGTCAAACAACAAATCATAGAAACAATCAAGAGAATAACAATAATCAGACAACATACCAAAATTTATGGGAAGCAGCAAAGCAGTTTTGGGGAAAATTTTCTCTCTCTAAATGCTTACATGAATAGAAATTCTGAAAACCAAAGGAGAGAGTAATAAAATTGAAATTAAGAAAACTATTGAGCTAATAAATAAAACTAAGAGCTGTTTTTATGAAAAAAACCAATAAAGTAGATAAATCTTTGATTAATTTGATTTAAAAAAAAGAAAGAAGAAAATCAAATTACCAGCATCAAAAATGAAAAGGGTGAATTCACCACCAATGAAGAGGATATCAAAACAGTAATTAGAAGCTATTTTGCCCAACTGTATGCCAATATATTTGACAATCTTAGTGAAATTGATGATTATTTACAAAAATATAAATTTCCCAGATTAATGGAAGAGGAAATAAAATACTTAAATAACCGCATTTCTGATAAAGAAACTGAATGAGTCATCGATGAACTCCCTAAGAAAAAGTCTCCAGGGACAGATGGATTTACAAGTGAATTCTATCAAACATTTAAAGAACAATTAATTCCAATACTACATAAACTATTTGGGAAAATAGGTGATGGAGTCCTACCAAATTCTTTTTATGATACAACTATGGTGCTGATACCTAAACTGGGAAAAGCCAAAACAGAGCAAGAAAATTATAGACGAATTTCCCTAGTGAATATAGATGTAAAAAATTGGGATAAAATATTAGCAAAGAGATTACAGTAACTTATCTAGAGGATAATACACTATCACCAGGTAGGATTTATACCAGGAATGCAAGGCTGGTTCAATATTAAGAAAACTATCAGCATAATTAACCACATCAACAAAAAAACTAACAGAAATCATAGATTATCTCAATAGATGCAGAAAAAGCATTTGGCAAAATACAACACCCATTCCTATTAAAAACACTAGCAAGCATAGGAATACATGGAATCTTCCTTAAAATGACAACTTGCATATATCTAAACCGCCAGCAAGCATTATATGTAAAGGAGATAAGCTAGAAAATGGCTTATTGGAAAGTCATTAATGACCTCTAATCCACCGAATCCAAGAGCCTTTCTTAGTCTTCCTCCTTCTTTGCTACATTTAATACTATGGACCACTTTTCTTCTTAAAATGCTCCTCTTTTTTCTTCCGTGATGTTCTTCCATCTTGGTTATCTCTAGCCATTCCTCTGTCTTCCTCAGAGGCCCATCTTCAAACTCCCACTCTGTAAATGTGGGTGTTCCTCTAAGGCTCAGTCTTTGGGCTGCCCTTGCTATCTAAATGTCTCTCAGACCACAAGTCTACCTTAACAATCACCTCTATGTAAATAATTTCCCTATCTTTTTTTCCCCTAGTCTCACCCTTCTGTACTATTGTAGTTAGGGAAAGTAATCTTTTGAGTAATCTAACCTAACCTCAAACTTAAAAGAAAACAGATCTCATTATTTTCCCCTCCTCCCTTTCAGGAACTGACTCCTGCTCAAGTTTCTAACCACTCTCAAATTGTCCCCAGTCTGCTGAAAGATTAAGCTTCCTTAAACACTAAATTTATTATATAATTCCAATTTAAGAACCTTTAAAGACTTTTCACTATTTACCAGGTAAAGTCCAAAGTCTTCAGTCTGGTATTTGAGTTTCTCCACAATCTAGCCCTAACCTACCTTTTCAGCCTTATTCAGCCACTATTCTCCCACTTGAACCCCTTGGATCATTGACTCCAAATACTCTAGGGTTTTCCAAACTTTCCTGATTTATTCCTCCCACTTCCAGTCCCTTAAATACATATCTCCCCTCTCTTTCTTTTGAAATTCCAGCAGTCTTTCAGACATGTAATGGGACATAAAAACAATTTTTATTTGTTATTTTTTCTATAAGAATTTCCTCCACCTTGAATTATATGTAAAAAATAAATTTTAATATTCATCAAAATTTTTTTTGAGTTCTAAATTTTCTGTCCTTCGCTCCCTTCCCCCTCCTTGAGAAGACAAGTTTTATATGGATTATACATGTGCAGTCGTGCAAAACATTTCCATATTAGCCAGGTTGCAAAGGAAAATGCAGATCAAAACCCAAGAAAAATAAAGTTAATAAAAGCATGCTTCAATCTGCATTCAAATTTGAGCCAAAATGGCAGTGTGAAAAGAGGGACTCACTTGAGCTCTCCTCCAAAACCCTCCAAATACCTGTAAAAAATGACTCTAAACAAATTCTAGAGCTACACAACCCACCAAATAACAGAGTGAAACAAGTCTTCAGCCCAAGACAGCCTGGATAGTCACTGGGAAGGGTCTATCACATTGTGCTAGGAGCAGAGTGCAGCCCAGCATAGGCCATGCCAGGACAGATCAGGCCAGAGCAGACCAGGTGGAGCAAGCCTGAAGGCCCAGAATCACTGAGCTGTTGTGGTTTCCAGACTTCTCAACTCACAAATGCCAAAGACAGCATAGCAGGTCAGTGGGATAACTGTTGGACCTAGGTGAGAGAAGGGCATGGTCTGGCTCCAGCCCCAGAGTGGCAGAGGTGGCTGCAGTGGCAGTAGCAGCAGCAGCTGCTTGCAGAACTCCAGGCCCACAGATGCTGGGGAGAATCAAACGGCTGATCAGAGCAGGAGTGCAGGGATCTCTTTGCTGACACTGAAGCAGGGTTCTTTTGCTTTGCCCTGCTTTTGATCTGGGTTGCAGTCCTCATTGGTGGTCCTTGAGGGAGGAGGAGCACTGGCGTGGCAAAGCTTGTGGTGGCTGTGGAGAGGGAGTCTCCTGGTAGTTACATAGCAGAAAGGAGTGGTTGCACTCACAGACAATAACACAGGCCACTGACCTGGAGAATACATCCAGGAGAGAGAATTTAAAATTTATTGGACTACCTAAAAGCCATGATAAAAAAAAATAGCCTAGACATCATCTTTCAAGAAATTATCAAGGAAAATTGTCCTGATATTCTAGAACCAGAGGGTAAAATAGAAATGGAAAGAATCCACCAAACACCTCTTGAAAAAGATCCCAAAAACAAAACTCCTAGGAATATTGTTGCCAAATTCCAGAGTTCCCAAGTCAAGAAGAAAATATTGCAAGAAGCCAGAAGGAAACAATTTGAGTATTTTGGAAACACAATCAGGATAACACAAGTTTTAGTAACTTCTACATTAAGGGATTAAAGGGTTTAGAATATGATATTCTGGAATTCAAAGGAGCTAGGATTATGTGCCAGTAAGGCAAAATGGGCTTAGTTTAATGGGTGCCCTTGAGGAGTTTGGCTTTTGTTTAAGGTGAAAGTACTTTCACCTGTTAAATGCTAAGCCCCAGGCCCAAAGCCCTATCAGGTGTGAAACCCCTGTGGGCGTAGATTAAAGACTTAAAAGGGGCCAATTCGAGAACCAATGGGTCTCTGGACTCTGGTCTCTAGTCGTTGAGGCGGGACTTGAGAGCACCAGAGGCTTGGCTGCGAGGAGAGGCGAGAAAACTATAGCTGGAAAAAATCCGAAGTCGACCCCTGTGTGGACCCAGGAGTTCGAGCGGTGAATATGATTTATGCCATCTTATTTTTCTGTGGCCTCCTGGCTACCCTTGTGAGGCGGGCCTACTGGGCCTGGAGGCTTGTGTTCACAATACTGGAATGGGGAGGTTGGTTTGCTAATTTGGTGCTCTGGGCCCTGAATAAATTTTTTGATGCCTTCTGCTTGGAGAGTTCTGTATACCCAACGATTTCGAACCATTCAGATATTTATATGATCCTTTTTGAGATCATAAATTCGGCCTTCCTACTACAGATTAAAACCAAGAATCACCTACCCAGAAAAACTGAGTATGATACTACAGGGAAAAATATGGATTTTCAATGAAATAGAGGACTTTCAAGCATTCTTCATGAAAAGACAAGAGCTGAATAGAAAATTTGACTTTCAAATACAAGAATTAAGAGAAGCATAAAAAGGTAAACAGGAAAGAGAAATCATAAGGGACTTACTAATGTTGAACTGTTTTGTTTACATTCCTATGTGGAAAGATGATATTTGTAACTCATGAGACCTTTCTCAGTACTAGGGTAGTTGAAGAGAATATACATATACACATATACATATATATATATAGAGAGAGAGAGAGAGAGGGAGAGAGAGAGAGGGGCGGGGCACAGAGTGAGTTGAATATGAAGGGATGATATCTAAAAAAATAAAATTAAGGGGTGGAAGAGGAATATATTGGGAGAAGGAGAAAGTGAGAGATAGAATGGGGTAAATTATCTCATATAAAAGTGGCAAGAAAAAGCTGTTGTAATGGAAGGGAAGAGAGGGTAGGTGAAAGGGAATGAGTGAACCTTGCTTTTATCAGATTTGGCTTAAAGAGGGAATAACATACACACTCAACTGGGTATCTTACCCTTCGGGAAAGTAGGGGGGAAGGGTATAGGACATGGGGGGGGGAGGAATGATAAAAGAGAGGGCAGATTGGGTGAGAAGGTAGTCAAAAGCAAACACTTTTGAGGAGAGACATGGTCAAAGGGGAAAATTGAATAAAGGAGGGCAAGATAGGATGGAGGGAAACATAGTCTTTCACAACATGACTATTATGGAACTGTTTTGCATAATGGTACATGTATAAACTATATTGAATTGTTTGCCTTCTTAGAGAGGGTGGGTAGGGGGGAAGAAGGGAGAGAATTTGGAACTCAAAGTTCTAAAAACAAATGTTTAAAAAATCATTTTTTATGTGCAACTGGGAAATAAGATATGCAGGCAATGGGGTATAGAAATCTATCCTGTCCTACAAGAAAGTAAGGAGAAAGGGGATAAGGGGGGAGAAGAGTGGGGGTAGAAGGGAAGGCAGACTGAGGAAAGGGGCAATCAGAAGGCATGCTATCTTGGGGTAGGGGGGGCGGGTAGAGATGGGGAAAATTTTATAACTCAAAATCTTGTTGAAATGAATGTTGAAAACTAAAATAAATTTAAAAATTAGGGAAAAAATCTGCATTCAGATTCCATCAGTTCTTTCACTGGAGGTGGACAGCATTTTTCATCCTTCTGACATGTCTTGGAACATTGTTTTGATGAGAACAGCTAAATAATTCACAGTTGTCATCTTATAATATTACCGTCACTATGTACGATGTTCTCCTGGTTCTGCTCACTTCACTTTGTATCAGTTCATGTAACTCTTCTCACATTTTTCTCATAGCACATTTCTTATAGCACAATAGTATTCCTTATAACACAATAATATTCCATCACGATCATCCACCACACCTTATTCAGCCATTACCCAATTGATAATCATCACCTCAATTTCTAATCTTAGCCACCACAATAAGAGCTGCTATAAATATTTTTGTTCAAATAGATCCTTTTCCTTTCCTTTTAATCTCTTTGGGATACAGAACAGTGGTATGGCTGGGCCAAAGAGTATGCATAGTTTTATAGCCCTTTGGGCATAATTTCAAATTGCTCTCCAGAATGATTGGATCAGTTCACAATTCCACCAACAGTGCATTAGTTTCCCAATTTTCCCACGTCACCTCCAACACTTATCTTCCTTTTCTGTCATATTAGCCAATCTGATAGCCAATCTGAGGTGGTACCTTAAAGTTGTTTTAATTTGCATTGCTCTAATCAATAGTGATTTAGAACATTTTTTCATGACTATGGATTGCTTTGATTTCTTCTTCTGAAAGCTGCCTGCTATTATCCTTTGACTATTTATCAGTTGGGGAATGATTTATACTCTTGTGAATTTGGCTCATTTTCCTATATATTTGAGAAATGAAGGCTTTATCAGATAAACTTGCTTTAAAATTTCCCCCCCAGTTTCTTGCTTTCCTTCTATTCTTGGCTGCATTGGTTTTGTTTGTGCAAAAACTTTTTAATGGAGTGTAATAAGAATTATCCATTTTATAACCCATAATGCTCTCTGACTCTTGTTTGGTCATAAATTCTTCCCTTATCTATAGATCTGACATACAATTTTCCATGCTCCCCTAATTTGCTTATGATATCACCCTTTATGTCTAAATCATGAACCCATTTGGCCTTATCTCAGTATATGATATGAGACGTTGGTCTCTACCTAGTTTTTGCCAAGCTGCTTTCCAGTTTTCCCAGCAATTTTTGTCAATTAGTTCTTGTCCAAAAGCTTGGATCTTTGGGTTTATCAAATACTAGATTACTGTGGTCATTTACTACTAAGTCTTGTATACCAAATCTATTCTATGGATTCACCACTCTATTTCTTAGCTAGTATAAAATTGTTTTGATGATTACTGCTTGTAATACAGTTTGAGATCTGGCACTGCTAGGCTACCTTCCTTCACATTTCTTTTTTCATTGATTCCCATGATATTCTTGCTCTTTTGACCATTCGAGATGAATTTTGTTATTATTTTTTCTATCTCTCTTTGAAAAAAATTTTTTTTGGTAATTTGATGAGTATAGCACTGAATAAGTAAATTAATTAAATAGAATTGTCATTTTCATTATGTTGGCTTGGACAACTCATGAACAATTAATATTTTTCTAATTATTCAGATGTGACTTTATTTGTGTGAAAGGTGTGTTGTAATTGTGTTCATATAGTTCCTGGCTTTGTCTTGATAAGTAGACTCCCAAGTTTTTTATACTGTCTACAATTATTTTAAATGGAATTTCTCTATCTCTTCCTGCTGGACTTTGTTGGTAATATGTAGAAATGCTAATGATTTATGTGGTTTATTTCATATCCCGTAATTTTGTTGAATTTCTCAATTATTTCCATTAGGTTTTTTAGTTGATTTTCTAGAATTCTCATCATATCATCTGTAAAGAATGATAGTTTTGTTTCCTCATTGCCCATTTTAATTCCCTCAATTTTTTTTTCGTATTATTGCTAAAGCTAGCCTTTCTAGTACAATATTGAAATATAGTGGTGATAATGAGCAACCTTGAATCACTGCTGATCTTTTTGGGAAGGCTTACTTGTTATTTCTGAATTCATTTCCTTCTGCCCAACTAAATGCTAAGGTTTTAAAGTAAAAATTTATTTTTTATGTTGTATTTTATTTGGTTATTGTTTTGGTTGATAGTTATTGCTTATTATAATTTAAAAGAAGAAATTCTACTCATCTTTAAAGTCCATTTTGAATACTTCACCTTCATGAAGTCTTCTCTGATGGTCCCAGCCATAAGTGAGTTCTCTCTCCCCTAAACTTCTTTAGTATTTCTTGTCTATATGGTTCAGCTGGCCAGTTACTTCCTTATATGACTACAGGATCATAGATTGAGAGCTGGAAAAGATCATTTAGTTCACCCGTTCTCTCATTTCTCAGATAAAGAAATTGATATCTAGAAAGGCTGTGACTTAACCAAAGTCACATAGGTAGTAACAGGTCTGGAACTCAAACTTAGGTCCTCTGACTCAATATCCTACGTTTTTTCCACTGCAAATGGATCCTTCACATGGGGATAAAGGAAAGTTGCCAGCGTAATTAGTTATTCCTAAGCCATCCCCACCCCCTGCATCAGTCTCAGCCTCAGAGAAGAATCTGTCCCTACCTCCACCGCCTCTCTCAGGTGAATGCTCTCCAGAGGTTCCTTTCTTTCCCCTAGCTCCCACTGCTCTGACCTTGGCCAACCTTACATAGCCTCATGAACCCTACCACCCTTCTTTATACCGTGACTGTGTGTGTGTGTGTGTGTGTGTGTGTGTGTGTGTGTGTGTGTGTGTCTGTTCTGGCCAGAAGCGTTCACTTCTTCTCTTGGTGCTGCTGCTTCTGCAGGAAAATCTCAGGCTAATGAATCATTCATAGACACTGGCTCAGCATCTCTACAGCACTCTCCTTCCTCCTGCTTGGCATGTGCAATACAGCTGAGCTGCCCAGGGTGCTGATTCAGCTACTTGGCCAGAGATCAGGGCATTCTTTCCAATGATCTCTTTGCTGCCTTCCAGGACGCAGCCCCTCCACTGACAAAGGTGGAGTCCCAGTGACCTTTAGTCTTGGGGAGGGAATGATCCCAAATGTCCACTTCAGAAGAACCTTACTCACTTATTCCCACCTGCCTCTAAATCTTATTTCCTTATGATTATATATTCCATTTCTTTTTTTCAAATAAACTTTATTATCTTTTGTTTTTACATCCCCTGCATTTCCTATGGTATCCATCCCTCCTCTCTCAGAGAGCCATCTCTGATAGCAAAGAATAAAAGTCCAGCAAAATTAACAACACACATCAGAACAGTCTGACATCGTAGGCAATATTCCACACCATAGTCCCCCACCTCTAGTTCCTTTATGTCTATTTGCACATTCATGTCACCTCCACAACAGCCTAGTGAGGTAAGTAGGGCTTCCACCATACACAAACAAAAGCAGAGGCCCTGAGAGAAAAACCAAAGTTTCTCAAGAACACTTAAGAAACCAAGGCTGGAGCTGGTATTCAACCCCGACATCTCATACTTAAGTAACACTTGAAGGCTTATACAACTGCCCAAGATTTATAATGAATTAGATAATCTTAAGTATCATTGCCTCCATTTCCACAATGAGAGCTAGCAATCATATAGCACTTCTTTTAAAAGGTTTGAAAAGTGCTTTACAAATATTATCTCATTCGATCCTCACAACAACCCTGGGAGGCAGTAATAACTAATGTTTATACAGTGCTTAATATGTGCCAGGCCCTGTGCTAAGCGCTTTACAACTATGATTTCATTTGATCCTCACAACCCTGGGAGACAGGTGCTATTATTATCTTCATTTTACAGATGAGGAAACTGAGGCAAACAAGTGGCTTGGCCTGGGACACACAAGATAGTAAGCGTCTGAGGCCAGATGTGAACTCAGGTTTTCCTGAATTCAGGCCTGGTGCTCTATCCAGTGCACCAACTAGCTGAAATAGAAGCTCAGGTAGGTTAAGTTGCTCGCCCATGGCCACAAGGCTATTTAGAACTTTAACTTGAGCCCTAGATCTCCAAACTCCAGGCCCAGAGAGCTTCCCACTGCACCACTACAATATTACCTCCCTCCGCACCAGAGCAGTATGTAAATGTGTAGCTGTACGTCCTCCCGCCCTTTCTCACCTCAAAAGAAAGAAATTTCCACATTATTCTGCAGGGAATAGCTTTCTTCCAGCCCCCACATAATAATAATAATAGCTTTCATTTAGAGAGGCCTTATTAGGTTTGCAAAACACTTTTCATGCATTATTTAGTTTGTACCTAGCTCCCTCCAGAAGTAGGTACTACAGAGATTATTATTATCATTTTAGATGGGGAAATTGAGGCTCAGAAAAAGTGTGACTTGCCATGGTCACCCAGCTAGTAAGTGTCAGAGGCTGGATTTGAACAAAGGTCTTCTCAAGTGCAAGGCACACTTCTGCAGCCAGGACATGGTATTGCTAAGGCACCCTCTTACTACCGCTCCTCTTCGCATAAATTTCGTGAATGTCCTGGGTCTCAGAGCATATCTCGCATAGTGATGACACCAACCAGAACCCCAGTCTCTTTGGGTTCCAGTCTTTTGGGTTCTATTCAATACTCACTTCCTTGCTAACTGCTGCCTTGATGAGAACGGTAATTCCATGTGAACATTTGACAAAGTGAGGGTTCGCTTTTTATGAAGCTAGAATGGGACTCTCTGCCTCCTTCCCTCACTAGTCTATCCTATTCTTCTGAAGCATAGGCCTTGTCATTCCCCTACCCAAAAATTCCAGTGGTTCCCTCTTGTCTCCAGAATAAAACAAATTTGTTTCCTTCAAGTCCCAACTAAAATCCCACCTTCCACAGGAAGCCTTCTCTCTTTTAATCCCAGCACTTCCTCTCTTTTATCCCAAATATACTGTGTATGTGTGTGTGTGCATGTACATGTATACATACATATATATGTATTACTTTGTATATGTTTGTATGTGTTCTCCCCCATTAGATTGTAACCTCCTTGAGGGCAGGGACTGTCTTTTGCCCCTTTTTGTATCCCTAGACCTTAGCACAGTGCCTGGCACATAGTAAACCTTTAATAACTGTTTATTGACTAACTGGTTTATATTGATTCTTTTTATAATCATTCTATAAATGCTTAGAGATGGCCTTGTTATCTCCTCTGATAGAATGTAAGAACCATGAGAGAAGAGATTGTTTCATTCTTTGTATCCCCAGCACCTAAGCCAATGCCTGACACAAAGTAGGTGCTTCAGAAATGCTTGCTGGCTAATTGATTGAATGGCACTTGAGACCTCAAAGCTGGGGGAAGACCATATCTAAAAGTCCATTTCTGAGCCTTTTGGGTCATCTCCCAGCAGGATGAAATATCCAGTTCTAATAGATATCCCTTCTTTTTCCTCTCCTTGTCACTGAAAAAAGAGGTCATTCTTTTTCTTCTCTGAGACTATAGCATGTAGGAGTTGGGGAAATTATTATGGATCATCTAGTCTAAACCTTTCATTTGATTATGTGTTGAGAAGGGAAGTGGAGTCCTATGTCCAAGGTCAGCTAGATGAACACAGTGGATGGAGTGCTGGGCCTGGAGCCAAGCAGACCCGAGTGCAAATCTGGCTTCATTTACTTACTAGCAGCGCTTTCTTGGGCAAGTCACTGGACCCCTCCATCTGTCTCAATTTCCTCAACTGTAAAATGAGGATCATAATAGCATCTACCTCCCAGGGCTATTAAAAGGATTAAATAAGATAATATTGCAAAGCATTTAGCACAGTCCCTTGCACATAGTAGACTCTTAATAAATACTTGTTTCCTTTCTTCCTTCCTGATTACTTGCCAAGAGAGGACTAGCACCTATGGCTCCTAATTGTCAGGCCACTTCCTCCACACCATTGCCTCCGCCATCTCATTTTGATCTGTTGGCTTAGACTGAAATGTGTGGCCGGGGGACAGCTTTGGCATTTTCCCCCTTACCTTTCCTTCTGTGTCCCAGAAGAGATATCTATCATGCTGGAAAAAGCAAAACCTGCATCCTGTAATCAATGACACAAGCTTGGCTCTGACTTTCAATGCCTGAACAACTTAGTGAAGTTAATATTGGCTCCACAGTATATTCCTGCAGGCTGTTAGCAGCATCACATACTTTCCCTGCAATGAGAGAGAGCATGCCAAATGGCCAAGAATCTCTTTAGCTCTTGGATACAGGGAATCTTAGAATGCTTATCTTCAAAGGTGCCGAGTATTTTCTCTGGCTGTCCCCCATGCCTGAATTCTCTCCCTCCTCTGCTCCAACTACTGACTTTCTAGGCTTCCTTTAAGACCCAACTAAAATCCCACCTTCTACAGGAAACCTTTCCCAACCCCTCTTAATTCTAGTGCTTTCCTTGTTTTAATAATTTTTTTATTTATCCTGTATATAGCTTGCTTTGGGTATGTTTGCATATATACTATTAGATTGTAAGCCCCTTGATGTCAGAGACTGTATTTTACCTCTTTGTATCCCAAGCACTTCACACAGTACCTGGCACATTTTTTGTGGTTGAGTCATTTCAGTCATGTCCAACTCTTCATGATGGCAAAGATACTGGAGTGGTTTACCATTTCCTTCTCTAGCTCATTTTACAGATGAGGAACTGAGGCAAACAGGGTTAAGTGACTTGCCTAGGGTTACACACCTAGTTAATTGTCTGAAGCCAGATTTGAACTGAGGAAGATGAGTGTTCCTGACTCCAGTCCCAGAAGGCCTATCCACTGTGCCACCTAACTTGGCACGTAGTAGGTGCTTAATAAATATTTACTGATTGAATGATTGATCAATGGCACCTTAGAGAAAATCTACTCAATCCAGCCTTGTCATGTTAAAGATGATTATGCTGAGACTCAGACATGTAGAATAACTTGTCCAAAGTCAAGGAGCTACATGATGGAACATACTATCCACAGCCAGAGAAAGAACTATGGAATCTGAATGCAGATTGAAGCAGACTGTTTTCTCTCTTTTTTCTTTCTTGAGGTTTTTCCCTTTTCTTCTGATTCTTCTTTCACAAAATGACTAAAGTGGAAATATGTTTATATGATTATATATGTGTAGCCTATATCAGATTTCACGGTGTCTTGAGGAGGGGGGAGGGAAGGGAGGAGGGAAAATTTAGAACTCAAAATCTTATAAAAGTGAATGTTGAGAACCAAGCACCAAATAAATAAAAATATAAACATTTAAAAACATGCATCATAAATGTTATTCATGACTCTCTGTAAGTTGTGCCTTAGGTAAATGCCTGTCTCACCTGCTGCTAGTCCCAGGTCCGTTAGCTAGCCCAATTATTTCCCGTGTTCACTTACCCTCTCCTGTGGCCTTCCTCATACCAGTCCCTTTACCTGCAGTTTATTCATCATTCTTTCTCTTTTCTACTCTTAGAAATTCTATCCATGATTTAAATTCCAGTACCTCTATGGAGCCTTCCCTGAACATGCCAAACAAGAGTAATCTCTCCTTGGAACTCAAGACTTATATGGCTTTTATAGCAATTATCAATGCTGTTTTATACTGTCATTATTTGTGCATCTTCTCTATGATGTTTTAAGTGTCTTAAGAGGGGGAGCCATATCTTTAACATCTCTGCACCTCCAACACCATTTAGTTTAGTGCTTTGCATATAGTAGGCACTCAATAAATATTGTTAAATAAAAAAATAAAAAAACAAAGTCAAGGAGATCGTTATTAAGAGGGCCACAAGCATCATTCCAGCCTTTTCAATCCCAGGCCAGTGTTTTATATCACCACATCTCTCTGATCCTTCGGTTTGTGTTTGTGTATCCAACCTTCTATAGGTTTTTTTTGCTGTTGTTGTTGCTTTATTTTGTTTTAATCACTCTAGAGAATTGTACCTGCTCGTAGGCTAAGCTTCAACAGTGGCATTAGTTATCACGAGAACCCAAAGACATAGGTACACATGGCATACTCACTAAAGGGAATTTTCTTTTAAGGTAAACATGTATTGAATATTTATGTATAAAGGGTATTATTTTTACTCATCCAATGGAAGAAACTAAAATTTAACTGAACTTATTTTTTTTTAAGTTACAACTAAAATTTTTAAAATGCAAACTTGAAAAATGAGCCATAAAAATAGAGAGGGGGGAGAATTGTACGGTGTTAGGGGATGTCTCTGCTTACCCGGTATTCCTATTATGCATTCTTATCCACATGGAGCAAGAATAACATTTGGATCTTTCTCTTGACTTTAAACAGAAGATATATTTCAAAGCCTACTGACAAAGTTATGAGGCCTGGTCTGAAAGAGCCATCTCAGGTCATTTGGATTACAGAGACTACCATACTTTTAATCTCCTAGGCCAGAAATTCCATGACTATCCTTGATGCTTTCAGGCTCTTCTTCATCACCTCTATCTACCTGACACAATCTCATTTCAGAACCTCATTTCCTTATGCTTGGAATATTGCAACAGTCTCCTAGTCTGTTTCTGCCTCCAGTTTGTCCCTATTTCAAAATACCCTATAAATCCCTGCCAAATTAATCTTCTTAAAACACCTGTCCTACAAATGGTGTTTTCCTCATGTCTGTCCTCTTCTAGAAAATCTTCAATTGATCTCTTTTGCCTACAGAAAAAACTTGAACTCCTTGGACTAGGAACCCAGTATATCTAACTGCCCACAGGATCTTTTCACTTAAATATCTTGCAATCAAGTCAAACTCATCATGTCCAAAACTCGACTGTCTCCCCATCTCCCCCAAATAACTTTCCTTACTAACCCTTTTCCATTCATGGTACACTCGTTTTTCTACTTATCTTTGATTCTTCCTTTTCCTTTATCTCCTACGTACTCTCTGGCATTAAGTCCCATCATTTCTTCCTGTGAAATGTCTTTTGGAGCATCTCCTTTCTTTCTAGTATAACCCATATCCCAGGACCCTGCAAAGGCTCTGGCTCACATAGACTGAGTTGGATATGAGGGGCTAACCCCAAAGATTTAATTTCTCTCTTTAACTTACTGTTCCTACCTTAAAGTTTTTCTCTGGGGAAATATCTAAAACAAAGCTTGGGTATAACTTGTGATTGGCAGGTAGGTGGTGCAGTGGACAAAATGCTGGGCCTGGAGTCAGGAAGATTCATCTTCCTGAGTTTACATTTGGCCTCAGATGCTTACTAGCTGTGTGACCCTGGGCAAGTCACTTAACCCTGTTTTCCTTAGTTTCCTCATCTGAAAATGAGTTGGAGAAGGAAACGGCAAACCACTTTAGTATCTTTGCCAAGAAAACCCCAAATGGCATCCTGAAAAGTTAGATAGAACTGAAGTGATTAAACAACAACAACACAGCTTGTGACGAGGTTCGCCTACATATGAGTTGTAGGGTCCCAAACTCCCACACAAGCACTCCATGTACAATCTGAGTATTGAGTATTGGGCAGCTTTTATGTCACTCAACAGAAAATAAATAAGATACAAAGGAACAGACACAGAAACATAAAGCAGTTAGCCCAGCAAGTCTACCCAGAAGGGCACTGGACCTAGAGATACTATTAGAGTGATTCTTCATCATTCTCTTAAGTTCTCCATTCCTAAAGATTCCTATATAATCTCCCCCAAACTCTTAGTAGCCGCCCTGTGCTATAGACACCCTCCCTCACCAAGGTAATATACTTTGGGTATTGCTAAACAAAGAAAATCCTTCTAATTAGCTGAGTAACTCATTGACATTATTCTCTAAATAGAATACAGCATAGAAACTAAGTGGGTTATTCTTTTTTTCTTTTTCTGGCAGCTAAATGTCTCAGCGTATAGAACGCTGAGCCTGGAGTCAGGAAGATCTGAGTTCAAATCCAGCCTCAGCAATTACTAGTTGGATGACCCTAGGCAGATCACTTAATCTGTCTGCCTCAGTTTCCTCAACTAGAAAATGGGGATCATAATGCAGTTATCCCTTCCACATTGTGGGATGTTAGGGTGCAGCACCCCCACAATCTGGAAAAGTTACATAAAAATTTTTGGCCCTCCCCTTGTACCAGAGAAGTTTGAATTATTATGGTATTAAAAGATAAAATATGTTGATATCATATAATACTATACATATATTTTATCCAAGTCTGAGTTTCTAAGCTTTTTTCTGTGTCATCTGTGGCTTCTGCAAAATTCCCAAAAAATTCCCATTTAATTTCTTATACTAACTTTCAATATATGGAAACCTTGATGGGGAGTCATGATGTGGAAGGGATAACTGTAGTACCGATGTCCCAGGGTTGTTATGAGGATTGAGATAATATTTTAGAGCACTTAGTACAGTGTACATAGCAGACACTTAATAAATGCTTTTTTCCTTCCCTTTTTCTTTCTCCAAAGAGGTGCTGCATCAAGAATGCCCCAGAAGAAAGGGGAGAATGGAAGGGAGTAAGCATTATTAAATACCTACTATGCTAAGGCCTTTACAAAGAGCTGTCCATGAGTTATGCTCTCTGACTGTGTGCAAAAATTAGTCTACCACTGCCACATGCTTCTACTGCAAGTCACAACTTCTGCTCCATGGTGGCAGAAGAGACGGAGGGAGAAATTCTCACTGGAAAATGCAAAGAAAAATTGTTAATCAGCAAAGAAATGAAAGAGGACCAATTTGGGTTTCATAACTCATCAAGAGGCAATCCCAATTTCTGAAACCCAATCAGAATAGAACCAGTGACCATGCACACCTTTCATGAGTTCAGTTGCCTCCAAACGATGGCCTATGCTCTGTAATCTCTTCAGGTTGATTGGGGCAGCCCTCTAACCTGATCATTTAACATCCCTCCCCCCACTTCCTCAATACACACTAGTACCACTGACACGATCTCGTTTCAGAACCTCATTTCCTTATGCCTGGAATATTGCAAGTCTCCTAGTCTGTTTCTGCCTCCAGTTTGTCCCTATTTCAAAATACCCTATAAATCCCTGCCAAATTAATCTTCTTAAAACGCCACTTTCATCATGCTACTCCACTGTCGTTTACCAAATCAGGCCCAGACTCCTCTCTTCCTGGCTTTCGTTGCCTTTTCTAATCTGGCTCCATTCTACCTCTCTGGCTTTATATCTTTCAATGATCCCTAATATACAATCTCTGCTTCCATAAGGCTTGATTGATTGTTCCCCTTATTCATGTTTTCTCCTACCTAAAATAGTCTCTCTCCATCCAGTCCTTTTCATTCTCCAGAGCTCAGCTCAAGCTCCAGCTTATTAGTTTCTCTATCTGGTCTTCACATTCCATCTTTGTAGTTTATCAATCAACTGGGAAAAACTCAATTTTTCCAGGGCCAGTAGTTCAAATTCCACTTCCTCTAAGAAATCTTCCAAGACACTTCTTGCCTAAGAAGTCAGAGTTAATTTGATCCTGACAGTCCTTTGCAGGATAAAATAGGTAAACAGAAATACCCCCTCATGCTCCACCCTTTCCATACTGGGTTTAAAATGGTGACACATGCTCCTCATACCAGCAATGATCCACTTCCTTCATGGGGCAAAGAGAAAATACTAGGTGGGTTACTGAGGATCTGTTGGATGAAGCTTGGTATAAAATCATAGAAGTCAGAGATATATGGGGTCAAATCTTACTTTGGACAAGACATCTTCTGTCATCCTACACCTAATACACATCCATGTGCTTGTTGTTCAATCCTTTCAGTCACGTCCAACTCTTTGTATTGGCAAAGATACTGAAGTGGTTTGCCATTTCCTTCTCCAGCTCATTTTACAAATGAGGAAACTGAGGCAAACAGGGTTAAGTGACTTACACAGGGTCACATAGCTAGTGAGTATCTGAAGCCATATTGGAACCTGACTCCAAGCCCCCAGGTGTTCTATCCACTGTACTACCCAGCTGCCCCACATACATAAATATTCTTAACTTTACACTGAAAAGAAAATGCATAGCCAGCAAAAAGAGTTTTCTGGGCTAGGCGTGTCACTTGACTGACAAACGTTTGAAGCTATGCCTGGCTTGCCAGAAATAAAGAAGGAAATGTTGCTACTTGAGACATGCAAGTGGGGAGTTTGGCTCTCTGGACCCCACAGCTATTCTTAATTAAACAGCTTAAGCCTAGAGGAGGGTAAGCAACTCCTGGTTAGGTTGTCCCAATCAATCAATCAACGAGAATTTATTAGTTCCTAAGGCAATGATTAGTGACGCTCTTAGTCCTGCTTACCAAGGTAGAAGCATATGGCACCCTAGCCTCAGGTGTGTTATAAAACATAATTAATGTTGCAACAGCACTCTAGCCTGCAGTTCTAAACCTTTCCTAACCAGGAGCCAAACTAGGAGAGGGTGTGTACTTCTTTTAAAGATAGGGTGTGCCCTTAGTTCCTTCAAAGAGATTAGATAGAGGGAATGGCCCTCCATAACCAATGGAGGTGTCTATTAGTTTATTCTGAGAGGCAAGACTTTTGTTTAAGCTGGACTCTGACTTACTTTTCCAGGAAGACTGATCAACTCCAAGCTTTTACTCCAGCATTAACATTACTATGACCCTGCTCGAAAGGGTACCTTTATTTGTTCCTGCTGTGGAATTTTGGCTTTTGTTTCATGTCAAAAATGTAAGTGGACATTGCTTGGATCAGAGAGAATTCCAATTAGTAGGAAGAAACTCCCCCATTTTGAATCTCTCTCCAAGTAGGAACGTCTGTATATTAATAAATTACCTCTGACAGACTTTGACTAAAATATGAGGCATGGAATTTTCCTTTCACATTTTGTAGAATGCCATCTTAATAATAGCTAACATTTATATAGCAGTTATGATGTACCAGACACTGTGCTAAGTGTTTTACAATTAATATCTCATCTGGTCCCCAAAATTATCCTGAAAAGTACATATTATATCCCCATTTTACAGCTGAGGAAACTGAGGCATTAGTTTAAGTGACTTGGTTAGGGTCACAGAGTCAATAAGTATCTGAGCCTCTATTTGAACTCAGGTCTTCCTGACTCCAGGCCCAGCGCTCTATTACCCATTGGATCACCCAGCTGCTTCTTACTTCCATTGCTCTTTTGCCTAGGCCTTGATTCTGCCAGCTGCACACAAACAAGTAAAATTCTGTGTTAAAGAGATTGTTCTCATCTGGCCTAGAGAGTAGATCAGTGTAAGAAGGGGTCTGTTAGAGCCATCTTACTGGGCCGGAGAGCCCGTGTTCAATAGGTCAACGTGACTATTCAGACTTCAGATCTAGTCAAACATTTCAAATCCAGGCTGGATTTATTATTTTGTTGATTGTCAACTCAAGAAAGTAGAGGAGAATGTGTTTATAAGGGGGGCAACTAGGTGACACAGCGAATAGAGCAAAGATACTTCAGTGGTTTTCCATTTCCTTCTCCAGGGGATTAAGGCAAACAGAGGTTAAGTGCTTCAGGGTCATACAACCAGTAAGTTTCTGACGCTGTATTTAAACTCAGATCTTCCTGACTCCAGGCCTAGCATCCTATCCACTGAGCCACCTAGCTGTCTGATTATAGTGTCAACCTCACCAAATTTAGTCAAAGAAAGACAAACAATATTAGGTTGCCAGCATGTTTATTTCTCTGAAGCAGGAAAGCATTTATACTCGGTGCTGGGGTTAAAAGGCTGAGTGAGCTCCCTTTGGGGTTGGGGGGAGGTAATACAGTTTATATATCCTTCGAAGAGTAGGTGTTCATTCCCAAGGGGTGCAAATCAGCTGTTGACTGGTTGACACACTGGGAGGTGGGCTACATTAAAATGAGAGTCTTGGGGTACATGACTTAGGTCACCTAAATCTTGGCCAAGGAGATATCAATTTCTATATCACCTGTCTTTAACAGTAGGCAGAATCAACATTTTTCTAGACCTGTCTGAGCAAACAGAATGAGCAGGAATATACCCATTAGCCCAAACTTGGAGTTTCTTCCTCCGTCTGATTAGATAGATCTTGGCCTGGGTAAGTCCCAAGGAAGATCTCTCACAATGATTAGTTTCTGGGTAATTGTCCTTTCGGCAGAAGTTCGTGATTTATCAAACACTGCAAGGATTACAGGCATGTCCAGCTTGATAGGTGCTCAGTTTACCTCCTGATTGTGATCCATAGGTCAGTTCAGCTTCCTCTGGATAGTAAAGATAGTAAAGAAGCTGAAGCAGATTAAGGTGGCCTGTAAAGTCATCGACCATTCGATTTTCACAATTTGCATAATTTCTGCAGTAGGTATGTCAAAAGATCTCTCTATGATCCTAAGGAAAACCACTTCATCTCTGCCATGAGATGTGAGGCTTCTGTAGGGACCTTGGCCAGTGTTGGCTGGCCCTAATTGGAAGAGTGCTCCCCTTTCTTCCCAGGTTTACTAGAAAACTGAGTCTAAAATACGGGCAACAATGCTCTGGCTCCCCGATGGGGTACAGAGATGATAGTAGGTGGGATGCTGAGGGTGACTTGTTGAAATCAGTAGAAAGAGCTGAAGTCAGAAGACCCAGGTTCAAACCTTGCCTTTGATGTAACTTTGGGTAAATCAAAACATCCCTCAGTTTCCTTCACCTTAAAATGAGACAGTTGACTAGATGGTCTTCGAGGTCCCTTCCAGCTGTAAATCTCAAATCTTACCTGCAATTATATCTTCCTCTTTTTTTTCTCCACCACCTTGGGCAGCGCTACTCTCTTTTCTCTCTTCTCTCAGAAATATAAAAAGAAGCAAGTACAGGGAAGAAAAAAGAAAAGGGGGAAAACGATGTAGTGGGTTTGAGGTCAGGTCAGATAGAAACTCTGCCACAGGCTATCCATACAAAGCAGGGCGTCCTGGTGATATCAAAAGGAGAGCCCCAAACTTTGTAATCACGCTTCTGGTTTTCCAGAGTGTAATTCATTCCCATTAGGCATCATCCTTCTGTTCATTAGTTCAGACCCTAGAGGTCAGGAGCTAGCCCTGATCTCCACCACATGAAGGTCTCATTCTGCCTGTAGTCTTCAAAGAAACAAATTCTCTTTGATTGTATCCTCTCCATCTCAGTTCTTCAGCATCAGGGAGGATGATTCAAACAGTTTTCTTTATTTGTAAAGCATTTGATATGAGTTAGGTGCCCGACTGCTCTAGGCTTGGAATCAGGATGACTCATCTTCATGAGTTCAAATCCAGCCTCAGATACTTAAAAGCTGTGTGACCCCTGGGTAAGTCACAGGGTTCTGTTTGCCTCAGTTCCTCAGCTGTAAATAAGCCAGAGAAGGAAATGGCGAACTACTCCAGTATCTTTGCCAAGAAAACCCCAAGTCAGACAGGGATGAACAACAAAAAGCCAACTGCAGAACTTTTTCCAGAGGATTCCAATCTGGCCTAGTTAGCAATGGCTAAAATCCCACAGAGGACTTCCCAGCTGAAGGACCAGAAGAATGAAAGATGGCATTACTGAGTCACCCATATGCTGGGCTGGGGCAGGATCCAGTTACTCCCACGGTTTCTTCTTTACCACAGGCTGAAGTGAAGAAATGAAGATGTAAAAGATCTCATCTTTTTGGAAACTGTTGAGAAATTATGATTTTGCAGCCCTAGACAAACAGGCCCCCACCAAACAAATGTCTCGACCATGTTAGCATAATTTGACAGATGGCTAGTATGAGAGAAAGATCAAGAATAGATAGCAGTTACCCAGGAAATAATTAGAAGTGGCCGCCTATGTTGACATTGTGACCTTGGTCATAAAGGATTTATAGTCTCTTTGCGTAAAAACACTTTCTCCTTTGGCTATCAGGGCCTGTGAAAATGTCTTCTTTCATATAGGGTGACAAGTTAACAAGGCCTGTGTTTCCAACAAGCACTTAAGCTATGCAGTTGACCCTGTCTGCCCCACTTGGACATGACAAAAAAGTATAACAGGTTCTCTCCCACAGGCCCTTTTATATCCGCACGTAGGCAAACTGGCACCCACTCTGGCATACACATCAGTGTGCAATCTGATTGTACAGAAGCAATTTTCCTTGCACTATTGTTTTTGGGGTCTCAGATGGTGTTTTATGATGTTTTAAAAATGTTTTGTTAATGTTATTTTTTTTAATCTTTCTTTTTTATTTCTGCTATTCCCAATGTCTCTTCCAACCTCCCTTATAGCAAAGAAACAAAACAAATTAACTCATTATCCCTGTATCTCAATGCATGCCTTATTCTGGACCTAGAGTCCACCACCTCCCTGCTGACAGGCACTGAAGCAGGTTTCCTTGCTCCTCCGGAGACCCCATTTCCGTTCTGGGCCCAGATCTTGTCCAAGACTCAGCCTGCTTGTTACAAACTCCCTTGGAGCTACAATGAGAGAAGGAGGCCCTCTTCTCTAGTTTTTTTTTTTTTCTTCCAGTCAGCCCATTGCATTTTTTTTTTTTTTGGTAAAGATTTTGGCACTGTTGGTTCAGATATACAAGTTCCTGTTTGCGTTTAAAGAGCTCATTGCCTGGTAAATGCCGGAGATTATACCTTTTGTGTTATTGTTGTTGCTAATAAAGGCTTCCATAACTGACTATTGTCTCCTCAAAGCCTCTTTATCCTTCCCAGGAGGATATGTAGCATTTGATTTGCAAGCAGTGATACTGTGGCAAATTGGGGCATTCAGACTTCTCTTTGAATAGATCTAGACGTTAATTATTCCCTTCTTAAATGTTCTGCAAAAGTAAGTCAGGCCACTTCTTCTCTCTCTTCCTGACTTTCTTTCTCCCAAATCAGGAGAGATTGGGATGAGTGTGGAAAGAGGTAGAATATAGCAGCTGGAATTCTGCTAAAATGAAATCAGAGGTTTGTGGGGGAGGAGAGAATTAGGATTTGAACCTCCCCAGAGTGATATTGGAATGTCAACTCGATTCTCTGACTTTGAAATAGCTAGGTACTATAAGGACCCTTAGGATCTGGTGACCAATAATAACACAAGTTCCCAAGACTTAATAAATAGTTACGAAGATGACTGATTTTTGGAAGCTAGAGATTTTTGCAGCTGTGAATATGTAATCTCTTCTATTAGGGGAGGCTGAGGCTGGTGGATCACTTGAGCTCTGGAGTTCTGAGCTGCAGTTGGGCTCAAGTTTGGCCCCTGTCTGCCCTCAATCAAACATCAATATGGTGAGTCCCAAGGGTCAAGCAGCCACCAGGCTGCTAAAAGACTGGAGAACTGACTCAAATCAGAAACAGAACAGCTTCTCTACCAATCAACAGTGGGTTTGGGCACATTACTGGCTACTACATTTGCCAGGGTGAGATAGGAAGATACCATATTTTTTTAAAAGTGTTCATGATGAATAATGGCTATCTTCTTGCTAATAGGGCCTAGGGATGAGAGTGATCACTGGGGCTGGGGGCTGGGTTGGGATCCAAGTAAACTTACACTAAAAGCCCTGATCTGGAGGATATCAAGGTTCCTTCATAGTGCCAAAGATACCAAGGATCAGAAATGGAACTACATCTAAAGGAGTGGAGATTTAAGATACAAAATCCGTACTGTATAAAGACATAGGGTCTGACATGGTGGAGGGTGGGTGCAATGAGGAGAGGAGGGACAGAGTTGACCATATCTATTGATGTGGATACAAACAGTACCCTAAGGGTTAAAAGGAATATTAAGGGTTGCTTTTCCAGTACTTTGTGAGGCCCCTCCTGAGCTGAGGGCATCCTTAAGTCCTTTTCCCTTTATCTTGAAATACCATAAGGCTTCTCCTTATCTTGTAAGACCTAAAGAATTGGTTTTTTCTTGCTTAACCTGTGTCCCCCTGCTCTTATCCTTAATCTTTAACCTGTGTTCTCCTGCCCTTATCCCTAACCTTCAACCACCATAAGAAACCCTAAAATTACATCATCAACCTACAGACTGTGTAGCTTTCTGTCAATATAAGCCTGGTCCTTCCAAATATCAGTACCTTTTTACTCAGTCCCATGGCTACAGTAAAAAAGGTCTGTGTACTTCATGTAATAAAGCTCCTGATGGCTACAGAGAAGTCTAAGTGAAATCTTTCAAGCCTGAACAGCTCTCATGAATTTGACCTTGACACTATGACTCCCCCAAAGTTCCCCAAAGCTTTAGTCCTTTACACTGTCTTTTGCTCTTGTGTTGGTATAATCATGGGTCAGGTTCAAAATGTTAATTATGCTATTATTACTGTTAAAGTTACTGTTGCCATCTTTAACAGATATGTACTGAAGACTCATTGCACAATATTACTCATGATAAGAAATTATTGGTTATAGATTAGATAGTTCCTTCCTTATAAATTTTTTCAGTCTTATAAGCCAAAATGAATAATCAACAAAAGAAGACATTAGGTAAGCAAACCTCAGAAGTAATTGAATATAGTGGCCTAATATTCCATTAACCCAAGAACACCAACTATTAGGGTAAGGACAAAAATTGCTGGAAAAACTGGAAAGCAGTGTGTCACAAATTAGATTTAGACCAACATCTTATACCACATATCACGATTAACTCCAAATGGATATATGACCTAATATATATTAAGGTTATATCATAAAAAACTTAGAGGAGAATGGAAAGAAGTACCTTACACAATTATTACTTAAAGAAAAAATCCTTACCAAACAAGAAGTAGAGTTGATCATCAAACATAAAATGAACAAGGTTTATGACATTAATTGTAAACCTTTTGTGCAAACAAAATCAATGCAGCCAGAAAAGTGGTTAATTAGGAAAAATATCTCATAACTATCATATATGACAATAATATGATAAAAGATAAAAATAGTAAAAAGCGACTATGACACAGATACACTAATGTATTGTTGGTGGAACTGTGAATTGATCTTATCATTCTGGAAAGCATTTTATAATTATACTCTAAAAAAAGACTATCCAAGAATCCCTTTGGTACACAAATACCTCTGTCAAACACAGAGGGAAAGTTCCCATAAATAGAAAAATATTTGTAGCAGCACGTTTTGTAGTCATGAAGAACTTATAACAATTGTTATTATGAAAATAATGGAATATAAATTGTACCGTAAGAAATAAATATGAAAAATTCAGAGAAATTTAGGATGACTTATATGAATTGATGCAAAGCAAAGAAAGCAGAACCAGGAAAACAATTTACACAACTCCAATAATGTAAAGAAAAATAATAGTGAAAGATTTAAGAATTCCAATCAGTGCAATGACTAATCAGGACTTGAGAAGATTGATGGTAAAACATGCCTTCCACTTCTCAGCAGGAAAATGCTAGAATTAGACTATATTTGTGGAATGAGACATATGTTTTCAGTCATGGTTATTGCATGGGTTTGCTTCTCTTGACTATACTACAAAGGAGTGTTCTATTGGGAAGAGGGGAGTGGTCAATGGGAAGTGAAAGTGATGCTAAAAAAAAAAAAAGGAAAAGCAAATCAATAAAACTCCTTTTAAAAGGAGGAAAATAGTCAACCCAAATAGAGAAATAAATATTTATGGGAAATGTTGAGACATCACCATGAATACATCATCATGGCATGAAGGTGATACTGAGTTCTTAAAAGTTATATTCCAGTGGAAACAGCTAGGTGGCACAGTGGAGGGAACTCTTGTCCTGCAGTCAGAAGGACCTAAGTTCAAATCCAGCCTCAGATACTTAATAGCTATGTGACTCTGGGTAAGTCACTTATCCTCAATTGCCTCCTAAAACAAAACAACAATAACAAAAGAATCTAAATAAATAAAAGTTGTATCAATGGAGCACAAACTCTTCCTAGTTCTATCAAGGAGGAAATCTTTTTTTCTTCTTTTTTATTTTATTTATTTATTTTTAATTAAGATTTTTTATTTTTAGTTTACAACACTCAGTTCCACATGTTTTTGAGTTCCATATTTTCTTCCTCTCCCTCCCCTCTCCCCTTTCCC
This sequence comes from Phalanger gymnotis, assembly GCA_028646595.1. NCBI lineage: Eukaryota > Metazoa > Chordata > Mammalia > Diprotodontia > Phalangeridae > Phalanger > Phalanger gymnotis. Next base: position 177,898,658 of record CM053624.1, on the reverse strand, counting down.
CCAAGACAGCATGGAATCCAATATATCTTCTACATATACCTTCACATTAAACTTGTTTACACAATAGTCAAGTTGTAGAGAAGAATTATGACCAATAGAATGAATCATGAGAAAGAAGAAACAAAACTAAAAAAAAAGAGAGAGAGATAACATACAGTGTGCCTCAATCTGCATTCAGACTCCATAGTTTGTTCTCTGGATGTAGATAACTTTCCATCATGAGTCCTTTGGAGTTGTCTTTGAACCTTATATTGCTGAGAAGAGCCAAGTCTGTCAAAGTTAGTCATCACAGAATCAATATATCTGTGGTTGTGTACAATGTTCTCCTGGTTCTGCTCCTCTCACTCAGCATCATATCATGTAGGTCTTTTCAGGTTATTATGAAGTCCATATCTTCCCCATTTCTTATAGCACAATAGTATTCCATTACACTCATATACCATAACTTGTTTAGCCATTCCCTAGTTGATGGGCTTCCCTTGATTTCCAATTCTTTGCTACCACAAAAAGAGCTGCTACAAATATTTTTTGTACATACGGGTCCCTTTCCCACTTGTGTGATCTCTTTGGGATACAGCCCGGGAAGTGGTAATCAAGCAGAAAATCTTTTAACACATGCTAGCAATTGATTATCTCTTTGGAGGACCCACTTACCTCAGTTCAGAGAGACTCATTTCCCCAAAGTTGGCCAACAGATTTTTTTTTTCAGAAATCATGTTCTACTAAAGTATAGAGAGGTGTTAAACTCCATGGGTAGAGGGATTGAGTAGCCTAGTGAAGAAATCTCAGATCCTTAAAGTTGGTAACACAAACATATTTTCCCTAAGTGAAGAATGAGTCACATCTTCCCCTAAGGGAGGTGTCTGTAGGGCCTCTGAGGCTTCATAGATTTGGAAACAGGAAAGTACTCCTCAGGAAAAGAAGAAATCAGAGAAGTATTATAGTGAAACTCACTGAGGTTGGCATAATTTACATTTTTATGTTCACTGTACCCTTTTCAAACCCATTAAATGTCCAATTTTGCTAATGTATTGAGTCCTTCCCTACATTACATACTTAATTCTTAGAAATACTTGGTAAATATGTCCTTTGTTTGCTGTAAAATGAGCCTGAAAGAGCAGGGAACGCTCCAGATCACTAATAATACAAGCGGGTAGCATGAGTGCTTAGGAAGTTTTTTTAGATGTGAACAGTACCCTAGGCAACCCTCTAGTTAGGGGTTCTCACTACAGAAAAAGAGTTAACTTATTCGTTTAAAATGCTTCCTGGACAGGCTGCAAGCAGAAAGAACTACAATAAGCTCTGTTTCCCCAAAGGCTGTAGATGAGGAAGGATCACAATGACTGTTGCTCAGTGTTGACAACATACTTTATTATCAGTTGATTTTAAAGTAAGATCCTGATTTAATAGTTAATTTGTTTCCCTTAATGCATACTTTTTCAATATTTCCACAATTTCCCCAGTCCCTAAGAAGTATAAAGGATGGGATTTGTGGATAATGAATTGGAATGTAATTCAATGTTGAAGAAAGCCTACCTTTGGTGTACTGATTAGCATGGTATAACTACACTACTGCTCACCAATGTCACATGGGCAATTTAGTGATCAAGGACACTCGGGAATGTTCTAGTAAATGTTTAACAACTAGCTCTTCAGGAACAAAAAAAATTGTACTTGTGACGTACTTTTAAGTTCAATCTGCCCTATTAACATTTTCACCATTTATTAAGTCTAGACAATCAACAAAACAACAACTCAAACTCTGATTTGTATCGTTAGTCAATTCTGGAGATGTAAATGTTCACACTAAGAGTTTGACAACTGGCTCTCTGGTACCCTTCTGACCTTTTATCACTTTTTCAAAGTCCTTAAGAACCTTGAAGTCAGAAAGGCCAATAGTGTTAATGCTTTTGTCTTTTCAGGCAATAATACAGTGATAGGTGCTCTTCCGTGGCAAAAGATCTTGACGTTGGAGAATCTCATCAGGTCAGTCATTTCACACGTGTACATGTGGTGACTCCTAACACTGATCATCAGCCCATAAAATGCTTGGGGCTCTTTATCTGAGCAGGATAAAAATTAAATGTTACTATTGCTTGGCTAATGCAAGTTTTTATGAGGACTTAATGATATCTCATAAAGTTTGGGATCCAAGTCTCTTATAGGGCTTGGCTCAAGTCCTCAATAATAACAACTCATATTTAATTTATATTTTGCTTTAATGTTTGTAAAATGTTTCACACAAGAACACTACAAAGCAGTCAATTGTTATTATGCCCACTTTACTGATGAGGTACCAAGTCTCAGAGAGATTATATGACTTTGCCCTTGGTCACACAGCAAATCAGTGTTGGAATTGGGATTCAGTGTTTCCTGAATTCAGGTTGCATGTTCTTTCTACTATACCATACTGTTTCTCTACACCATTCATAGCAATTAGAGGTACAAGGAACCTTATCTGGGTTTCTAGCATTCTATTGTCAGTCTGCTGAAGTTTATGGATCCCTTAACCCATTTTACCTCAGTTTCCACATCTGTAAAATGAGCTTGAAAAGGAAATGGCAAACTTTTCCAGTATCTTTGCCCAAAAAAAGCCCCAAATAGGGTCATGAAGAATTGTACCTGATTGAAAATCAACTCAAAAACAAATGATGCATGGCTTGTCAAAATAATGTTTTTAAATGCATAAAACAAAACGCGTAGGATTACAAACTATAGATTAGTGAAAATAAAGATGTAATTTTTTTCCATCCAAATTAATGGACCTTTCTGAAATCTACCCACAGACCCCTCCCTACAAAGGGATACCCATGGGACCCTAAGTTAAGAACCTACACTACCATCACCCCCTTTTAAAAAAATAGATGAAGACATTGAAATGTGGAGAAGTTAAATGGTTGGACCTAGGTCACATAGGTAAGTGACAGACCTGGAATTTGAACTCTGGTCTTTGGATACCAAATTTAGGTTTCTTTCATTTCGTTGTTCTGCTTCTCCTATGCTATTCTGCTCTAAGCCCCAGGGCGTATTTTGGAATAAGGGGAAATCATCTGATTGACTGTCAATGGATATCCCTTAAGCCTCCAGTAAACTGGACACATGTCTGTTAGTGCTGGGTGTGCCACTCTCCCAGATTTTTAGGGGATGTCTGAAGTTGAGATAAATATATCAATTGCAAAAGTGCCAATTACCTAGATCTGTAGAGAGAGTGGCCTGAATTGGAGGCCTTGGGAATGTGTACTTTCAGAGATGCTGGCCCTCATATGGAGTTCCGTTTCCCATGCTTTCCTCCCTTAGAGAGGTGGTCACTTACTGCTTGGTTGTACCAGCTCCCCAACCTTCTGTCTCTCCCTTTTCTTCCTCAATCTCAGAGAGAAAAGTCAAGTCTCCATCTCCTGGCCAGCACCATTATTGCACTCAGACCACTAGCTCTACCAGAGGCCTGAGGTATGAAGACTTCTTTTGCTGAAAGTCAGGAATGTCTGTCTGGATGTGGTTACTGAGTACCAGACACATTTTCCCCAAGTGAGACACATTACAGGGCTGATGTGGGTTTCATGGGCTTGGAGAGACAACAATATTTCTTAGGAGAAGAGGAACGTTAGGAATTAAGAACTGGAAGGCACTGTAGCAGTGGTCTAGTTTAACCCTCTCATTATATAAATGAAGAAATTGAGGTCTAGAAAATAAAAGTAGTAAACTGACTCAAGATCACATCAGCAACAAGCAGCAGAACCAGGATTTGAACTTTCTAACTGCAAATCCAATGCTCTTTCCAAGAGAATAGGGTTTGGGATAAAAATCATTTATATTCTTAGAGGCTCAGTTTCTCCAAATTCAAGTGGGGCTCTGCCTACATACTGCTGAATCTTACAGCAGGATTCGGGAGAACCACCCTCCTCTTAGACACCGTGTTCTCATTGAATGTCCTCTTGTCCCACATCAGAAGGATGCATTAAGGGGATTGAACAGAACAGCTTAAATGCATCAACAAATGTGTAGGTGTTGATATTCCACTCAATTAAATATTCAACTCAAAGGCACTATATTAGGAGGTGAGGATACGAATTTGTGTATTTTTATTTTGTATTCCTGAAATTTTAATTTCAATGTTTAAGACACTAAAAATGGCACTTTTGCAATTGATATATTTATCTCAACTTCAGACATCCCCTAAAAATCTAGGAGAGTGGCACACCCAGCACTAACAGACATGTGTCCAGTTTACTGGAGGCTTAAGGGATATCCATTGACAGTCAATCAGGTGATTTCCCCTTATTCCAAAATATACCCTGGGGCTTAGAGTAGAATAGTACAGTGATGTCTTGCCGTGACAAGGAAGTGGCTCTGAGTTCTTAAAGATTCTACCAGGGGGTCAGCTAGGTGGCCCAGTGAGTACAGCACCGGCCCTAGAGTCAGGAGGACCTGAGTTCAAATCTGAACTCAGACACTTGACACACTTTCTAGCTGTGTGACCTTGGGCAAGTCACTTAGCCCCAATTGCCCTGCCTTCCCCTCTCAAAAAGAAAAAAGAAAAAAAAAAGATTCTACCAGGAGAATGCTAGCTTTGGGGCAGGTTCTATTAGACTGAAAGTCATTTAGAAAAGAGCCAGTGATGGATTGTGTGTCCATAGTCAATGGATAAGCCTAGCCAAGTGCTAAGAGGTTCATCACCAGGTGATTATTTTTTTTATCCTAACAACTCGTGAAGATAGTCTACTAAGATATTATGGAGTGGGGGGTGGGGTAGGGACACAAGAGAGAATGTGCTTATCACTGAAGTCATTATCCTTTAAGTATTGAAGTCACACGTGGTTATTTGAATAATCATTTTTTTTTCTTCATAAGATATATGTAGCATCTACTCTGGGGTACTCACCAAAAGATTGCTATTTGAGGTCAAAGGGTGTATACCCTATGGGGGCCATACTCCTAAAACTGTAGCTCAACAGCCTCACCAATGTACTTCTTGTTAACAATCAGGCATTGGTTACAATTTACTCTTAGCAAAGACTTTTAGTAAGCTTAGTAATAAAAATAACTTTCATTATAAATGAGTAATATTCTTATATATTAATAATAAATTAATATTATATAAAATATATTATATATTATAATAACATAAGTAATATTCTCCTTATAATCCTGGGACACACTCTCCCACAAATACACACAGTGCCTATGAAAAGAGTGAAAACAAAGTTAGAGTACAGTGGTAGTGATGATGGGGTTTAGACTGTGGGAGCCCCCTTGAACTCTCCTTCAAGGTTCTTTTCAACTTTCCCTTATGGTACTTGTTGACTATTAGTCTCAGGCCAGCCAAAATGATGAGAAACATATGGTTAGGGAACCGTATGTTTTAGGGGTGCTTGAGACCCCAAAATACCGACACACCAGGTCTTGCTTAAATGAATCAAGCCTTTTCAACTATAAACTTATAACCTTTCTGACTTTATAATTGTGTGACACCTACAGTTTGCAAACAGGAGTCAAATCAAACTCATCGTAGCAGGATGGTAGGTTAGAAAGAATACACTGAAGGTCAGGAGATGAGTTCTGTCTCTACCACTAAGCTATTTGCTTTGCTAAGCCATTTACCCTTGCTGGGCCTTGGTGGCACTCGTTCATAAAAATATCTTTGGTCCCTTCAAGCTCTGAGATTCTTACTGCCAAGTGAGATCAAGAAGATAAATGTGGGACAGCTAGGTGGCACAGTGGATGGGGCACTGGCCCTGGAGTCAGGAGGACCTGAGTTTAAATCCATTCTCAGATATTTACTAGCTGTGTGACCCTAGGCAAGTCACTTAACCCCAAGTGCCTTAAAAAAAAAAAAAAGATAAATGTGAAAACCATTTCCCTTGAGAACTTTAAGGAAGTGGAAGATTGGGATGGCTTTGGGTGATGCCCTAGCTAGTCTAGGTATCTTCTACCTCTAACATTTTGTGCATCTCTGAATTTTTCCTACTAGGGAGAATAATCTCTGGCCTGGAAAGGACTAAGTAAAAGGACTGGGGATGGCTAGTCGGGAACTGAAATTAAGAGACTAGAGCTGACCCAAATTGGAATAAAATTCCTTGGGAAGGAGCAGTTCCTCCTCACTGAAGGGCTTTGAGCAAAGGCTAGACAACCACTTGACAGTCGTATTGTTGGAAGGCACTCTTGTTCTGGTATGGGTTAGACTGGGAGGACAGACATCGCCTCTGTGGTGATTTCTAGCTCTGAAGCTCTGTAAACTTTAGCTCTATTAACTCTAAAATTCTGATTGATGCCATTTCCTTTCTACTAACACTAATTTCTCCTTTACAAACCACCCCCTGTTTCCTCTCTCATCAGCCAACTTATCCCTTTCTCTTCATCGCTATGTAGGTGTTATTGTCGTTCAGTGGTGCCTGCCTGACTCTTCATGACCCCATTTGGGGTTTTTCCTGGCAAAGGTACTGAAGTAGTTGCCCATTTCCTTCTCCAGCTCATTTTACCAATGAGGAAACTGAGGCAAACAGTGACTTGCCCAGGGTCATACGGCTAGTAACTCAGATCTTCCCGACTCCAGGCTCTCCTCTCTCTATCCACTGGGCCACCTAACTGCCGTCATTACCATTACTTGAAGGGGAGGGATAACTAGAAAGGGAGGGATTAAATGTCCCCATTTATAAAAGGGAAAGGTTGCTGCATTTGAAGTCAGAAGACCCGAATTTAAACTTTTTCCAACTATCTGAATGACATTAAGCAAATCACTTAAGCTTACTGGACCCTAGTTTTGCAAAAATCCGAGAAGCTTGGACTAGATGACCCCCTAAGGTCTTTTCTGGTTCTGAGTCTAGGATGCCGTGTACCTCAGGTATAAAAAAACAAGCGGTTCGTCCCCTGGGCAGCACATTTGCCACACACCTCAGGCCACTACTCATACGCCAAAATGGGAGAAACAATAGTCAAGAAGCCTAGAGTTCTAATCTTAGTTCTCCTGCTTAGGTTGTGACATTAGGCTGAAACCTTCTGAGATTCAGTTTCCTGACAGAGATGATTTCCAAAGCCCTTTCCAGATATGTTTTATAAAAAACCCTGAGCAGACAGAGGCCTGTTCTATAGGAAATCCCACCCTGTTCTTTATCTCAAACACTTAGATGGAGGAACTTTCCCTGCCCCCCTCCAAAAAAAGTCTTTTGGTGGGGGAGGGGAATGGGTGGGTTCTGGGTGGAGGTTTAATTAGAAGGCAGTGCCATCTAGTGGTTAGAACAGGGGCGACAGGACTTATCTCTGGCAGAGTAAAGGTGGGTGGTTTGAGTAGCTTTTTAGGTGTTAGCAACACTAACGGTTTGCGTTTTATGTAGGCTTTTTAAGGTTTAAAGTGCTTTACACCATTATCACATCTGATCCATGAGATAAATGCTGTTATTATCATCCCAATTTTACAGAGAAAGAAATCAAGTCTTAGAATGTTTAAGCGACTTGCCCAGGGTCACACAGCTAATTAGCATCTGCAGCAGAATTTGAACCCAGGTTTTCCCCATACCAAGTCCAGCATTGGACCCACCGTGCCACATTAGCAGGGGTTCATCAGATACTTAGAGCAGAACAAACCCAAAAGACATTTGCCTGCTGGTCTACCCAGAGGGATTAGTCCTAGAATTAACAATGAGGGCTTGTACCCTTCCCCTTCCCCCCAGCCCCTGACAAGGTCTGATCATTTGGCATCACGGGAATTTGCTAGGCCCTCTGGGAGAGGTGGTCGAATTCTGTGAAAGCCTCATGTAAACTGCTCATAGGTTGAATTGAAGCTATATCTGTTGCCAAAGTGCTCTGGGAAGCTCTGGTTCCTTTAAGGTCTAGTATCCCCATTAGAAAAGCTTGTGATGTATGAGCAAGTGAGGATACATTCTGACTATTGTCTAAATCAAGAATTCCATTTCTTAAGTGAACATCTAGTTAGCTTTTCCCACCTCTCATAGACCCCAAGATATCCCCCACTGGCCAGCTTTCACAGACAAGGACTCTCAACTTCATTATCACTGAACGCAGGATTTTCTTTTTTTTTTTTTTTGAGATGGGATTTTAGTTTCCATTCCTTCTCCTTGATGGCTAATGAAGGAGGCCAGATCATGGAAAAGAGTGTGGGAGGGTTGCTTTTTGGGAGTTCATTCTACTCTAAGGACCTGAAACTTCCATCGGTGAATGACTTTGGTGTATTTATTGTACAACACCAGACAGCCATTGAATAGCCTGCTCCTAGGAATTTCCTTCCTTTCTTATTATACATTAATAATTATTTTTGCCTGGGCACTGCCCTAGATGGCATGCAGAGTCGTGGCACAATATTGCCTGTCCTAAGAACAGATGTATCAGCCTGAGAAAAGTCTTGGAGATTTTGCACAACCTAATGAATTGGAATGGTTGGAGAAGTATTTCTAGAAGCAACTAGGTTGAAGGATTAGAAAGGTAGGGAGGTATGACTACTAGGGGTGAACGGTGAGGGTAGTTAGGGCTGAATTATAGAAGTGCAGCAGGTACTGTTCCAGCCACACTTACAAGGCTTAAGGGCCCTTCAGAGAACTACTCTGGGAGCCAATGTAGTCCCCAACTACTTAAGAAATCTTGCTCACTTAACAAAAGGATTTTTCCAGATAACACTAACTCAGTACAAATCATTGCACCTACATGTTACCCACTTCAGCTAAACCTTATAAACACATGGAAAGTATCACCCTTACTGAAGTTCAATTATTTAGCTCTTTGAAGGCTTCTCATTCATGTAAACTTTTTCAGCCTGCAAAGAGAAAGACAATGGAGGGAGCACTCTGGAACCATAACAAAGACGGGACTTGCTGCCTTTTGTTTCTCCCTGTGGGCATACAAAAATATCAGCCAAGTTCTATGTGTGTGGCATTAGAGGTTGGTCTCTTTTTAATTCACAAGGAGTAAGTGGACCCTTTGTAAAATTTTTGCTTAGAGCCTCAGAATTTATAGCTATGCTATATATTGTTGGATCCCCACATATAATCAGATTCCCTCTAGGCAACTTCTTGAAACTGAGCTTGGACACATGGGTTTGATCCCTAGATGGCAGAAACTACTCCCAGGTTCTAGGGGTAACTTGCGAGTAACTGCTCCTAAAACTATAGCTCATGAGGCCCCATCCCTCAGCACCAGTGTGCATACTTTTAATAGTTGGCCAGTTGGCACAATTAGCTCTTAGCAGAAGCTTTTACCAAGATGGCAAAGTCAAGTCAAGTCAATGAACATTTATTAAGTACCTTCTATGTTCCAGGCTCTGTGCTAAGCACGAAAGGTAAAAGACAGTGTCTGTTCTCAAGGAATTCACAGAAATGAGGGAGACAACATGTAAACAACTTAAACAGCACAAAGAAGTTATATGCAGAAACTGGAAATGATCTCAGAAGGAAGGTGCTAAAGTTTAAAAAAGACCAAGAGAGACTTCTTGAGGAAGGTGGAACTTTAGGTGAGATTTGAAGGAAACCAAGAGGTGGAGATGAGGAGGGAAAGGGTCCAAGAGATGAGGGACAACCAGGGGAAATACTCCGAGTTGAGAGATGGAATGTTATGTTCTAGGCACAGCAAGGAGGCCAGGGTCACTGGATCATGGAGCGTGTAGACAGAGAACAAAGCACAGAAGATTATAAATGTAGGAAGGAGCCAAGATAGGAAAGGCTTCAAAAGCCAAACCAGGATTTAAGATATGACCCTGGAGGTAATAAGGAGCTGCTGGAGTTTATTGAATTGGGAGGGGAAATGGGGTAACGTGATCAGACCTGAACTTTAGGAAGATCAATTTAACATCTGGGTAGAGGACGGACTAGGCAGCCAGGTAGCACAGTGGATAGAGCACTGGGCTTAGAATCAGGAAGATTTATCTACATGAGTTCAAATTCTGCCAAGCCTCAAACACTCATTAGCTGTGTAACCCTGGGCAAGTCGTTTAACCCTGTTTGCCTCAGTCCTCATCTGTAAGATGGGCAAGAAAAGGAAATGGCAAACCATGCCAGTACCCTTTCCAGGAAAACCCCCAATGGAGTCACAAAGAGTTGGACAGGATTGACACAATTCAACAACAACAAGAGAATGCACTGGAGCAGGGAGAAATTTGAGTCAGAGAGATCAATCAGAATGCCATTGTCGTAGTCCAGGCATGAGGTGACAAAGGCCTGCACCAGGGGAGTACGGAGTCAGTGTCAGAGGAAAGAAGGCGGTATGTATGAGAGATGTGATTAAGGTAGAAATAATGGACTTGACGACTGCTTGGATGTTGAGTAGGGGGTTGGTGACAGTGAGGAGTTGAGGATAATAACAGAGGGAAACAAATCTCCAGCCCAAGACAGCCTGGATGGTGGCTGGGAAGGGTCTATTGCACTGTGCTGGGAGCAGAGCCCCGCCCAACGTGGGCCTCACCAAAACAGACCAAGCACAGAGTAGACTGGCAGGGAGCAAGCCTCAGGGCCCTGAATAACTGAGCTGTAGCAGTTACCAGACTTCTCAACCCACAAATGCCAAAGACAATGGGGCAGATCAGTGGGAAAACTGCTGGGTTTGGGTAAGAGAAGTGCATGGTCCAGCTGTAGCCCCAGGGGTGGCCAAGGTGGCTGCAACAGCAGTGGCAGCAATAGCAACAGCCCTGGTGGCTGCTTCCAGCCCCAGGCTCACAAAGTGGGGGGAATCAAGTGGGTGATCAGAGCGAGAGTGCAGGGATCACTTTGCTGGCACTGAGGCAAGGTTCTCTTGCTTTGCCCTGCTTGGATTTGGGTTGCAGTCCTGGTTGGTGGTTCTTTGGGGAGGAGGAGCGCTGGTGTGGCAGAACTTTGTGGTGGCTGTGGAGAGAGAGTCCTCCTGGTAGTTACGTGCCAGGAAGGAGTGCTTGCACTCACAGAACAGAGCACAGGCCAGGAGGGGAGTATCATACCACCTCGGAATAGAAATAGCTCTGAAAACAGCAGTGAAAAACCCCTGAAGCTTAGGACAAAGCACTCTACACTCTGAAAGCAGTCATACACTGACAAAAAGCTCAAAAGTCAAGCAATTGGCTGGGAAAATGAGCGAACAGCATAAAAAAACTCAGACTAAAAATCTTTCTCTGTTAACAAAGAAGATTAAAACATACAGCCAGAAGTCAACAAAGTCAAAGAGCCTACATCAAAAACCTCTGAGAAAAATATGAATTGGTCTCAGGTCATGGAAGAGCTCAAAAAGGATTTGGAAAATCAAGTAAGAGAAGTAGAGGGAAAATTGGGAAGAGAAATAAGAGTGATGCAAATAAATCATGAAAAACAAATGAACAACTTGCTAAATGAGATCCCCAAAATACTGAAGAATATAACACCTTAAAAATTAGACTAACCCAAATAGCAAAAGAGCTCCAAAAAGCCAATGAGGAGAAGAATGCCTTAAAAGGCAGAATTAGCCAAATGGAAAAAGAGGTCCAAAAGACCACTGAAGAAAATGTTACTTTAAAAATTAGAAAGAGCAAATAGGAGCTAGTGACTATGAGAAATCAAGAAATTATAAAACAGAACCAAAAGAATGAAAAAATAGAAGACAATGTGAAATATCTCATTGGAAAAACCACTGACCTGGAGAATGGATCCAGGAGAGATAATTTAAAAATTATTGGACTACCTGAAAGCCATGATTAAAAAAAGAGCCTAGACATCATCTTTCAAGAAATTATCAAGGAGAACTGCCCTGATATTCTAGAACCAGAGGGTGAAATAGAAATGGAAAGAATCCACCCATCACCTCTTGAAAAAGATCCCAAAAACAAAACTCCTAGGAATATTGTAGCCAAATTCCAGAGTTCCCAGGTCAAGGAGAAAATATTGCAAGCAGCCAGAAATAAACAATTTGAAAATTGTGGAAACACAATCAGGATAACACAAGATCTAGCAGCTTCTACATTAAGGGATCAAAGGGCTTGGAATATGATATTCTGGAGGTCAGAGGAGCCAGGATTAAAACCAAGAATCGCCTACCCAGAAAAACTGAGTATAATACTCCAAGGAAAAATATGAATTTTCAATGAAATAGAGGACTTTCAAGCATTATTGATGAAAAGACCAGAGCTGAATAGAAAATTTGACTTTCAAATACAAGAATCAAGAGAAGCATGAAAAGGTAAACAGGAAAGAGAAATCATAAGGGACTTACTAAAGTGGACCTGTTTTGTTTACATTCCTGCATGAAAGATAATATTTGTAATTCATGAGACTTTTCTCAGTATTAGGCTAGTTGAAAGCAATATACATATATGTAGACAGAGGGCACAGGGTGAGTTGAATATGAAGGGATTATATCTAAAAAATAAAATTAAGGGATGAGAGAGGAATATATTGGTGTGTTGGCAATCAAAATGGGCTCTTTGCACTCAGTTCAACCAAGTGCCTTTGAAGAGTTTGGCCTTTGTTT
>CM053624.1:177829787-177885750 GCA_028646595.1 Phalanger gymnotis | reverse complement strand
TAAATCTTCAGCAGGCTCTGTACTCCTGCTCTGATCAGCCACTTAATTCCTCCCACGAGGTGGGCCTGGGGCCAGAAGCAACTGCAGCTGAATTTCTAAAGCTGCCCCGCCTCCGTTGCCCCAGGGGTGGTAGGTGAACCGCAAACTCCGTCTTGTCCCGCAGCTTTTCCCACTAACCTTCTCTGTTGTCTTTGCTGTTTGTGGGTTGTGAGGTCTGGTACATGCCACAGCTCAGTAATTCAGCATGCTAGGTAGGGCGCTCTCCGCTCCACTCCTGGTCTTGTCGGTCCGCGGTCTGCCGCGCCACGCGCGCTGGGCTCTGCTTGGCTCAGCTCGGCTCCCCTCAGCTGGGAGCTGGGAGTTCCGTGCGGGACAGACCTTACCCCGAGACCATCCAGGCTGTCCTGGGCTGGAGCCCTGCTTCCCTCTGCCACTTTGTGGGTTCTGCAGTTCTAGAATTGGTTCAGAGCCATTTTTTTTATAGGTTTTTGGAGGGCCTTGGTGGGGAGCTCACGCCAGTTACTGCTTTCCAGTCACAATCTTCAAAACCAAATATTTTTTTAAAAAAGTTGTTTTTACATGCAACTGGGAAATAAGATATATAGGCAATGGAGTATAGACATCTATCTTGCCCTACAAGAAAGTAAGGGGAAAAGGGATAAGTGGGGGAGTGGGGTGATAGAAGGTAGGGCAGACTGGGGAAAGGGGCAATGAGAATATATGCCATCTTGGGGTGGTGGGAGGATAGAGATGGGGAGAAAATTTGTAACTCAAAATCTTGTGGAAATCAATGTTGAAAACTAAAAATATTAAGTTAAAAAAAAAGATATCCATACTGAGATGTCCGTTAGTAGTTGGAGGTGTGAGACTAGAAATCAGCAGAGAGATCAGGGCTAGACAAATAGATGTGAAAATCATCTTCATAAAGATAGTATTTGGAGCCATTAGAACTGATGAGATCACCAAACAAAATAGTAAAAGAGAAGAGGGCTGGACAGAGACTTGGAGGATGTCTTTGGTTAGCAGACTCCATTTGGATGTAAATTTATCAAATGTTCACATTCAATCATTTCAGTTGTTTCGACTCTTCATGTCCCCATTTGGGGTTTTCTTGGCAAAGATATTGCCCTTTCCTTCTCCGGCTGGTTTTACAGATGAGGAAATGGAGGCAAACAGGGTTAAGTGACTTGCCCAGGGTCACACAGCTAGTGAGTGTCTGAGGCCAGATTTGAACCCTGAAAGATGAGTCTTCCTGATTGCAAGCCCGCAGCAGTCAGACAGGAAGGAGAAGAACCAGGAGAGAGCAGTGAATGAAAACCTAGGGAGGAGAGACTATTTAGGAGGATGATTAAGGATATTAAGGGCCAGAGAGAGGACAAGAAAGATGAAGAATGGGAAAAGGATGAGGATCAGAAATAGTAGCTACAAAATTCCTCCACCTCCCTGCAAAGGTAATCAGTGAATGGGAAGATCTTTCCCGCCCATTCACTGGGCTTCAGGGGCAGGGCTCTCAGGGTCCTGGGGGGAGTGGCTAGGACTGGAGCCAGTGGTAAGCACCTGAGTTCTGGTCCACATGATGACATGAAGCCTGTGGTGGGAGGAACTTGCTGAACGATTGGAGCAGAGCTAAGAGGCAGTTGGAGAGGCAGTTGGTGAGAGCGGTTAAGAGATGAAGGAGAGAGGAAGCAGTCAGCTAGCTGGAACATAGCTTGGAGATTGTGGCGGAAGCGGGTGGCAATGACGCAGGCGCTACAAAAAGGCAGGACTGACCCTCGTGGAAACCAGAGAGTGCTGAGCAGGGGCTTGAGGCCAGTGGGTAGTCTTCTTGCTGAAGGGCCCTGGCATTGGCGGGGGGAGGGGAAGCACCAGTATGGCTTGGCTTGCTGCCATAGTGTTTTTCTGTGGCCTCCTGATCACTATTGTGAGATGGGCATACTGGTTTTGGAAGATTCTTGCCAGGATGTCAAACTGGGGACACTGGTCTGTGGGTCTGCTACTTTTGAGTTTTAATAAATGTTTCAACTCCTCTGCCTTCTACTTAGAGAATTCCTTATATCCTGCAATTCTGGACCATAGTTATCTTTGAAGTCATGAATTCTGCCTTAATGATATACTCCCCCAGCCTGGTGCAGACTCTCCCACAAACACACAGTGTCCATAGGAAGAGGAGGCACAGAGTACAATGGCAGTGAGGAACACATGGCCAATACTATTCACAAGTGTGGTACTAGAAGACCTGGAAATCTTTTATTTCCTAGGGAGTCTTGGCATAGCTTTCCTCTGAGTGAAGGGTCTTGGCTGGGCAGGTTTCTCAACTGGGTTCTCTGGGTCTGTTCCTCTCCACAATTCAACTCTCAATTGCTAGGGCTTCTTCTCCCTTGAGTCCATAGCTAGTACTCTTCCTTGCTTCCAGAGGTCCCACATCTGGAAGCTTCTTCCTTCCTTAAGAAACTGCTACTCTGTATCTTCATCTGTCTGGATTAAAAGTCTCTGGTCCCTTAATTGTGCTTTGAAATTTCTCAAACTGACTAGTAGTTCCTCTGCCAGATGCCATGGCCAATGGAGAGATTTTCTCTCCTCCCCTTTCCCCCAAGAAGTGAAAAGCTTGCTTCTTCTTTGACTACTGGCTCCTGCCTCCACTGCTTCTAACTGACTGGACTGTACTTTTCAAGGGTCACCCAGGGTGAGCCCAATCATTGTTCTTCCAATGATATTGGTCCTTTTTGACTCAACCCAGGGACTTGTTTGTACTTCATGAAGGCATCAGCTGGCCATGGCAACATTTTTACAATTAGTTTAACACTTTAAAAGCCCGTTTCTATGTGTGATCAGGCCCTGGGTTTCCAATGACCAAGTCTCTTATATTAGGAACTATTGTATTTGGGGTTTGTTTTGATTTCCTTCTCTCAATGCTTCTTCTGCCAAGGCTGCTTTAAAGCAAGACAAAACATGTACATTCTCTTCTCATTATTCCTCTGGCAACCTTTCAAATGGTGCCTTTGGGGGAGGCCCTTGTATAGTTGAATATACCCCAAAGGTTCTAGGGAAATTTCTCTCTCTACTACATGCACTCAATTGGCTGTGGGCCCTGGTACACAGAGGAAGCCAATACTATGATAGCATAGTGCCCCCAGCGCAGAGTAAATGCTTAATAAATGCTTGTCAATTTGGCTTGACTACAATATCACTTTGTTAACCATAAGGGACTTCTGTCCAGAGTCCAGTGTCCATTTTTCCTTCCCATGCTCTATCGCTCCCTGATGTGATGAACTATCTAAAAGCATCATGGTGCCTGCCATCCAAGGAACTCCAAGATACCTCACTTGAAGCCCCAGCTCTGCCGCTAACTGGTTGTGTCACTTCAGGAAAATCATTTAGCCTTGCCAAGACTTAATTTATTCATTTTTGAAAAGAGACCACATTAAATGATCTCTAAGTTTCCCTCCAGCTCTAATAGTCTATACCCTTCAAATTGACTCATAGACCCTTTGGAAAAGGCTAGAGGTAGCACTAGTTTAAACAAATTCAAGTGATGACTGGACAAAGACACAACGCATTGGAGCAGCATAGATTAGGGTAGGGCTATCAGTTTCTCGTTTCTAATATGACTGACTGTCTTTGGCCTATGTGGGAATGCCCTTTTATGATGTGTAAGGATAATTTATTTCTTACTTAAGGTGCTTTCAATTTTCTTTGCCATTTCTGTGGACAGCTTGGAAGCTTGCTCTATAATAATTTAGGAATATATTTTATTGTTAATTTCTCCTTCTAAACTTCATCTCCAGGAGACAAAAGGAACAAAGCAGAGGTGTGTAGAGATGGATCCAATAACAACTGACTTTCCTTTACAGGTGCCTGTTGAAAATCAAGGCTATAAAAAAGGATTTAGATATTGCTAAGGGGAGAATTCTTAACCAAACAAGAGATAAAAGAGATCACAAAAGATAAAACAGATAAAAATTGGGATTACATGAAGTTAAAAAGCTTTTTCATGAGCAAAATTAATGTAGTCAGGATAAGAAGGGAAACTCAAGTGGGAAATATTTGTATCAAGTATCTCTCGTAAGGGTTTAATATCCAAGATATACAGGGAATTAACTACAAATGCATAAGACCAAGAACTACACCCCAATTGGTCAAAGGATATGAACAAATTGTTCATAAAATAAGAATTGAAAACTATTAACAACCCTATGAAAGATTGCTCCAAATCACTAATGATAAGAGAAATGAAAATCAAAACAACTCTGAGGTTTCATCTCACATCGAATAAATTGGCAATGATGCGAAATGATAAAAATATTTAATATAGTAAGTGCTACACACTGAAATATCTGGTAGTGCTGTGGATTGGTCCAACCATTTTGAAAAAGCAATTTAGAATTATGTTTAAAGAAGGGATGGAAATGTCCATACTCCTTGACCCAGAGATTATACTGCTAGGTTTCTTCCCTACTGAAGAGAAAGATGGAAAGAAAGCTTCCATATGTTACAAAAAATTCATAGCACTTTTTGTAGTAGCGAAGAATCAGAAACAACATACGTGCACAGCGATCAGAGAAAAACAAAACGAGTTATGGCATATGAATATAATTGAATATTACTCTGCTGTGAGAAATGTAAAATAGGAAAAATTCAGAAAAATGGAAGGAGGTATAAATGAACTGGTACAGAGTGGAATAGCTATAAAGAGGAAAATGACATAGATGATTAGTACAATAATGTAGATGGAGAAAGTGACAAAACAAAATTTAGAAATGTGTAATTATAATAACCAAGCTTGGCCCATTTGAATAAGACTTGTGATAATGTACTTCTTTCTGTTTTTCACAGAGGGGAGGGACTTTGTTGTTGTTCAGTCATTTCAGTTTCAGTCCTGTCTGACTCTTTGTGACCCTATTTAGGGTTTTCTTGGCAAAAATACTGGCATGGTTTGCCATTTCCTCCTCCAGATGATGAAACTGAGGCAAACAGGGTTAAATGACTTGCCCGAGGTTACACAGCTAGTGTCTGAAGTCACATTTGAACTTAGGAAGATGAGTTTTCCTGACTCCAGGTGTGGCACTGTATCCAATGCTGTAGGTGAGGGACTGAGTGTGGAATATTCTATATGCTGTCAGACACAGTTGACACGTTAGTTGGTTCTGCTGACCTGCTTTTTTTCCTTTGCTTTTAAAACTCTTTTTTAAGGGAAGGCTACTGGGAGGAGGCAGCTAGACGGTGCAATGAAAATAGAGTGCCAGGCTTTGGATCAGAAATACCTGAATTGAAATCTGGCCTCAGACACTTACTAGCTGTGTGACTCTGGGCAAGTCAGTTTCTTCATCTGTAAAAGGAGCTGGAGAGGAAATGACAAACCACTCCAGGATCTTTTTTTTTTTTTTTGCTGCAGGGGGGAAGGACAGGCAGTTGGGGTTAAGTGACTTGCCCAAGGTCACACAGCTAGTAAGTAGGTCAAGTGTCTGAGGCTGGATTTGAACTCAGGTCCTCCTGACTCCAGGGCCTTGCTCTACTCACTGCGCCACCTAGCTGCCCTTTCTCCAGTATCTTTGCCAAGAAAATGCCAAACAGGGTCACGGAAAGTCAGACAGGACTGAAACAACTGAACAACAACAAAGTGGGGTCACAAAGAGTCGGACAGAATTGAAAGTAACAACCATCTGGGTGGAAGAGAGGGGAGATACATTTGGAAATGAATGTGATATAAAAACAAAGATATCCATAAAACTAAAAAGAAGTGGTAATATAGTACAAGTAATACAGACAGTACAGGGGAGAGGGTACTGACTCCAGAGTCAGAGAATCCAGATTCAGATGTTGCCTCTGATACTTACTAGGCATAGGACTTTGCACAAGTCCCCCAGCATCAGTTTCTGTTTGCTTCTAGCTCTTAATTGATAACTGATGAGATCGTGGGATTAGCTGATACTACAATCCAAAAGTAAAAGTGACTCGAGAACAATTGCTAGGCCGGAGTCAAAGCCATAATAAACAGAAGTGAATAATATAATTTATATGTAACATAACCCCCAGGAAAAGGATTCCCCATCCCCATTCCAGCAGCTACTTACTCCCATGGCTTTTTTCTCTTCTCTACAAATTCTAATCTGGATCAGTTGTCAGGTTTACTAGTGACTCCAAGCTCTTAAGTCGAAAATAATTGAGATTTTAATGGCGTGAAGACAGCCGCCTACCAGGGAAAGGCCTGAATAGCCTAGGAATTAGTAGGAATATTTAGGACTACCTAGAAAAAAGCTTCTTTCCGCATCATTGCCAGGTATTTCCAGTCCGATGACTGCCCCTGCCCCTCCTACCACTGTCTTAATCTGTGGCTCCCGTAGGCAGCCAGATGGTTCAATTTTGTTGTTTCTGTGACAATGCTGGTTGGCCTAAATCAAGTTTTCACTAAGTCTGAGTAACTCTTTTGAAAAATGATAATGATCATTGAGAATAGATCATGGAACATATATGGAGATTATAATTGTCCAACCTACAATAAAAGATTGAGGCAAACGGCACTTTATTAAAGAGTCCATGATCCCCTCTGATGAAGTGGACCTCATGCCCCTGGTCCCCAGGACCTTGTTGTTATAGGATTTGATACTTGAATATGCAAAAGAGGCATGGTAAAATACAGAATCTCATTGGTTGATAGACCTTGCTCTTGTGGGTCAAAAATGATGTATCAGCAGGGGGTCACAGGCAGGGTGAAGCACGGGGCATCTCCACTGACCAAGTGGTCATAAGATAGTCACCTGCTCATGTTGGACAAGAGACTGGTCTAGAGATACAAAAATAAGTTTGGGGACTTTACAAAGAATCAAGGAATCCCACCCCTATTGAGTTTGGACATGGAATTTGCATTAAACATGTCAGTATTCTTTCGGCTGCACAAATGAGCTCCATGACTGATAAGTGAGTAGTGGACATTATGTTAAAGTTTGAGACCCATTATAAAGGCACTATAAGAACCTGTCTTACCTAATTATCGCTATGTGACTTATGTAAAATATCACACTAATTAATACTTATTGGAATAGAGTAGGAATCCAAATGAATCACTTCTCACGCACACCTCCTTTGTCTAGGCCAGGGGATCTTAACCATTTTTATGTCATGTCCCTCCTTGGCAGTCTGGTGATGCCTGGTGGTTGATTGTTTGTCTGGCTGTTGTCCTTCATTCTTGAAAAAAATCAGAAAGACATTACTTATGTTGGGGTTAAAGTATAGTGTGTCTGACTGCGGCTGATCAGACCAATATGAGCTCAGAAGGCTCTACCACAGGTTCGCACAAACGTACAGCCTAGGAACACCTCGAATAACGTTTGTAAATACTTGAAGGAAATGCAAAATTTCAGTTACAGATTAGTGAAAATAAAGATGTAATTTTTTTTCATCCAAGTGCATGGACCCTCCTGAAATCTATCTATGAATTTACAGGATAAAAGGCCCAGTGCTAAGCAGAGAGATGAAAGACTACTTGGGTAGAATAGTATCAGAGTAGTATCAGAGACAATCATTGTACTGGTATTTTGCCTTACCTGTTTTTCATTGTCTAAAGGCAAGGTTCAATTCTGAGGAAAGCAAGAGGGAGGAAAAGGGATAGTTCAAGAAATGGTTGTGCTATAAGAACAAAGGCATTTATGTAAGATTCTTTTTAAAAAGCAAACAAACAAAAAAAAAAACCTCTCACTATGTTCCCCAATGAGAAAAAATTCTAGCTCTATTTCCTCAAAACAGGAGTAATCCTTATGCAAGGAGAATGGCAGGCTGGAAGGGTAACAACAAGTTCTGCAGTCTTGGAAGGAAAGTCTGCATTCTCTATCTGACTGAATTCAGTTAGCTTTTATGGACTTACTGTATTTATACGCTCCATGCCGTGGGGATACAAAAGCAGAAGAGGCAGTGATTACCCTAAAGGAATGTGCGGTTTGGTTGGATATAACATATCAACAGCTAAGTGTATGCAAGGCATACAAGGCCTCGTGTATAATTAAATGCCAAGAGGGGACATAGAGTAAATCTATTTAGGAATTCAGAGCGGGAGATAGGATTACTAAGGTGTAGAAAAACAAAGAGAGCACAGAACATTCCAGGGAGGATGGTGTGTGGTGGGGAAGGAGGGAGGAGGGAGAGAAGAGAATAGTCAGTGGAATCCGGAGTCAGTATAGAAAAAAAGTCAAAATGGATTTTTAAAGATCTATTTTGTCACCTTCTTTGCCCTTAGGACAATGAGAGAGATTTTCCTATCAAGCATCCAGTCAGGTGGTGCAGTGGGTAGAGTGCTGAGCTTGGAGTGAGGAAGATGAGTCTTCCTGAGTTCAAATCTAGCCTCAGTTACCTACTAGCTGTGTGACTGTGCAAGTCACTCAACCCTGTTTGCCTCAGTTTCCTCATCTGTAGAATGAGCTGGAGAAGGAAATGGCAAACTGCTCCAGTATCTTTACCAAGAAAATCCTAAATGGAGTCACAAAGGGTAGGAAGCCACTGAAAAGAATGACTGAACAATAATCCATTCCCCCAGCTGTAATATGCAGAGGCGAAGTTTGCTTTGGGAAACCCACAAAGTTAAGGGCAATCTGCTAATTCATTAATGTTCTAGTGCTCAAAAGACACTTCCTTTTCTTCAGTGACAAATAGACCTTGAACGGATTGTTTTCCCAATTGGAAGCTATCATTTTTTTGCTTTTGCTTTTTCTCTACAATTTATTCATTTAATGAGATATCAAAGCGAGGCAATATATGCCATGCAAATCTCAAAAGTCACATATTAAGCCTGAGAGGGTCTGTGATCTGCCTTGGTTGAAGAAATACTCACACCTTCAAAATCACAGAGCCTTGAAGTATTCACAAGTATTCACAGATTCACCAAGACCTGGAAAGGACCTCAGTGGCCGTGGAGTCCCCACTCGTAGCCTGGGCGAGAGTCCCTTCTCCAGCATCCACCTTGTGTGTTCTTCCAGTCTCTGGGAAGACGCTAGAGGTCTTCAAGTAGGTATTCTGAATTTAGTTACCATCAAGCATTTGAATACACAAACAAAAATAAGAAATAATCAACACGAAACTCTAAACTCCATTATTTTTTATTTGTTCAAGAATGCATACATTAATTTGAGGAAGATAACAATAAAAACACTGACCCTGTTTCTGTGCCTCCTTATTTCTATCTCTTCTACTTTTCTTCCCTTCAGATGTTGTTACTGTTATTTTGACTTACCTAGTTGTAGTCAGCATGTAAGTTTATCTAATTTTCTTTATTGTGAATCACTTTATATGTCTTTTCATATTTCTTTGTGTTCTTAATATTTTCCATTTCCTATGGCAGAACAATATTTTATTATGTTCATACTTGTTCAGCCATTCCCCAGGCATTGGCACACATAGGTCATTTCCAATTTTTTACTATTGCAAATAATACTGGTACAAATATGCTTGTACAGAAAGGTATTTTTCTTCTCTTTCCAATAACATCACTGAGATATAGTCTATATAGCAATACCACTGCTTTGTAGCTCTTACTACATAATGCCAGTCTGGGAAGATACATCTCTAAAAGGTAAATTTATAGAGCTAAATTCTTACCATTCTTTAGGGTGTGTCCAGCCCAGGGCCTAATTTTCTATGAAATTTCCCCTAAATCAACTCTTCCCATAGTAAAATATCCCTTCCCTCATCTCCTATAGCACTTACGTGTAGCAGTCATTTAGCACATAATAAGATGCTTTTTCAAATCAAAAAGAGAAGCACTTTGTTATTTCTTAGTTATTTCTCACAAAATAGTGTTTCAGGTGCCCAAGAAATGTTTGTTGAATTTAATTGTCCCTCATTAATGCATTGTTGGTGGAGTTGTGAACTAATCCAACAATTCTGGAGAACAATCAAATTGTGTATACCCTTGATCCAGCAATTCCACTAATAGGTCTGTATTCCAAAGAAATCATAAAGAAGGGAAAAGGACCTACATGTACAAAAATATTTATAGCAGCTTCTTTGTGGTAGCAAAGAATTGGAAATTGAGGGGATGCTCATCAACTGGGGAAGGGCTAAACAAATTGTGGTATATGAATGTAATGGAATACTACATGCTATAAGAAATGATGAACTTGCAGATTTCAGGAAAACCTGGAAAGACTTACATGAACTGAGTGAAGTGAGCAGAACCAGGAGAACATTGTACACAGAAACAGCAACATTGTATGATGATCAGCTATGAATGACTTACCTCTTTTCAGCAACGCAATGATCCAAGGCAATTCAGAAGGACTCAGGATGGAAAATACTGTCTACATCCAGAGATAGAACTCAGAGTCTGAATGCAGATCGAAGCCGACTTCACTTTTCGTTGTTTTTTTTTCCCCTGTGGTTTTTCCCTTTTATGCTGTTTCTTTTTTCACAACATAACTAATATGGAAATATGTTAACATGACTGCACATGTATAACCTACATCAGATTACTTGGGGGGAGGGAGGGAGAAAAATTTGTAACTCAAAGCCTTGTAAAAAATGTCGAAAACTTAAAAAAAAATTAATTGTCCCTCCAACTCCCTCCTAATGTGTTGGAAAACAGCCATGAATTCCCCCTCTTGGGCTTCCCTCTGGGCTTCAGGAAATTTCTGCTGGCATCCTTTAGCCTCAGGCTTACAAACTAGTTCCACCTCCTTGCCTTTGCCACCCCACCACCCACTTGCCTCAAACAGCTGTTCTTCAATCATTCTCAGCACTGGCCTTGGGTAAACAAATACATCTTGTAGCTTTGGAGATCAGATAACATACTGGCCACTTGATACATCTGTTTGGTCCTTCACTGTCCACAGAGGTCACAAACTCCTTGCTTCCAACAAGTGCCCAGCCCTCTGCCTGCGTAGGAACATAAGCAAGCATTTCCTGGTCTGTGTCCCTAGAATGGGTCAGAAGCCCAGTAGGAAGACTTTCATCCATCATTCTGATTTACTCAGTTTTTCTTATAAATTGTCATGTCTAGGGAAGAATCAATTTACTCAGCAATCCTTCTCTTGGGGGGTTTGAGAACCACTTGAATTGTTAGACAGTTTGTGCTAAGTTAAATCAATAAACTTTGTGGGTCTCCCTAGATTATTCCAGAGGTAAGGCCTAGCAGCTTTCTCCTCAATCGTAATAGGACTCTGCCTATAGAAAAAATAATGCTTATCTGAAGAAACAATTTGATTTCCTTTTGAGGAAATTTCTTAGTGCCCTTGTGCCTGTCATGACTTAAATCCATACATTTAACGAACCGAGATAAAATCTACTACTTTCTGACTATCTTAGCAACAGCATCTATTTTCTCTGTTCCATAAACACTGGAACCCTGCACAAGGACCATCCCCACTCTCACCTTGAACCCCAGACAAAATGGCCAACTACGGGAAGATTGGTGACTCTAGTGCTATATAGCTTGGTGCCCAGCTGCTGGTGCCTGGCTGCCTCAGACTGCCTGTAGCACCAAAACTAAGCCCACTTTCCCCTTCCTTCCCTTTTCCCCTCCCCTTCATTTACAGAATCATAGAATCTCAAGTTAAAAGGGAGCTCAGAGATTACCTAGTTCTATAAGTAGCTGAATAAGAATTCCTCTATAATATTCCAAGTTCATCCTCCACTTAAAGATCACCAGTAATGGGAAATTCACTACTGAGACAGTCGTTTTCTATTTTGGGGTCCTTGAATTATCCAAAACCTTGGCATTGTCGAGGCACCACCCTCCTCTCCCATCCAGGAGGCTGGAGCACACGAGCTGCCAACTTCAGGTGATTGCCATCTACGTGTTTGCATGGGTAGGGCTAGTAACTGGGAGTCCAGGAACTCTCCTCTCTATCAGCCATACAGAGACACTCTGGTAAATGTTTAATGATTGGCTCTCAAAAAAATTGTCACAGCACATACTTTTCAGATTAATCTGCATTATTAACGTTTTCTCCAACGCTTTTTAAAGCCAAACAATCAATAAAACAATAAATCAAACCCTGATTTTGTTGGCTGATTCCCAAGTTAACTTAAATGCTCATACTGCAAATGTAACAATCTCAATCTGGTTGGAGGTAGTTTCATCATATTCCTGGGTGTAAAGCATATGAGCATATAAACAAGATGCCCCAAGGTTTCCAGTAGTCACAGCTTGGGGTGGGGTAGGGGGATTGGGAAGGGGCAGTGTAAGGCTCTACTGACCCCTGCTCACCAGGACCAGATTGTGCACTTAGCTCTGCTGTGGTCTGTGCACTCAACTCTCTCAGGATCTCACCAAAGAAAGAGGTGGCTTAGCTACCCCTCTTTTCATAGTAGTGCACAAAGTGAGTCTCACCTATCACACGCTGTGGACTCTGTGGAAGCAAATTGTCCCTAATTCCCTGGAGATAATCCTTAATCCTGAGGAGCTAGGAAGGGAAGTAGATAGAGCACCCAGCCTGGAGTCAGGGAGACCTGACTTCAAATCCAATCTTAGACAATTTATTAGCTGTGTGACCCTGGACAAGTCACTTAACCCAGGTGCCTCAGTTTCCTTATCTGTGAAATGAGCTGGAGAAGGAAAGGGCAAGCCACTCCATTCTATTTGCCAAGAAAATCCCAAACAGGGTCACCAAAAGTAGGACACAAATGAACAACAAATCCTTGATCCTGCTAATGAACCTATCCCTGATCATGTTCCACACCTTCCATAAGGAGGGGCAAAGTCCCAGACTAAGGTTCACTTTTCAGTAACCTTATCAAGTTGACTCTAATCAGCACCCTATATGTTTATAGAGTTGTTAACTATTATTCTTTATCCCTATGCCACATAGGGTAGGGAACTCCAGGTTCAACAAAGATTAGCAATTGCTCAATCACTTGTTTTTAGTGAGGTGTCTGAAGCATTAAAAGGTTGAGTGACTTGTCCAGGGTCACATAGCCAGTATGAGTCCAAGGCGAGACTTGAACCCAGGTTTTCCTGATTACAAAATTGGCTTTCTTTCTACTCTGTCATGCTGTCTCCCATTGAGTTATTTCAGTGTGTTTTACTTCTCCTATTTGTACATTAATGGAGGAATATCTTGTGGACATGATGTCTTAACCCCAAAAAGACATCTTAATGGTGAAAATTTCAGGTTCTATGGTGTGCCAGGACTATAAGAGAGAAATTTTGAAAAGGAGGGGCGGGAAGCTTTCAACTAGAGCTGACTGATTTGATGAGTCCTTTTCTGGAAGGGATGGATTGAGCCCCTCACCCTCGCTATCCTTGCCCCAAGAGGTGTCCTTCAGGAGGTAGCAAGTAGCCCCCTCAGTCAATAAACATTTATTAAGTGCCTACTACGTGCCAGACACTATGCTAAGTGTTGGGGATACAAAATGACCTGTGTTGCAAAACATTGAGACACAGAACAGAGAATTTTTTTTAACCTTAAGGCAGGTTAGCAGGTGTTGAACGAAACCTCTCTCAGCCCACCCACAAGTCCATTCACAGGGTATCGGTGACTCATTTTATGCTTTGAAATCCCTGATATGGCTAGGCAGCCTCAGCCAGAGGAGTGCTTTCATTCTCAAGTGGAAACATGACCCAGGCCACTCCTCTCCTTGGAATCCTGTTAGAGTACCTCCAACTTTGTTTTTACTCATTTAACAGAAAGCTCTTTTCTTTCTCAGAGATGATTTCCACTAAATAGGTGATTAAATACCCTCCATTAGGTCAAAAGGGTAATCCTAGCTGCTGGTTTCCCGTCTTGCAGGAATCTTTTGTTTGATGAAAATAAAAGGTGGGGAGCCACTGGAATTAAAAAAAAAAATCCAACCCAGCTTAAGTCCAGGTTAGATACTGACTCCTGTAGCCATTGTGAGGTAACCTAGAGCCCTACTTCACTCCAGCTCTCAAGCGCACTACCTTCACCTCAACAATTATTTTGATCAGGGACCATCTTCCCTACCTTTGCTCTACACCAACCATTGGGCTATGATCTGCTTTACTGCTTTGCCTTCTGGATGCTAAGGACCATATGGCCTTTCTGTGTATCCTAAAGCTTATATCCCCTAAATAGAATGTGAGTTCTTGGAGAGTAGAGACAGTCTCCTTTTTTTTAATTTATCTTTCTAGTACTTAGCCCACTGCTCTCATATTGTGGGTACTTAAAAAATACTTTGGTGGGGGGCAGGGGGCAGCTCAGTAGATCAGTGGCTAGGGTGCTGGGCCTAGAATCAGGAAGACCTAAGTTCAAATATGACCTCAGACACTTACTGGCTGTGTGACCCAGGGCAAGTTATTTGACCCTGTTTGCCTCGGTCTCCTCATCTGTAAAATGAGCTGGAGAAGGAAATGGCAAACCACTCCAGTATCTCTGCCAAGGAAACCCTGAGGAGTCACAAAAAGTCAGACATGACTGAACAATTGAATGCTTTTCCATTTCCGTCTTTCACGAGAGTTATTTATGAATCACATTAATTTTTATGACTATCTTATCCTTACTTGACTGTACACTCTTTGAGGGCAAGAACTGAACTTCACATACAAAAAGGGAAGGTTCAGCTGAATGGATAGATGGCCCATAGGTTTCCATGGAGAAGAAAATAAAAGACTTGACTTTGTGATGGTGATCCATACAAATATGAAGAGAGAGCTGGTAATTCGTCACTTGATTTTCTAGGAGTTGTTTTAACAAATCACTCATATTTCATATTGGTTAGGGGGGAAAGGCGATTGACTTAATATGACAAGCATTATGAGCTCAAAGAAAGAGATTTGCAGGGTGTGCTTCTATCACCTCTTTTCCGACCGAGACAACTCATATTCTTCTCATCACCTCAGGGTTGGAAGGTTCAGAGTCCTATCTTCCCCCACCTCAGCCCTAGCCTAGAGTCCAGTTTAGAGAAATTGGAAACTAGAAACATTGAGCTAACAAGTTGTCCATTACTACCAAACGGTGAGTCTTTGGTGTTGAACAACTGAAGAGGTTTAACCAGGAATTAGTTTCACACAGAAAGTTTGCCCTCAGAAAAAGGTACAAGCATCTATCATCTATTTGGAAGACATGAAGTGCTTAGAAAAAAAAAAAATCACAGGGTTTATTTTTTTTAATGGTGACCAAGAAAATCTCAATGATTATCGATCCACATGCCTCTCTTCCTATCTCTACCAAATCTTTATGAGAATACCCAATGCACACATCGAAGGCAACATTAATGGAGGTTTAAGAAAGG
This sequence comes from Phalanger gymnotis, assembly GCA_028646595.1. NCBI lineage: Eukaryota > Metazoa > Chordata > Mammalia > Diprotodontia > Phalangeridae > Phalanger > Phalanger gymnotis. The sequence goes on along the minus strand of CM053624.1, from coordinate 177,870,576 downwards.
ACCAAGTAAGCTTTTGCCAATGATATGTTACAGAAGACCACATCTTTATGGTCTCACAGTCAACAAAAAGGTATCAGGGACATAGGCTAAACTACTGGCCTTATTATTCGATGACTACAAAAAAATGATGAAGAACAAAACACTACCTTAAAGTTTTTCCTTTAACAGCATTTCTCTCTTGCACAAGTGAAAATCACGTTCTTGAAAGATGTAACAACCAAAATGTCTTTAAAAAAAACCCCACAACATTCTGATTACTCATATCAAGCAAGACATAAAACAAGTAGATATTTATGTACCGAAGGAATGTCCTTTACTGTCGTGGAGGATGTCCAGAGCAGAATCCAAATACGGAGAGGGTTTTCCTATAAAGTATGAGGGCCTCTAGATGCTCCTATTTGTGCAATGATCTTGTACTGATTTCTTCAAATTCTGGAACATTACAGAGCCTCTTAAATGGGATCTAAAATTATTCAAAAGAGTTCTGCCTTCCTATCCACACACAGGAAAAACTAAGTGGATAAAGCATGGCTGTTGTCTAAAATATAGTATATAGTTGGAGGGATGGTTCGTTGGAGTCAGTCCATCAGAATATACATTGTGGATAGACATTATGGACAATTAGTTGGGTTCAGAATTGGAAACGAAGAAGAAAGTGAGAAGGATTGCTGCTGGGAAATTGTGCAATGATTTAATGATATCAAGTTTTTCTCTGGGACTAAGGCCTATTTTGTTCCTATCAATATTTTGCTGGTGATGATGTATGGTTATGAATCATTAAAAACCAGTGTCTAAAGAATAAAAGCTGTGGGTCACCCAAGTGGCAACAGAGAGGTATATGGTGATTGTAAGTAAACTACAATATATTATGCAGCCTATTTTGTGCAGGAGAAGGAAGCAGGCTGATTGCAAAGAAAGAGAGAATATATAGTCAGTGAACAACTCCTGGATTCCATTGATATCCACTTCATCACAAGAGAACTAGAGTAAACCCAAAAGAACATGGGGTGCATTCTCCCTGGATAATTTATGAAGGACATAGCCTAGAGCAGGAATCAGCAAGCTACTGCCTGAGGGCCAAATCTGGCCAGCAGATAGCTGAATTTGTCCTGAGGGACTATAGTTTGCTATCCCCTGGTCTAGTCACATAAGATAAGATTGAGTTGTGACCTTTATGCTCATGTGAGCACCCACATGAATGAGATCATGGAACTCATGAAAATATCCAAGTATCCCTAGGGCCTAGCACACTGTGTGGCACATAGTAGGCAATAAATAAATAATGTTAGCTGAATTCAGTCTCCATGACTAGCTTGAAAACTCTGAATATTCTGCTTTCTTATACTTCTGATTAGTAAATGTTTATTAATTTGATAATGCACTTCAGTTATCTGGAATTTCTAGATAATAATCTATTCCATATTACTAAAGTTTAGCTTTTCAAGTGCTAACAGATTAAAACTTTTTTTAAAAAAAAATGGAAACCTTTCTCAAAAGCATTTCGCTGCTTTTTAAAAAGGTCTGCAGAATATAATTTTTTTTGGTGATGCCATCCTCTTTCTAAGCATTAATTATGGGGTATGTGGGTTGCTCAGGAAGGACTAGCACCTCTGGTGTAAGAGCTTGCTGAGACGCTTTTAGAGCTGATCATCTACCTTTAGCATCTATCTGATTCACCCAACTCTCACCTGTGGCTCCAAGAAGCTTCTTGGAGCTTGTTTTAGGACCCTTGGAGCTATAGCACGCGCAGGGGCCACACCCTGGTAAAACCATCTTAGAAGAAGGGCTAAACCAAGTTGAGGGTAACCAACAGGTCTCAAACCCATCAGTGAGTTAGGGGGATGTCTAGCCTAAACACATGAAAACTTCACAGAGAGGAATGGGTGGATAAGAACAATTTGTTCCAAAGGCTATTGTAGAGTACTTAGAGCTTGGTCAGCGTAATATCAATTAAGTTGGGTGTCTTCGATTGAGTCTTATTAGGTGCTAAACCCCAGGCCCAAACCCCCATCTACTAGGTGCTAAGCCTATGTGGATGTGAAGCCCTCAGGGTTCTAAGGGGAGTTGCTAAGGCCAGAGGCAAGAGTAGGAGCCTAGGAGCCTGAGTTCTGGTCTCTCAGATGATGTTTGACGACAGCTAAAGAGTGTACAAAAAGAGAGAACAGAGCTATTTGCAAAGGGCTCTCACTCTTGAAGGTGTGTTGATGTAGAGACCCTGGACAGCTGTAGTTAAGAGCCCTCCACCTTGTAAACCCGGACATTTGGATTTTGTTAAACCCTGGTAAATATGCATTGAGATTTGAATCTGACAAGGTCTGTCTGTTGATGTTTATAATTTGTATTTGCTCTGAAGTTCAGGGTGCTGGCTTTTTCCCCTGAACTAAGTGAATGGCATTTGTATGCTGGATTAAAGTAAGCTTGTTAACCCCTTAACGTTGCTTTCCTTAGTAAAGCAGATCAAAAGAACCTGTGTTGGCAGCTTTCTGTGTGCTGGTTGTTGGTGGGTGTTACGCCCCTTCAGCAGCCACTAGCAGATTGTTGTAACAGTCAGACATCGAAGACTTCAAGGTCATCCACTGCAAGGTGATGATGTATGGTTATGAATCATTAAAAACCAGTGTCTAAAATAAAAGCTGTGGGTCACCCAAGTGACCAAGATGACCCAACCAGTCATCACCGGTTGTCTTGAATTTGACTATGGAAGAGAGAGTGAGGCTGATGATTTTGTGTAACTCTGTCCCCCTTAAATCCAATTCACCAGCGAGTCAAGACATCACCCCATAACGTCACTGATGCTCTTTGAAAAGAAAGGATGAACAGCAATGAGAGGCCGCTGATGACCATAGGGAAGGGTGTGCTAGAGTGTCAGCTCCTATCTGCTCAGGAGGGCTGATGGTTAAATTCTTAGTCTGAACATACACACCTTGGAAATCATTGTCAAGTGCTACAAATTGAGGCTTCATTTATTATTTGGTTGATTGTCTAGACTTAATAAAGTCATGGGGAAAATGTTATGATGCAGATTAAATTTAAAAGTGTGTCCTGCATACATTCTCCCTCCCCCAGCTAGTTGTTAAACATTTATCAGCCCACCCCTGTGGGTATGTGCCCTGACACAGCAGAGCTGTGTGCAATTGTTGTACCTTTTCTACTTGAGGAAACCTTGGGATGTGAGGGAAAATGCAAAATTCTCCTAAGTCTTTTCTGTCTCTGTATTACTAGAGGACAGGGCCTGGAGTCAGGAAGACCTGAGTTCAAATCTAGCCTCAGACACTCACTAGCTCTGTGACCCTGGGCAAGTCACTTACCCCTGTTTGCCTCAGTTTCCTCATCTGCAAAATGAGCTAGAGAAGGAAATGGCAAACCACTCCCAGTATCTTTTCCAAGAAAACCCCAAGGAGTCATGAAGAGTCAGACACAACTGAAACAATTAAACAACAACAGTCATTAGCTCTCCAGTCTGGAACTATGCCCAAAGGGCTATAAAACTATGCATACCCTTTGATCCAGGAATACCACTATTAAGTCTGTATCCCAAAGATTAAAAACAGTAAGAGAGAGAGAGAGTGAGAAAGAGAGAGAGAGAGAGAGAGAGAGAATTAGGGAATAGCTGAACAAGTTGTGGTATATGATTGTGATAGAGTACTATTGTGCTATAAGAAATGATGAGGAGGATGCTCTCAGAAAAACCTGGAAAGACTTACATGAACTGATGCAAAGTGAAGTGAACAGAACCAGGAGAATATTGTACATAGTAATGGCAGTACTGTACACTGTTCAACTGTGAAGGACTTAGCTATTCTCAGCAATACAATGATTCAACAATTCCAAAGGACTCATGATGAAATATGCTATCTACCTCCAGAGAAAGAACTGATGGAGTCTGAATGTAGATCGAAGCATACTTTTTTTGCTTACTTTATTTTTTGTGGTGTTTTTTGTCTATGTTTTCTTTTCTTTCACAACATGCTAATATGGAATATGTTTTGTAACCCAGCTTACATTGCAGGGAGGGAGGAAGGGAGGGAAAGAAGGGAGAGAATTAAGACTTCAAAAATTTTTTGAAACAAATGTTAAAAATTGCTTTTACATACTTTACATACTAGCCTAGCTAGCTTTCTTCACATGTCTGAATTTGCTGCCTCTACCAATTCTGATTTTTGCAGCTTCTTCCCCTGTTGGTTGTGTTTATTTTCTCATCTTTTCTGTTTTTTTCCCTGTTGCTTCTCGTATGTCTTTTTCTCTTCCGTCTGAACAGCCTAGAATAGCTAGTGAGAGCTCTCCTTTCCTTCTGGTCAGAGACGTGGTCATCAGACTGCATTAGGTTTGATCTTGTAGCTTCAGTTCTTTTCAGCTATTTTTGCCACTTCCTCAAGATCTCTCTTCATTGCCAAAAATACTTATTTTTAAACAATAGTTTTGGTTCTGTTCCAATTACTCAATATTTCAGGAAGGTGGACCTCTGGAAAGCTGCAGACCTCTGGATAACTGAGGTGTTATTGTAAAAATTTTAATTTGTATGGCACTTAATAGGATGCTACATTTAGAGTGGGGAATTAGTTTTGAGATCATCTAATTAAACCCCCTCATTCTACAGATATGAATACTGAGGAACGAAGGAATTAAGAGACTTGCCCAAACTCATATAGGTAGAAGATAGTCAAACCAGGCTTCAAATCCAAATCCTCTGATTCCAAATCCATTGAGCTCTTTAAATGAACAACAACTATATCCCTGGGGCACCTAGGTGGTGTAGTGGCCTGAGTCGGGAGGACCTGAGTTCAAATATAGCTTTAGACACTTGACAAGTGTGACCCTGGGCAAGTCACTTAACCCCAATTGCCTTGCAAAAAACGATAACAAAAAAGTAAAGAAAGCCCCACTATCTACCCTTTTATATGCTTCCTTTATGCTTTTCCAAGTGCTTTCATACAAAGAGAAGCAGTTTTGTGTAAAGATATCCAACTTCTATGGCCTGATACTCCTGAAAAACTCCTGAGTGACAGAATTAGATTAAAATGATTAAGAAACGTTTAACAAAATAAGTAAAACTATAATAAAACACAGATAATATTGATTTGCAGTTTTCTAAGTCAATATTCAGCCCACAGGGATCCATTTCTATTTGAGTTTGACTTCACTGGTAGTGGATAGAGAATTGGTCTTGACACCAGGAAGATCTGGGTTCAAGTTCCATTTTTGACACATATTGTTTGTATGACCTTAAGCAAGTCACTGTCAGTACTTGAGACAAATTTTTAAGAAGATAAATTGCAGTGAAGGTGCTGATCTGCATTGGTAGAAGGGGTTTCCATATCCAGGATTTCCTTTCATCAATATAATCGCAGGTCTAGTCCCTATACCTATCAATTATCTCCTTTGGATCTCCTAACACTCTTGTATTTTGGGGAGAATAGAAATTGTCCTTGCCTATCTTGTAGACAGGGGCAGCTAGATGGTGAAGTGTATAGACTGCAAGGGCTGAAGTCAAGAAGACATCTTCTGAGTTCAAATCTGGCCTCAGATACTTAGTAGCTATATGACCATGGGTAAGTCACTTAACCCTGTTTGCTTCAGTTTCCTCATCTGTAAAATGAGCTGCATAAGGAAATGGCAAACTGCTCCAGTATCTTTGTCAAGAAAATCCCCCAAAATGGGGCTACAAAGAGTCAGACATGGCTGAAAATACTCAACAAGAACAACAATTATCTTGTAGACAATGTTTAATAATGAGACAATTGAGACCCAGAGAGGCTAAAAGACTTGTTGAAGTTAATAAGGAAAGCTAGTGGCTGGACTAAAATAGTAGTCTCCAATAACCGTTGTTCATCCTTCATTTTTGAAGTGGACCAGTGACATCATGGGTTGCTATCTTGACTTGCTTGTGGATTTGATTAAAATCAGGCAGAGTTCTGCGAACTCTCACTATTTCTTCCAGAGTCATCAAAGGCCAAGACAAAAGTCAAGATGACTGAGGATAGCCCAGGATGCAGTGGATGACCTTGGTGTCTTCAATGTCTGACCAGGTTCCAAGAGCTCCACAGTGCCTTCTTCAGCCACCATTATGGCTATTGGAATAAATCGTTCTCATCTACCCATTCCACTGAGGGAAGTCTTGAGGTAGATATCCCCCTAACCCACCAATGGATTTAAGGCCTATCAGTTACCTTCAACCCATTTTAGTCCATCTGCCTCTGCCAAGATGGTCTTACCAAGGTGTGACCACTATAAATGCTACAGCTTCTTGGAGCCACAGGTGAGAGTTGGATGACAGGTAGACACCAAAGGTAGAGGAGGACCCCTAAAAAGGGCTCAGCCAGCACTCATACCAGAGGGGCTAGTCCCCCCCCTCCCCAAAAAAAGAAATACATCCCTAACTAGAAGTGTTCTAACTCAATGCACAATGGACTGCCTAAAGAGGTAGGGGAAGTGCCATTTTTGGGAAGTCTTCAAGTTGAGGCTGAATGACCTTGTCTGGGATATTGTAGAAAGGATTCTTGTTAGTTACTAAAACCACTTTCAACTGAAATTGTGATAATAGTCCTATGCCTAGCTAGTGTAGCGTAGGGGCCTTGAAAGCTTCTAGTCTTAGACTCCGGAAGACCTGGGCCGAAGCCCAGTGGCTAGCATGTATGGCCATGTGACTTGGGCAAATCACAACCTTTAGGTACCTCACATGGGAAACTCTCTGACTATAAACTACAAAGTCAGGGAAACTCCTCTGAATCCAAGTTGGTTGGGAAAGCTTTCTTTACCAATGAAATCACAGGTTTTATGGCAAAAAAAAAAAAAAAACTTTGAACCAGGTACCCAGGGTTGAAATATAAATAACCCCAAGTAGTTTAAAGAAATAGGGCTAAATTATGGAGTCTGAATACAAATTGAGGCAAACTATTTGCTCTCTCTTTTTCTTCTTTTTCCTTCTTTTTGGGTTTTGTTTCTTCTTTCTCATGATTCACTCCATTGGTTATAATTCTTCTTTACAACTTGACTATTGTGTAAATAAGTTTAATGTGAAGGTATATGTAGAGCCTATATCGGATTACATGATGTCTTAGGGTGGAGGGGGAGAAAATTTGGAACTCAAAAACTTGTAGAACTGAGTGTTATAAACTAAAAATAAAAAATAAAGAAATAAGGATATAAATATCAATCGTTATGGAAAGTAAAAGAAATATACAGAGACCTACACAGAGTATGAGATATTTGTATTTCTATATGACTGTTATCTGTGTTCCAAGTCTAGGCTTATCTCCCTCCTGGAAAAGAAAGTGAAGTGACTTGAAGAATGCTTTTCCTTACTCCAGGTTGCTAGGGAGGGTTAATAAGAAAATAGAACCAAGGTTCCAATGGCCAAAAAAAAAAAAAAGAGGGGCGGAGTCCTGAAGTGGAGGAGGGGAGACTTGATCTTTGTCAGGGAAATGAAGATTGGAAGAGGGTTACACAGAGGAGAAAGGGAAAGGAAAAGGACATCTATACAAGTAGAACCTAAAAATAGATTTAATACATGGCCTAAGGGAAGAGAGCTGTTTCTCCGGATCCTTAGAAGACAGGTGTTATCCAACTTTTTGGTCTTAGGACCCCTTTACACTATTAAAAATTATCAAGGACACTCCAAAGAGCTTTTGTTTATATGGGTTATAGGTATCGATGTTTGTCATAGTAGAAATTAGAACATCTTAACATTATTATGAAAATGGTTTTGACCTTACAGACCCCCTAAAAGGTGTCCCCCTTTAAACGTCACCCAGGGATCCCTGGACTACACTTTGGAAACCATTATTCTAAGGAGGAAGGAGCTGCTTCTCTTTCCAAGAATGATAGAGAGAATAGAGCCACAGAAACAATCAATGAAGAACCTTCCAGAAAGGGCAGAGGAAGAAGAGAAAAGTGACAGTAACAGTCAATGATTCCCTGCTCAGTGGTATCTGGACAGCTACTCATCCGCAGGAGGGAGCTAGGTGGCACAGTGGATAAAGCTCCGAGTTCAGATCTAGCCTCTAACACTTACTAGCTGTTTGACCTTAGCCAAGTCACTTAATCTCTGCTTTCCTCATCGGTAAAATGGAGACAACATGGCAACTCCCAGAGTTGTTGTCAAGATCAAATGAGATAATAGTTGTAAAGCATTTAGCACAGCACCTCGCACATAGTAGGTACTATAGAAATGCTTTTTTTTTCTTCCTTCTTTCCCTTCCTTCTTTTCTTCCTTGTTAGTAATGGGAGAGGTCTGCTGGCTTTTGGAAGCATGTATCTAGATATAACAAAGAACTTCCCAAGACATATTAAAATGGATGATAATTGGCCGTTTCCGGTAATTCACGCAGTCATAAATGACACTGGTAGGAGGAGCCTAAAAAGTATTATCAATGATTATGAAATCCTGGGCAAGATATTCAAGACCATAGGGACACGGCCTTACCTTATTTGTTGAACAATGATGGCAAAGGATGCAAATAGAAAAACATATTTAGGAAATGAACAGCTGGTGAAGAGGGTGGTGTCTGAGATGGGGATTTGTATTTCTGGATCATGGCTGACAAATTCCTGGCCAGAGATGGAGTGTTTGCCAGGTGTCTCACAAATCTAATCAAAAGGGCTTTAACCAATACAGATGGGTGAAGGAGAAGAATGCTTTTACATATTTATAATGTGTATATGTAGATATACATGCATACATACACATATACATATAATATAATGCTTACATATGAGAAACAGAATGCTGATATATAAAATATTGTGACATGTTTATATATTTTATAGGTCACATATATGTTTATATATCATATATATAATCATTCTTCTCCCTCACACATTCTATTATAATGCTAATAAGATACACACATATGTCTATATATTCATATTAATATACATGTAAGTATTACATACATATACATATACATATATATTATATATAGTGGTTCTCAAAGTGTTGTTTTGGGAATTCAAGGGATCTTTACAGGGGGTCCTTGAGGTCAAAACTATTTTCACCACATAAAGATGTTCTCATACTAAGATGTTTTAATTTAATAGGGTAAATATCAATAGATATAACCTTCACAAGCAAAAGATCTGGGGCAGGCATGCTTAATAATTTTTATGAGTCTAAAGGGGTCTTGATACCAAAAAGTTAAAAAATTGCTGCTACAGAGAATTGCCACAGTTTAGGAAGAACAAGATACCCCAAAATTTATAGGACACAAAATCTGGGAAAGGAGCCAACTGCAAAGTGTCTCTATACACAAAGGTCCAGAGTTTAGGTAACGAAGTAGAGAAACTGGAGATCGTAATGCAAGTGAGCAAATTTAATCTCATAGGTATCACTGAGCTTTGGTGGATTGAAATTCATGACCGTACTTTGGCTCTGGATGGGCATACTTCGTGGGTATGGTATAACGTATATTAAAAATTATTATATGCACATTATACACACATATAAATATACTACATATATAGATACATATATATGTATATGTACACATACGCATTTATGAGAGAAACTATAGGAACAAGGAGGAAAAGCCTGAAAGAGAATATTTGGGTAGAGGTCACTGGAGGAGAAAGTAAAATTCTTTTCATTGGAATATACTACAGACTACTGGAATAGAAAGAGAAAATAACCTGAGGAGTTTGAAAAACAGATCTCAAGTCTGGTCCAGAATTGTGATACAGTAATGACAGGGGATGTCAATGACTGGAGCTCCTCTCTGTGTTATATGCATATATTATTTTTTTTGTTATTAAGAACTTAGTAAATATCAACAATTATGGGCATTTCCTTACATTAAAAAAGCAGAGAAAAAGATTGCACATTCAAAATGAATCTCTATTTTCAGCTTTTAAACATTTTTAAAAATACATGTTGATTTTATTATAGTAGTTCCTACTTTGCCCTGCTTGTCTGTGTTCCCTGAACTTCCTTTTGTTTGCTTCCATGTTTTAAAAATGTTTCATCGACAATCTTTTCTTTCTTTTCTCTTCCTCTTCCTCCTCCTCCTCCTCCTCCTCCTCCTCCTCCTCCTCCTTCTTCTTCTTCTTCTTCTTCTTCTTCTTCTTCTTCTTCTTCTTCTTCTTCTTCTTCTTCTTCTTTGCTATCACTGTTACTACCTGTAGGTACCCTGTAACTCCTTCCCCTCCAAAAACAACAAGCATTCCTTGGAACAAATAAATATAGCTAAGCAAAACAAACCACACATTGGTTGTAGCTGAAAAAAATATTTTGCTCTGTACTTCCACTCATTCACCTGTTTCAACAATCTGGCTAGCGGCTGGTGTAAAACCAACAACAACCAGCTCACAGAATGCCAGCTCACAGAATGCTGCAAGCCCAGGTTCTTTTGATATGCTTTACTAAGGAAAGAAACGTTAAGGGGTTAACAATCTTACTTTAATCCAGTATACAAATATCATTCACTCAGTTCAGGGGGAAAAGCCAGCACCTTGAGCTTCAAAGCAAAAACAAATGAATTGCAAACATACATTTGTAAACAGACCAAATACAATTCATAGTTTCCAACATCTGGGTTCAGCCGGAAGGCCCTTAGAGTGGCTGCCCAGAGTCCCACCTCCAGGAGTGAGAGCCTTAAGCAAATAGCTCTGTCTTCCCTTTCTATGTACTCCAGCCCTCATAGTTATCTGAGCAACCAGAACTTAAGCTCTTACTATTGGCTCTGGAGTTAGCACCTCCCCCTAGGACGTTGAGGGCTTCACGCCCGCATAGACTTAGCACCTAATAGCTAGGGGTTTGGGGCCTACATAGATATAATCAGACCTCCCTCCATTGGCCCCATCTGGAGCCCCACCTTGGTTACCAATTCACACCCACATAGGCTTAGCACCTAATAGATAAGAGGATGGGCCTGGGGCTTAGCACCTAGTAAGACTCAATCAAAGACCCTTAATCATTTGAAAACAGTAAGAAAGTCCCAACTTCATTGATGTTACATCGCCTCTCTAACTTTTGATAGAAAGCATAATTTAAAATCATTCCTTTGGAGTTGTGACTGATCATTACATTGATCATAGTTCTTAAGATGTTTAAAGCTACCTTTCTTTACAATGCTGTAGTCATTCATAAATTATTCCCCTAGCACTGCTTACTTTACTCTTCATCAGTTTGCATAAATTTTCCAAAGTTTCTTACAATCCATTGTTTTTGTTATTTCTCTTATGTCACATTTCTCTTACATGATCTTACATTAATGATACTAGAAGCCATTCCCAATTGGTGGGCACCCACTGTATTTTCAATATATACATACATACACACAGAATGTATATACACATACATACACAAATATGCATAATACATGCATATGTGTGCATATATATGTGTGTATATATTTGTAGACACATATCTATGTATTTATATATCCTTTTTCTCTTTCTTTGATTTCTTTGGAGTATAAGCATAATAGTGATATCACTATGTCAAAGGGTATACACAGATTGGTGACTTTTTGGTTTCCAGAAATGTTGAATTAATTCATTTCCACCAGCAGTTTATTAGGGTACTTATTTTCCCATAGCCCCCTCCAACAACTGTCATTTTCCTTTTCTGTCATCTAGACCAATCTGACAAGTGTGAATTCAGTTATTTTAATTTCTCTTATTATCGATAATTTAGAATATTTTTTTTATATGGTTGCCAATTACTTGCCCTTCTTCCTTTGAGAACTGCTTATTCATTTCCTTTGATGATTTATCTATATGGCAGTGGCTTTTGTTCTCAAATATTTTAATCAACTCCATATGTATCTTGTATATCAGACTTTTATCAGAAAAACTTGATACAAAGATTTTCTCCCCAATAAACTGCTTCTCTTCTAATGATAATTGCACTGATTTTGTGCAAAAGCTTTCCAATTTCATTTCATCAAAATTGTCCATTTCGTATCCTGTAATCCTTCCTATCCCTTGTTTGGTCAAGAAATCTTTCCTTACACATAGTGGGAAGTTATCTCTCTTTTCCTCTACTTTTTAACAATAATATGGTATTTTGTTACTAGGTTGTATATCCATTTAAAATTTACTGTGACATACGGTATGAGGTATTGTTCTAAAACTACTCCCTATCAAACAGGTCTCCAGTTTTCCCAGCTGTTTTTGTTAAATAATGAGTCCTTACCCTAATAACTGGTGCTGTTGGGCATATAAAACACTATAGTAATATGTCTGATTGTGTCTGGGTCTTGCGTACTTAATTTGTTCCATTGATCAATTTTTCTATTTTTTTTTTCAAAAACTAGTCTGAGGTAGTTTGCATGAATAGTGCTTTGTTATGCAGTTTGAAATATGGTACTGCTAGACCTCCTTTTTCCCACTTTTTTCCTGTTATTTCTCTTTATATTCTTGACATTTTGTACTTGAGAGGAATTGCACTTTTTCTACTTCTATAAAAGTAAAATTTGATAGTTTGGTATATCATTGGATCCATCAATTAATTTAGGTAGTATTCTTAATTTTTTATCCTGCTATGGCCTAACATAGGCAATTAATATCTTTCCAGGTTTTAAATCTGCCTTGATTTCTGCAATGAGTATTTCATAGTTGTATTCATATAATTCCCATGTATCTTGGTAGGTGGACTCCCAGATATTTTATGTATTCTATGGTTCTTTTGAAAGGAATTTCTTTTTCTATCTTTCTTTGTTGGTAAGTAGAAGAGAGCACACACAGCCCTTTTTGCCAGCTGCCCTAGGCTGCGGATGGCATTGTATATTAAGAAGGCATACTTATGTGAAGAAATCCAGGAACCAAATTGGGGAAGTATGGTGAACATTGGGGTAAAGATCAATGGAGGAAGAAATAGATACAATTTTTTCACTAGAGTCAGAAATCACTGGTCAGAAAGAACAAATGTCTGATTCTGGGAAAAAAATATCACAAGCCTGGCACAGAGGGCATGATTTAGCATCAATGGGAGAATTAGATTTTCTAGACATCTGCTGGTGATACCTCTCTCTGCCAAAAGAAGATAAGCTATTAACTTCTTGGCTTGCTTTAATGATATGTTCATCCCTTAAAAGGCAGAAGCAAGACCAAAAAAGGAAAAATTCTATCCTGCATCCAGTTCTCACAAACAGAGGAAGTTGCTGGGGTGGAAATAATAGGAACCTTAGCTGGGGGTAGGAGGGGAGGTAGGAAAAGTGACAACTCCCTCCTAGAGTTTTTGATAGAGGAGAGGAAAGCCAGTCAGGGTTAGGCAGGCTCCCATGGACTAAAAGGGGAAGTCAACCCAGAAGGAATAGAGAACATTCAAGAATGAAATTTGGAAAGCACAAAGGGAAACAATTCCAATGAGGAGGAAAAACAGGAGCTATCTTAAGGGAATAATTCTGATACACAAAGAACTCACTAATAAACTTAGATTTAAAAAAAAAAAGATATGCGCAGAAGATGAAAGTAAAGGCAAGAAATGGAAGCTGAACATAAGGGCATAAAGCTCATTTGAAGACAGCAACAACAAAAAGGGCTTTCAAGCTGTTTTGTGTAAAAGAGAAGGTTCAAAATTAAGATAGTACCGTCACTTGGGATGAATGGTACAAAGAGGCAAAAAGGAAAAAAAAAACAATTTTGCATCAAAAAAAACTTGGATTTTAATCCCAGCCCTGTTTGCTTACTACCTGTGTGAGGCTAGGCAAGTCATTTAATTTCTATGGGTCTCAGTTCCCAATTTGTAAAATGAGGAAGTTGGATTAAATGGTCTCTAACGTCCCCCTCCCCTCTCTGAACCTACAATCCTGTAATGACAACAGAAGAAAGGCATGGTTCCTTAATTCCACTGCACTGAAAATGTCAGAATAAAGATGGTTAAGAGGGTCATCTTGATACACAAGATAAGTAAGGATATTGATTAGAAAACATGTCATTTCCCTTGATTAATTCAAGTCACTTGGCCCTGTGGTATGAACTGTATCCTGGGGCACTGACTGAACTGGTGAATGTGACTGCTGAGGGAGAGGAGAAAACATCCCAATTTCAAAATAGGGACAAGAATAAAATCTAAAAGCCATAGACCAGCGAATTTTAATTCCACAGGAAATTCTAGAAGAGATCACTAGTGAATGGACCAGTGAACATTTCAAAAAGGAAGTTATTACAGGGAGCCAACATATCTTCTCGGAGGCTTTTGATGTAGGATCTTTGACTTTGTTGACTTCTTCTGGCTGTATATTTTGATCTTTGTCGCCAAAGAAAGATCATATAGTCTGAGTCCTTTTATGCTGCCTACTCATTTTCCCAGCCAATTACTTGACCTTTGAGTTCTTTGTCAGGGTATGACTGCTTTCAGAGTAGAGAGTGCTTTGTTCCAAGCTTCAGGAGTTTTGCACTGCTCTTTTCAGAGCTACTTCTATTCTGAGGTGATATGATACTCCTCTCTTGGCCTGTGCTCTGGTCTGTAAGTGCAAGCACTCCTTTCTGCTGTGTAACTACCAGGAGGACTCCCTCTCCACAGTCACTGAAAGCTCTGTCACATCAGTGCTCCTCCTCCCCCAAGGACCACCAACCAGGACTGGGACCTGGATCCAAGCAGGGTAAAGTGAGAGACTGCTGCCTGAGTGCCAGCAAAGTGATCCCTGCACTCCTGCTCTAATCAGCTACCTCATTTCCTGCCACTGTCTGTGGGTCTATAATGGGAATCAAGATTGGCTCTTAGCATTTATTCAACCAAGTGCCCTTGAAGAGTTTGGCCTTTGTTTCCTTGATTAAATTAGGAGTCCTTGATGACCTCCTTGCCTTAAGGGAAAGTCTAGTTTACGTGGGTTTGAGTGACATGTTTGTGACATCAGAGGCTTTTGGACCACATGGGTTTAAGTTGCATTTTTGTGATGATTTTAGGTCACATGGATGAGTCACATGTGTGACTCACCTTTGGCCCTGAACAAGATATATAAGTACAGTGGTTGGCTTTCTCTTTCAGAGCTCTGAACCACAGTAGGAGCGGCACGTGACTCTGAACCAGCCTTGTCGAGCTTCCAGCTGAACTCAGAAGTTGATAGTTCCTTGGTAACTATGAATCGTGTTTGGTCTATTCATAAATACATGTTTATAATTTGTTTGTATTTTGCTCTGAAGTTCAGGGTGCTGGCTTTTTCCCCTGAACTAAGTGAATGATATTTGTATACTGGATTAAAGTAAGATTGTTAACCCCTTAATGTTGTTTTCCTTAGCAAAGCAGATCAAAAGAACCTGGGCTTGCAGCATTCTGTATGGCGATTGTTGTTGGTTTTACACAGCCACAGTAGCTGCTAGCCAAATTGTTGAAACAGGGCCTGGAGCCAGAAGCAGCTGCCACAGCTGTAGTTGCAGCCTCCTCCACCACCCCAGGGCTGGGGCTGGACCATACACTTCTCTCACCCAGGTCCAATAGTTTTCTCACTGACTTGCTCCATTGTCTTTGGTGGGTTGAGAAGTCTGGAAACTGCCACAGCTGCCAGTGATTCCCATGTCTTCTCAAGAATAAGTCATGCCAGACTAGCCTCATTTCCTTTTTTGACAGGGCTACCAAACTGCACTAGTAGATGAGAGGGATGTAGTTTACCTAGATTTTAGCCAAGCTTTTGATAACATTGTGTCCAGTCATTTCAGTCATGTCTGACTCTGTGACCCCATTTGGGGTTTTCTTGGAAAAGCTACTGAAGTAATTTGCCATTTCTTTCTCCAGCTCATTTTACAGATGAAGAAACTGAGGCAAACAGGACAAAGTGACTTGCCCAGGATCACATTTGATAAAATATCTCATACTGTTATTGTGGAGAAGATAGAAGGATGTGTGCTAATTGGTAATACAGATAGCCGATTGAATGGCAAGAAAAAAAGCTTCTTTGTACCAGGCATAAAGGATAGAGCATTGGGTCTGCGGTCAAGATGACCTGAGTTCAAACCCAGCATCAGGCACTTACTAGCTTCATGACCTTGGGCGAGTCATTTAACCTTTGCCTGCCTTAATTTCCACGAATGTAAAATGGGTACTATAGTAGTACCTACCTCCCTCTGTTGTTGTTTGTTGTGAGAATCAACGGAGACAATGATTGCAAAGAGCTTAACCCAGTGGTACTTAATAAGTACTTGTTTCCTTCCTTCCTTCAGTTCTAATATGGAAAATCTCCATGAGGGCATTTCAGAGAATCTGCGCTTGGTCTTTCGACGTGTAACATTTTTATCAATAGTTTGGATGAAAGTACGGCTAGTACTCTGAACACTCTATCCCTTTTTCCAAATAAGTCAAGGTTACTTTTGGAGTTCATAGAAAGTAATTGAAAAGGGGACTTACATTATATTGCTAGCTACATTTAGATTGTTGTCCTTTAAAGGAGTAATTTTGTGCTAAAATAACCACTGTACCCAAAGAAGAAAGAAATAGGCCTCACACCTTGAATTTGTGACTCATAATGAGGTTTATTGAAGGATATTCCTTAAAGTCAGTGGAGAATTTGGGAAAGCTGGAGATGACGTGGAATGTCATTCGGGTCCGTGTCTTGAGATGGATCTCCATTGGCTATTCTAGGAGAATAGAGGCCAGCTAACGAAGAAGGGCATGGGTGGGTGGGTGGCATCTGTCCAGGTGGTAAGGGGAAAGGTGGAGGAACTAAGCTGCGTAGCAACTCATAGGGGTCTTGGAAGGAATGCAGCAACAGAGATCATTTTCCACCAGCTATCTGGATGACAGTAGAACCGAGGGAAGATCGGCTAGTGGGAATGGGGTTTAGGAGGTGGGGAAAGGAGCCCACACCCCTGTTGATTCCTTCAAGTATTAGGCTCCAGAGATAGCTCATGAGCTTTCTCTTTTTATACAAAAAGGCCCAGTCTTTGAGGCACATTAAGGGTGGTTCCACTTTCTAGTTCCCAGATTCTAGGGCAGTGATTGGCTCAACTGGACAGTCAGCTTAGGATAGAAAGGCCCATCCTTATCTCTACTACGCTCACAGAAATCCATTATCTATAGGAATAGAGATGAAACAAAACTCAACTTACTCTGAATTGAGCCTTATCACAATCTTGGAAATAGGGAAAGATCTTCCCAGCATTCTTGGAGTATATTGCAAAATAGTGAAATTGCAATTAATTGCATGGACAAGGGGGAAAATTAAGGTGTCCTAAGGAGTTTTCTGTCCCTCATAAGCTAGAACAATGCTAAGGGAGGTAGCGTTGGGACATGTTCTTTTGGTTACAAGACAACAGAGGCTTTTCTGTAAGGAATTATTACTTCTCTTGGACTGCCCCATAAAGACAGTGACCAAAGTAGACAGTAACAATTATGTCAGGGAAAGGTCATTGTTGCTACTGCTGTTGTCCTTCATTCTGGAAGAGGACCATGACATCAGGGAAGTGATGCCAAGTTCAGGTGAATTGGATTTAAGGGGAAGGGGTGTGCTGTGCAAAGTCACCAGCCTCACTTTCTCCTACAGAGCCATCGGGGTCCAGTGGCCATATATAGATCAAGATGACTGGAGATGACCCAGGATGCACTGGGGGACCTTGGAGTTTTTGAGCTAAGGTCATTAACAGGTCTCAGTTAGATTGAGGAAAGGCCCATTCAGTAATTAAAACTTAATAAGAAAAATAAGAAAATATAGGAATAGGAGAAAAGAGAAGGAACTGTGGTAAACTAGTATGTCATACACACAAAAAAGCCCACAAACCTCCCATGTCATATTCTCGTTTTTTAAATCACTAAATTTGCCTTTTTTCTTTTTAAAATTTAATTTTTATTGATGTTCATTGTTTTTATAGTTTAACTTAAATTTTCTTTTTATTATGAGCTTAACAATAACATGAACATTTTAGTTTTAGTATGCAAAGAACCAAAAAAAGAGGATTATATATGAAATTGTGAATTGTTAATCACAGTGTTTTTAACTTTATTTAAGTGCTTTAAATATGCCTTCTCCTAAAATTCTCTTTGTTTTCTTGTGTATATTTTGAAAATATTTTTGATACTTTTTCTTTTTTATTTCTCTTTCCTTCCTTCTCTTTCCCTCCTCTCTTTTTCTTTCTTTTCTTCTTTTCTTTCCTTTTTCTTCTTTTTGCTTTCCTTACTTTTCTTCCTTCCTTTCTTCCTTCTGTTCTGCTTTCTTCCTTCCTTCCTTCCTTCCTTCCTTTTCTTATTTCTTTCTTTCTTCCTTTCTTCCTTCCTTCCTTTCTTTCTTTCCTTTCTGCATCTCTATCCTTCTCTACTAAAGCTTCCCTCGCCCCCATACAAGTTCTGAAAAGATAAGTATAATCAAGCAACCCATTGGCCACGTGTAAAATTGCAGCTTCCTTTTTCCACAGCTTTGCCATAGCAACACACCAGGAGGAAGAGATCTAAGACAGGTCTTAGGGCCATAGCCGATACAGTTAATCTCAGATCAGCTCTACTTGGCTGCTTTGCTATTAATCTTGCTTACTTTTTCCCCTCAACACCAAGGTACACAGCAGAGGAGAGGTATAGCCAGTCATTTCACTCAAGGCTAGCTGGAATGCCTACTTCCCCTTCCCTCCTTTGGTTACAGTACATCTACTTTCTGTAGTCTGTTCTGGGTTTAGGGCAATAGAGGCTGATGGAAAGAGTTTTTCCCAGCTAGAAGGAGAGACTGAGGTTCAAGGGACCCAGAAGCTACAAGATATGGAAGAAGCTCAGGAACTTTGGATCCCCGGGGATGGAAGCTTACCAGGCCAGCAACCTGCCCATTACAAAGGAAGGTGCTACTATGCAAATGGAAGATAATCATTCTCCAAAGTAAATCCAGCATTACTCTATTTGTATCCTATAAGGTCATCCACTTGCTCCTTCCAATGACCCTTCCCTTTCCTGATATTTCCCCACTCGTTTACTCAGCCCTATCATTCTCACTTCCTCTCAGTCCCTATTGGGTTTTTTTTCTCGTTCCCATCTTTGTGCATCTGTCAAATGATATCAATGATTTTGAAATAAAATAACAAAATGTTATATTTTAAAATAAAAACATTTTAATATAATGCCAGAATGCTTCTATATGTCTAAAGTATAAATATATATAAAGTAAAAAAAGAGTCAAGATTCTGGGGCCTGCCGTTAGGCAGACCCTCACTGTGACGTATCAGGACAAAGGAGTTCAGCCATTATCACAAGGCAGGCAGGTTTAGGCTGAACTAGAACACAGTATTTGCTCAACCCTCTTTCGTTCTATTGAACGCTGATTGAATGCTAGAGAAACACAAGCACGTGTGCCCGACTCATACAAATCCTGTTCTCATGGTAACTGGAGAGTTCCACATGGCCTCGGCTGTGAGAGTAGCAGGGGAAATACTACGTGAAGGACTGTTTTGTCATTTTTAGTTATGGAAGTAGAATGTCACCTGGATATTTAAGAAAAAGGTGCGATAATCACTACTGCCAGAGGATGGAAGACACAAACCTGTTGCCACTGAGAAGCAGCTTACCAGCACAACCACATTGCAGAACTGACCCAAGTGAGCCTTCAGCTCATGGGGAAGAAGGGTACAGCTATAGCTGTGTGGGCAGCTCATCTAGGTCTGCCCTCTGAGGGAATTGAGGGGATTAGGACCACAAGTGGTTAATCATGGAAATTGAGTGAACCACTTTGACTCTATCTTGTGACTCAATTCTGGAGCTGGCTTAGTTTCTATTCAATTATGGGTCTAATCCAATTTCTGTCTTGTGATAAAACTCTATTCACTTGTGGCAATTGGGAGAAAACCTCATTGCGTTTGTTTGAACCTAGCCCTGCATGTCTGGGAAACTGGACCACATTTACCTGCTGCTTAGAGACCCTTAACCAGAAACCAGTCAGATCCAAAGACTGATATAAGGAGTTTTCTCACAATTGTACATCTCAAGTAACCCACACGTCTTATCAGAAAACTGGCCCTGCACTGATCAATCAGTTATTGTCTCCATGTCCCTTTGATTGTTCACAGACATTTGTGGAGAGTGGGATACCTCTTCTTCTAAATTCAAGGAAGTATATCTGTTCATTCTCCCCCTCCCAACTTGAAAAGTCCCTAATCTTTCTTCCAATTAGAAATCAGATTACCTAATGTTGTATCGTTTCCTTTTAACGGTCTTATTTGATTGTTTTTAATGCATAAAAGTCTGTCTCCCCCTGTTTTTGGAGTCTAGGGCTAAACTGAGGAAGTCTTGCCCTGATTTGTTAGGCAATTGGCATACATTACTTTAATAGATCGACATGCTCAGAAGATGACACTTTTGTTTTCCTTGGTCATTTCATCTTTTACCGCATCTCTTACCACAACACCTCCAAAGCATCTCCTCTACAGTATCTGTTTGGTAGAATGTTTGTGCCTCCATTACCTAATCAGTAAAATGGAGATAAATAACATTTGCTGTACCTACACTTCACAGAATTATTGTGAGGATCTAGTAAAATAATAAAAATAGCTAGCATATATATTAAGGTTTACAAAGCACTTTACAAATATTATCTCATTTTACCCTTATCGCAATTCTGGTAGATAGGTGCTATCATTATCTTAATTTTAAAGATAAGGAAGCTAAGGCAGACAGAGATTAAGTGACTTGTCCAGGATCACTCAGCCGGCAAATATCTGAGGCTGGATTTGAATACAGGTCTTCCTGACTCCAGGTTCAACATTATCTGCTGCAACTAAATAACATCTGTAAACTAGTCAGAAAACCTATAAATATATATATAAAAAAAAGACCTAAGAATGTCAGCCAGCATCATCATTGTCATGATATAACACCTGTATCTCAAGTGCTGCTAAGGAGGTGAGACTCTCAGGTGAAGACTATGTCAGAGTTTGCTATTTGGTGACCAGCTTTGGATCTGAATTTACGGGACTTTGCTTTAGGACAGGGACTTTCAACCTTTTGTATGTCATGGACCCTTTTGTCAGTCTGGGTTAGGTCTACAGATTTCTTCTCAGAATAATGTTTTTAAATGCATAAAATATATAGTATTACAAAAGAAACCAAAATGGTTACCAAAATTAATTAAAATGCAAATTCATGGACTCCAGGTTAAGAACCCTTGCTTTGGGAGAACTCTGGGAGACAGGAGCCAGAAGAGGAAGTTTGTTCTCCATCTTGGAATCATGGGGGCAGACAGGGTTTAGTGGGTGTGCCTGATTTCTCTCTGGGTGTCTGTTCCTCTCCTCTTCTCTTCTGGGTCTTAGATGAGCTGCTGCTGCCATGGCTGGACAGTGATGAGGTGCCAGAGAGGCTGCTGGGGGATGAGGACAACAATTGGTGAGATAATGCAAGTACTTCAGAGAGCAGTTCCCGTTAACTCCCCAAATTCTCTTGAGTTTCGTCTCTTCTTCTTCCCCAGCAAGGTAAGGAGTGAAAAAGGGAAGAAGCTGATTCAGCCTCTGCAACAGGCTGTGTGAGTTCTGTTTTGTCCTTTCTGAACAAAGCGTGGTCACACTGTTCACTCTTCTTTCACTGCTCTTGTTTAATTTCCCCTCTTGTCTGTGTGATTAATTATGGCATTAGTAGATACTTGGGAAAAGGTTTGGATCTGTGTCGAGGGAGAACATCTTTCCCGCTTGGGCGTGGCTGAGGCTGGGCGGGTGGCATGGGGTTGGACGAGAGGACCGTGATGCTATCCAAAAGTGACGAACACTTTAAGGAAGCCTCAGAATGCCGCTGCTGTATTTGAGGCTTGCCTGCTAGATAGCAAGAGACAAACAGGAGCATTGTAGACATTTTGCTGGTCATCTGTTAAAATACTTGCCTTTAAGCTGTTGCAAATTCTCATAATATGAAGGCCTATAAGCCAAGAGAGATTATAAATTGACTACTAGAACTAGTACAGATAAATTGTTAAGACAAAAGTGAGCCGAGGGCGATCTGTGTCAGCAGGGGGACATTCTTGGTGCTACCCCTTTTAAAAGTAACTTACCTTTTCTAATGATCACAAGGGACACAGTACTAATACTAATAGTGACAGCTAACATTTATGTAGCACTTACTATGTGCTAGGCACTGTGCTAAGTGATTTACAAACATCTCATTTGTTCCTCACAACAACCTTTTGGGAGGTAGGTGCTCTTAATATCTCTATTTTACAGATGAGAAAACTGAGGCAAATAGAGGTTAAGTGACTTCACCAGGGTTACACAGCTAATAAGTGTCTGAGGCTGCATTTGAACTCAGGTCTTCCCAACTCTAGACCCAGAGCTCTATCCACTATACTACCTAACTGCCCCTAAAAAACTCTACAAAAATAGGATCTGAGCTAACCTGTTACACAGGGATGTACACTCCTGTAGCAACAGTCTGCTAGCAGCTACTGTGGCTGTGTAATACCAACAACGAGCACACAGAAAGCCACTAACACAGGTTCTTTTGATCTGCTTTACTAAGGAAAGTAACTGTAAGGGGTTAACAATCTTACTTTAATTGTGCATGCGTGTGCACATGCGCACACACACACACACACATACACACACCGAAACTCACTTAATTCAGTAGGAAAAGCCAGCAACTTGAACTTCAGAACAAATACAAACGAATTACAAACATACACAATATAAACAGACCAAATCACAATTCATAGTTACCAGGAAAGCATCAACAGCTAGATTTACAAGCCGGGGGCTCTTAAAATGTCCCGTGTCACTCTTTCAGTGACTGAGAGCCCCAAGGGAGAACGTTGACCTTTGGGTTTATATATCTTGTTCAGGGTCAAACGATGTCACAATGAGTGACTCAAACACACATGACCTAAAAGCCTCACAAACCTGGGACTCAAACCCACATGGCCTAAAAGCCTCTGGCATCACAAACATGTCGCTCAAACCCATGCAAACCAGGCTTTCCCTTGCGGCAAGGAGATCATCAAAGACTCCTAATTTAATCAAAGAAACAAAGGCTGGACTCTTCAAAGCCACTTGATTAAATAAGGGCTAAAAGAGAAAACAGTAAAGAAAAAAGTCCCACCTTAATTACTAGTATAACTCCCTGGTAGAATATTATACCAGGAAATAAATTTCTTGTTTGTCATAGGTGGGCAGCACTGTTCTATATTGTAATAATTTTTTTGTTGTTGTTGTCTAGGTGTTTTTCAGTCATGTTTAACTCTTTGTGGCCCCATTTGGAATTTTCTTGGCAAAGATACTGGAGTGGTTTCCCATTTCCTTCTCCAGCTCATTTTACAGATGAGGAAATTGAAGCAAGCTGGGTTAAGTGACTTGACCAGGGTCACACAGCTAGTAAGTGCCTGAAGTCAGGTTTGAACTTGGGTCTTCCTGTGTCCAGGCTTCTATCCACTGGTGCTCTATCCACTGTACCATCTAGCTGTCCCATATTGCAACAATAATTACTATTACATGAGTTGAGAGGCAGCAATGCCTACTGGGTAGAGAAATGGTCTCAGAGTCAGGGTGATCTGGGTGATCATGGGCTACTCAAGTTTTTTGAGCATGTTTTCTCATCTGTAAGGGTGTCAGACTCAATGATCTCCAAGATCCCTTTGAAACTTAAATCCATCATCTTATAATTCCATTATCCTATAGTTCACATTCTATCTGTGCCCTGTGTAGCCCTGGGCAAGTGTTCTTAACCTCTCTGGGCAACTCTCTGAGAAAAGGTTGCCAATTGGCATTAATGGAAGAACAGAAGGAATTTCTTACCTGTAGCAGCTCCTTACACTGGATGAAATCACAGGTCTGATTAAAAAATATTTTTTGGCTTGGGCTTTTAAAAATTAATAAGCAGATAGAGCAAGTCTGCACAGCCTGTAGCCCAAGGCCACTTACACTTGCAGGCTGCTTGCAGCAAGCTGAAGGATTTCCTCTACATACAAACCATGTTTTCCTCTACATTTTTTACAGGTTGCCCAAAATCCTTCAGCATTCAGCAAGAGGCCCAAGGGTTGCAGGTTGTACAGGCCTGAGGTAGAGGGTATATCCCAGGAATGTGTGAACAAAGGTTCTGATGAAAGCATGAGGGCCAATGCTGTTGGACAGATGATCACGCACTGCAACATAATCCCTAGGTGCAGTGACTGGACAGATGATCAGACACTACAATGTAATCCCTAGTTGTAGTGACCCCATGTAGTGATCCATGCAAGCTGACCCTGGCTGCATGGGCTCCCAGCTGTCTTGCCTGTCCCTCAGCACTCTTACTCTTTGAGTTCACCCCCTCCTTCGGTCTTAAGGGTAGTCATTCAGCTGGATGGGTCTGATAGACCTACCAGATTATCTAGAGGGTGTACTCTGCTAATCAGGCCCGAGCTCCTCATTTTGGTTCTTCTTGAAAATCTCTGCTACATCATTGTCTTCTCCCCACCCCAAGTGGCTCTTAGCTGTCAGAACTTATTAATGTATGCAAGGAATGGTCTTGTTTCCAGCTTTATTTGTGTCATAAAAATCAAAACATAATTTTTTATGAAGCTGTCTGAAAACGTCAGAAAGTATTTTCCTTTTTCCCATCACGAGCACCATCAAACAACTGTTGTTGGTGTCCTTTGACCTCTGCTTAGAGCCACACCCAAGAAAAAGTAGCATTACTAAAGGACCGCTCAGCACTGCACATAGTAGGTACTTAATAAATGTTTATCGATCTATTAATAAAATTAAGATAGCCCTCCAAACCTCAGAAGAAGTAGCCAAAAAGCTATGAGCCAATCCTTTAAAAGATGGCACCCAAAGTCTTGGTACCTAGAGGTCCTATAGGGTCTTATTCTCAAGGACATAATTATCACTAACTCTATTACACAAAACAATCATCGCTCAAGCCATCTGCTGTTTTCTGTGCTCAAGACCTCAGGCAGTCAAGATAATCCACCATATAAAACTTCCTCAGGAATTCATACAAGAACACCAAACCCCTATAGCTATACTGCTTTCCTAGGAAGCAGCTTGGCCTGGTTTTGCCAGAGGTTTCATCCCATAAAAGTCTCTAATGTAACAGGAAATGAGGGAGCTGACTGCATGGTAAGCTAGTGTAACTGTCAGATCACAGTGATTGCTACACAGCACCTCTTACCTGGGATGTCGGCAGAATAGCAAACCCTCCTGGCCTGTTGTATGCTGAGTACACAACATAGTTTCATTATTACTCAGCTTCCCTTACTCTGGTGAATTTTGTGCGGGAGCTTTAGATTACCACAAGCACACAACCCACTCAGATATCTGGAAATGACCCACATTTACCGCAAAGAAAGTACAACGGGTGGAAATACCAAAGCTATGGGGCACAGGGCTGCACTAATCCTTCCT
Organism: Phalanger gymnotis; assembly: GCA_028646595.1. Taxonomy (NCBI): domain Eukaryota; kingdom Metazoa; phylum Chordata; class Mammalia; order Diprotodontia; family Phalangeridae; genus Phalanger; species Phalanger gymnotis. The sequence continues at coordinate 177,845,376 of CM053624.1, read as the reverse complement.
TCCAGCCTCCTCTGGTTGCTAAACCTATCATCTCTGATCCTCGCTGTGTATGGTTGTTTGATGAAAAACACACTGGCTCTGCTCTGTCTCTACAATGGTTTACGTAACTTCATTTTTTTTGTTTTGGAAGGGGAAGGCAAGGCAATTGAGGTCACACAGGTAGTAAGTGTCAAGTGTCTGAGGCTGCATTTGAACTTAGGTCCTCCTGACTCCAGGGACAGTGCTCTACTCACTGTGCCCACCTAGCTGCCCCTATTTCAGAAAATTTTAGGCTCAGGCATAAACACTAACACAATTAACCCCGTCCTTACCCTAGTCATCTTCTAGATCTATATCAGTGATGTCAAACTCAGATAGAAATGGGACCAATAAACTATACATAAGAATCCTTGTAGCTGCATATCGCCTTAGAAAACCACCTGCTAACATTGTCTATGCTCATTTATTTTGGTAAATATTTTCCCAATTATATTTTAATTTGGATAGAGCTGCCCTTGGAATTGCTGTGCGAAGCTTGCAGCCAGTGAGACAAGTGTTTGACACATCTGTTCTCCAGCCTCAGCAGGGTGGAAGTGTCCAAGGAGTGCTGTCAGTATTTCCTGTACAGTCCTACTTGTGCTCCATCCCATTGCTTGTGTTTCATTCTGACAGAAGAAAGACCTCTAAAATCAGGGTCTATGGGTTCCAGAGAACCTTAATCTGTGATTGGGTAAGTAGGAACTAGATCTGAGCATATGGTGAAGTAGACAGCTGTATAGTTGTTAGGCCCACTTGAGATTAGAAAAGCCAAGGGGGTTGCGTGAGGGCGGAGGAATGGCAGATTAAGACCCTATAGGACTCCTAGGTACCAGGACTTTGAGTGCCATCTTTAAAAGGGTTGGATCAGAGTTTTCTGGCCACCTCTTCTGGGGGTTGGAGGGCTATCTTAATTTTATTAATCAATCAATCAGTAAACATTTATTAAGCACCTACTAGGTGCCAGGCGGGGCAGCTAGGTGGTACAGTAGATAGAATGCTGGGCTTGGAGTCAGGAAGACTCATCTTTCTGAGTTCAAATCTGGCTTTGGACACTTACTAGCTGTGTGACCCTGGGCAAATCACTTAACCCCGTTTGCCTCAGTTTCCTCATCTGTTAAATGAGCTGGAGAAGGAAATGGCGAACCACTCTAGTATCTTTGCCAAGAAAATCCCTAATGGGGGTCACAAAGAGTCAGGCATGACTGAAAACAACTGAACAAAATAACAAATGTGCCAGGCACTGTGCTGAGTGCTAAGTATTTAAAGGCATGCTAGCTCTGCTAGGACAGTCGCTTCGTCTTTTTAAGTGTTTTTTAAAAAATTATGAACTTTAACACCAATGAACATCAATATTTTAATATACAAAGGATTATGTATAAAATTGTGAACTTGTTATATAATTTTTTTTAAAGTATATATTAAATAAAAGAGAGGGGGATATGATCTACCAACACCCTCAATTTAGATGATGTAGTCATGGGATTTAATGTAGCAGATATAGATGATGATGTTTTAATGGAGTAGTAAGGTATTAAACCAACTGTAAAACTGCTGCTCCACCTGGCAATGCCCTTATAAGATGTAAACCCCTTTCTCTGATAGAATTGAACAACCGTATTAGATGAGCAGAATTAGATATATCATTGTAGGGTTTTAAATAGCCAAGCTCTGGAGGGATTTCTAAAACAAGAATGAAGGCTCAGGAGAGCTTTTTGGGAGAGAAAATTGCAGGGAAAAAGGAAGAGATTTTGCTTCTTTCTCTCTCTTCCCCTCATTGGGCAAGAGGTCTATCAGCAACTTGCCCAGAGCAAGACGCTCCATCCAGCAGTTTGAAAATTTGTTGATTTGAGGCACAGTTGAGGGATTGGAGACACATACACTTGACAAATGTGGATTATAGAAAGGTAGTCAACCAAGGGAAAAAGCAGCTTTCAGGAGAGGGCCCCTGGCAGTAGAGAAAGATCCAATTATAGGCTCAAGAGAGCCCTGACAACTGAAAGTTAAACTGTGGAGGGAAGACTGTAAGAGACCAGCTAAGCAACCTACTCACCAGAAACACTGCACTTAGGATGAGCTGCATAAGGACTGTGCAAAGAAAGCACTTCCAGGCCCTGTGAGTTACCATTTTATAGTACTGTAAGTTTGAACCTACTCTTCCCATGGACAACGTATGTATTTGTGGGACAGTGCTGGGTGGGGTGTCTCCTGGAAAAGTTACTACTAGATGCCATGGCCAGTGAGGTTGGAAAGGAGAAAGAGGAAGTGAGAGAAATCCAATGAGGTTGTTCCCTTTAATTTGATAAGAGAAGGGGGTTAACACTTCATAAAAAGATTTTGTGGGCAAAATTTTACAATTAGTTTAATACTTTATTACCATATGAATATGTCATCATTTGTGAATAAGTCTTTTTTTTTTGTATCTCCATCACTATCCTCCAACTTTCCTTCTCTTTCTCAAATAAAAGGAGGAAGAGACAGAAGAAGAAGGAGGAGGAGGAGGAAGAAGAGAAGGAAGAGGAGGAGGAGGAGGAGAAAAAGAAGACAAAGAAGAAAATGTATGTTTCATTCTGCACTTCTAGTTTATCACCTCAACTCACAATTGGTCACTACATTCATCAGAGTTCTGAACTCTTCCGGAGTTGTTTTCATTTTAAATGAAAGTTGTTCTTGGAGTTGTTTTCAGTTTAAAATGTTGATGTTTTATTCCACTTTTTTAAGACAACACAAGGATATATTATGAATAGTATGTCGTTATAAAGGCCTTAATGGGTCTCTGTGGATTTACTATATTTCTTTCTAATAACTAAAATGTAGCTATAGACCAAATCATAGGGGGTACCATGTACTCCTTGATAGTCTGTGCAGCATTTTCACACAAAGGAAGTTTTATTCGTGCAAATTTCTTAGGGTTTATTTATACCTGCATGATAACACATATCTTCCATAGAAGCTTTTCTAGGTTGCTGAAAATATTTCCACCAGTCTACGATCTGATAGATCCTTCCAAGCTGGAAAAGCTTTGCATTTAGTCATGTACATGTGTCATCCACAGACCAGCCAAGCTAAGTTCAGAGGAGCTTAACATCAAGAGGCCGGAAACCTGCTGATGAATTTTTCTGTCAAAACAAAACAAAATCTCTAATAAAAAAATCCAAGGCAGGCAGAGTTCGCCATCTTATCTGGAAGGAGTGCTCACATCGATGAAATTACGGATCATTTGAAGTCTAGTATCATGTTCAATTCTATTCTAGCTGCAAAGCAACTTAAAAAAAAAAGAAACCTAAGAAGTTAATTTAACTTTTAAAAACATTACTCCTAATGCTACTTCCCTATATGGAAACAGTAATTTTAGTATTCTAGTGGCCTGAGAGTGCATTTACTCTTCTCCCCTGGGGTCAATCAGAAGACAATTATCACCATCATCATCGTTACTATTTCACCTGGCACTTTCTGAATTTCTAAACAAAACACTAACTCCTCAATTTCAGAATGAAGCTTCAATGCAAAAAAAAAAAAAGAGAGAGAGAGAGAACAATGTTGGGCAATAGTCAGCTATATCTACTTTATGCTGAAATCCCAACCAATTTCCAAAGATAAACAGATATGTTGGTCAAGTTTAAGTGAAGGGTAGTTTAATATGCTTCAACAGCCTGCCTGATCAAACATGAATGTTCCCAAGTCCACCTGCCATAGTTCATGTCTTGTAGGCAAATTTTCACACAAAAAATGACTAAAGACCACTTGGTTTGCTCTTTAATTAGATTATAAAAATTATGCTATGTTGATTCTCGAGATTTTTTTTTAGCTCCTTCTCTTGCTGCTCTATCAGCTTCTTCATTGCCTGCAAACCCTGAATGACCAGGAACATGCACCCATTTAATGTCTATGCCTTGAATAAGTGTATCAAGCTTAACAAAGTCTTCTTTGTTAATGGCATCTTTTCCTGAGCTTGTTTTCCAGCCATTTTTCTTCCAGTCTTTAACCCAACTCATCATACCATTTATAGTAAACATACTAACTGTGTAGACTGAGAACCAGCTTACTGGTGTTTTGATTCTTGGCTCATTTGGTTGCTTTACAGGCAGCACGTATTTCTGCGCTTTGGTTCGTCTGTTGCCCAGGAAGTCCATAACCCACAATGAAGGGATGGCCTGGCTCCCAGTAAACACCAATGCCTGCTGGAGCTTTCTTCCTCCCATTACTGGAGCAGCAGCCATCTGTGTAAACCACAGCTGCATCTCCCATACAAGAAAATGTTTCTTTGCTAAGTGAAGGCACTGAGTCTGTATTTTGCTTTGTAAACTTTACCCAAAGCTCTTCCTCTTCATCTGATGACTTGGGTCACTTTTCTTTTTCTGCTCTGTTGAGCGATCAGGGCTTGCAGTATTTTGGACAAAGGCCCAAGACTCATCTCCAGTAGCAAACTTCTGGAACCTGGTGGCAGGAAATCAGTTCCCTTGTGCTTGCCATTCACTCCAGGTGGGGAACATGCAGGTCTTGTGGCCCCTCCTCAGGGCTTAGAACATGTCATTGCTTAGGCAGCATGTGCCACAGTGGTTGAAGGCACCTACAACAACTCTGGGGATGGCGGCTCAGAACCTCAGCATGGCCCGCTCTGGGGCATAGTGACCAAGGGAAGGACACTCCTCCCGCCCTGGCCAGGAGAGCACTGGGCCAGAGCTTCTGCCCAGGTGGCCTCATCATTCTCCTTTCTTTTCAATTATTGTGGTCATTGTGTAAATTGCCCTCAATTCGGCTCTCTCCTCATTCTGCATCAGTTCATGTAAGTCTTCCCAGGCTTCTCTGAGTCCATTATTGTCATCATCTCCTATTAAACTTTCATACTTCAATTTGTTCAGATATTCTCTAATTGATGGGTACTCATTGTGTTTCCAGTTCTTCGCTGCAAAAAAAAAAAAAAGAGTGCTACTAGGGATATATACACACATATAAGGATATATGTGTATGTGTCTGTATGTATATATTTATATATTTTTTCTTTTCCTCCCCTCTGTCTTCATTGTCTTTGAGGCACATACTCCCTAGTGATATCACTATGTCAAAGAAACTTCCTATTCCTTGGCTCAAGAATCCTCTGAGTCTTGGACAAGGGTCTCGACCAGGACCAAGACAGACTAAACATTCCATGAGTTTTCCAAATGCTTCCCAGTTCATCATCTAGGTTTTGGAGTAGGGATGGTAAAGGGATGTTTATTCAGGCCCCTGACACTCTCTTCCTCTGGGCATCCTTTCTATACACTTCTGTTTGACCTGTGACCTTCCAACTCCTGTTCCTTTCTGTTGCTTCCTTTCACTTGGAGTTCTCTCTTTATGCTAAACAATTAAGCAGCAATTGAAAATGTGATTGTTAGGGGCAGCTGGGTGGCACAGTGAGTAGAGGTCTGGCCCTGGAGTAAGGAGGACCTGAGTTCAAATCCAACCTCAGACACTTGACACGCTTACTAGCTGTGTGACCTTGGGCAAGTCACTTAACCCCAATTGCCCTGTCCTCCCCCCTGCAAAAATAAAATAAAATAAAAATGTACTTGTTCTCCATATAAACCTCTCATCTGGCGGTTCTTCAGCTGCATGTTCTTTTCATTTCCAGCTCAGCTTAAGAGAAACTGAGGCACAAGTCCATTGTCTACCGATTCCTTCTTTGCAAAGCTCATGAAAATCTCTTGGAATTTTTTCCCCTCTTCCTGCCAGCTCTGTCTCTTTTTGAGGAAGTCTAAAACTATTATAAAACAGGAAGGACTCAGATTGGCCCATGAGAGCACAGTCTATACGAGTGTGCACAGCAATCCCCCAGGCAGACTTTGAAACAGGTGTAGATGGTATGTCTGTGGTAAAGGGGGCCTTTGGGGTTGACTGCGGAACTGGAACAGAGTTAGGTCAAAGACTCTCAGCAAGGCATTTCAGTCTTTCTTGCCTGGCTGTGCTGGAGGGAAGAGTGAGTACAGTAATCCTCTCTAGCAGGGAGAGAATCCTCAAGCCTTTGTCTCCTCAACCTACATCCCTACCCTGTGGCCTGTGACTACGTGGCCCTGATATTGCTCCTGTTTCTGCTGCGCCCATTTTTTCCTGTTTTAGGTGAAGGAATATTGGTGATGGTTTAAATCTTGTGGGCTTCAAAAGGTTGGAAAAGTGAATACTGGGATTTGCTGGAGATTGAACACAGATAGGGCAGCAGCAGAGGAGCTCAATAGTGACCTGCTTGGCCTAGCCCTGCTGTAGCTGAGATGCTGACTCATTCAGTGGCTATGATGAATCTGGAAGTGAACTTGGTGGGGCAAATGCCTTTTAGAAACTGCATTAAGCTTGAACTCAATGCCCCTAGGGCTGAGGTGGCATAGGGCAGAAAGTGTCCCCAGTTATTAGGGTTAAATATTTACAATTTCTATTCTTTTTTTTATTTTTGGAGGCAATTGGGGTTAAGTGACTTGCCCAGGATCACACAGCTAGTAAATGTCTGAGGCTGGATTTGAACTCACATTCTCCTGACTTCAGGGCTGGTGGCTCTATCCACTATGCCACTTAGGTACTCATACAACTTCTATTCTTGCTATCCCTCTCAGTAAATATCCTTTGTAAAAACTAATAGATGTTAATTAATTAGATGATACAAAGAGTGTCAATGATGTAAGAGAAGATATGAATTCTATCTTGTGACTGATATTGGAGAGAAGGTATCAGAACAGGTTAGCAAGCTGATAGCGTTAAAACATCATCTCCCAACTTCTCAGAGGGACCCTTAGGATGCTGAGGGAGAAATGAAAGCTTGCCTAGAGACCCAACTCATACATGAGAGTGGGATTTGAGATAAGGATATTCCAGTTTCTACATGTGATTCACTTAAAACGTCATTGTCTTTGGAGTTTCACGTAGGAAACCAATTATTTTTTAGTAATCATAAAAGTCCTACTTCTTAGATTATCAAGGGATGGGTTGGAGAATGGAAGACATGATGCTGGTTGTCCAGGATGGCCTAATTTCCTTGTAGCATCCTAAAATGTAACACAGAACCAACGACTAATGAGATAAGGCTATATTACTCACAAAAGTTGCTATTCCATCTAAAGAAACCCACTGTCAGGCTGTGTTATCTGAGCCAAATTACTTGTTCCTTAATGTGTTAAAATGAGGGATGGTAAAAGATATTGTGAGGAAGAAGAGTTGCTCTTTAACAAATGCTACATATTATTGGGACACTGGGATGAAACTCAGACACAACTCAGAGACGTTGTTCTGGGGTGTCTCTAACCATTGATCTCATCATCACTTACTTATCTGATTCTGGAGCATGCTTTCTGTGGTCTTTGGAACAGCACGAGTCACAAGCCCAGAATGATAGAAACAACCTTGACCCATTCATCACAATGCCAATACAAGGGAAAGGACCCAGGCCCCAAACCACGGGCACTCAGACATAGTATTCTTTCTAGTTTCTATCAGGGCACTCATTATACACGCTTAGCATAAGCTCCACTCACCACTGAAAAATGACATAATCTATGTAAAGGGTTGCGCAAAAATTGAAGTGTTATATAAATATTCTTATATAGGCTGGTTTGGTCCCAAATGTACCAATTCCTTTCCATTATCTGTCTTCCCTGAGTATTCTGGCACAAGTACAGTCAGCTGTCACTTGAGGTCCAAATGCAGTTTGAGGGGAAGCTGGAAATCCTAGTACCTCATCCTGCTTACAATACTGATGGTATCATCCTTAAGCCCCAACCTGTCTCTTTTTTCTTCCTAGAAAAAGTAGGAAGAATGACCATGCCTTCCTGCATTTTGGGTTGGGGTAGGGAAGCGGTGAAGTGAGATGAAGAAAAGGTCCCTTCTTGCATAGTGTCCTGAAGAATTGCTAGTCTATTGTTTTCTGCTGGGTCTGTACAGGAAAAAACCGTTAAGATTTGCCTCATTGCTTCCTTTTGGAACACTCTCTCAGTATCTCATTTGTCCATGCCAGCCCCTGCTGGATGTTTTGTCACTGGGCATGTTGCATGAGAGAGAGAGAGAGAGAGAGAGAGTGAGTATTTTTGGATACCAGACCACATCATGGACAGGGTCACATGGAGAATCACTGTGAGGGGGTTTGGGTAGGGTAACCTGCACCCTGGGTTTTCTGGGACAAGACTGATTTCAGGAAAATAAAATGAGTTTTAATGAGGCTTTGCAAATGAATGATCCTTGTCAAACCATGTGTCCCAATTTTTGGTATGGAAAAAATAGTCCCTATGTGGTTGAGTGGGATATGGGGAGAGGGAGTAGGCAGAAAACAATTGGAGAAGCCAAGGTAAGAGTTTTTCATGAAATCAGAGCTCCACAATGAGTTTGTGTCTATTGCTTTTTGGAATCAATGCTGTCGTTAGGTACCTCAGGGAGGCCTCTGGATGGGGCTCAGAGGACTGTGCTTCATTCCAGGGGATATTCACCAGCTTTCCTACCAGCAGGAGATCACTCCCTTCTCATGGAATTTTCCATGAAATCTCTATGCTTAGCTCTGACAGCCGTAGGAATCACCAGCGGAATCTGAAGTATCCCAAAGAGTGTTTATTCGATGAGGCTGGAAGCTTGGCCATCTGGGTAATCTCCACATGCCCATATGGCCCAGAGTGAAGAGAGAGCTTCTGTCAGCAAGGATGCTGCTCCTCTGCCAATTCATCTAAACATAAAGCAAAGTTTAAAGTTTCCTGAGAATGGGCTAGGGTAAATGAAAGCATTCATTGCTGATATCTCAAATAGAAAAGCATTTATAGCCAACCAGAGGCCAAGGATTATTCCAAGGGGAAAAAGAGAAAAGTTTCCATAGCCTGTTGTGTGAGGTAAATAAAATATGAAGACTTCACAGGGAAGATATGTATAAATATATCTATACTAAAAAATGTTTAAAAATCAAGAAATAGGGAAGTGAAAAAAAAAATTCTGAGGCTGTGAGAGTCTGATGGCTCAGCCTCTGGGAAAGTTTACCCTGAAACTTTTTGTTCTTTTTTCTGGTTCTGGTTTAAAGATTTGCTCAGTAAGAATAGGGTCACTGTGATCTGCTTTCCTTTACTGTAAAAGTACTGTAAGAAAATGGAGAGGGTCTCCCCCTCCCCTTATCCTATTCTCCTTCTTTAGATTTGTAGATGTCATCTCGGTTGTAATCATTAACTAAGGGAATGGGAATTGGAGTTTCTGTGCCTCAATTTCCCAGTTTTTGTCTAGCTTTCATGCTCAGATTGTAAGCCCACCTCCCAGCCAATGGTGAGAAGGGTCAGAGGTAGGAATTCTCTTGTGTTAGGTATAATTATTGGTGCTTCACCCCTTGTAAAGCACCTCCTTTGCTAGATCTGTTCTGGCAGAGGATGCCCCATTCTCGAGAATTGAATAAACTTTATTTCTGTTCCCACCTTGAGATGGCTCCTTATTATAAATTTAATTAGTGAGGGAGTTTCATCCCACACACCTGTGAATAACCTTATGATTTGTATATTTTGAGAAATAAGTAGAATGTGCATAGTTCCTTTGCTGATTGTGACAATATCGACTAACTGCTGCTAAGACCAGGGATATGGGGGTGCTCACCCTTTGCCTCTCCACTAAGGAGCCCTTCTTAATTCTGGACCCATACGTATGTACCAGGGTCAGTCCTAGGAGATTCTGGCCCCTAACAAGAGGGTTTGGACTCTTCCTTTCTTTCCTTCCTTCCTTCCTTTCTTTTCTAGTTTTCAACATTCATTTTTACAAGATTTCGAGTTCCAATTTTTTTTTCTCCCTCTCCCCTCCCCCCACTCAATACAGCATGCAATAGGCTATACAGGTACAATCACATTAAACACATTTCCACATTAGTCATGCTGTGAAAGAAGAAACAGAATAAAGGGGAAAAATCACAAGAAAGAAAAAAAGAGAGAGAAATGAGTATGCTTCAATCTGCATTCAGACTCTATAGTTCTTTCTCTGGATAAAGAAAATATTTTCCATCATGAGTCCCTTGGAATTGTCTTAGATCATTGCATTGCTGAGAAGAGCTAAGTCTATCAAAGCTGGTCATCGCATAATGTTGCTGTCACTGTGTACAATGTTCTCCTGGTTCTGCTCATTTCATTCAGCATCAGTTCATGTAAATCTTTCCAGGTTTTTCTGAAATCCACCTGCTCATTATTTCTTATAGAACCATAGTATTCCATTGCATTTATATACTACAACTTGTTCAGCCATTCCCTAGTTGATGGACATCCCCTCAATTTCCAATTCTTTGCTACCACAAAAAGAGCTGCTATAAATACTTTTGTACGTGTGGTGGACTCCTTTTCTTAAACTACTCTCTGGCTCTTTATACCCCATCCACCCTGGAGCTTTAGGAAGAATCACTTTGGCATATGTCTAGGGTCTTCCCAAAAGAGGGAAATAGAAAGGTACTCAGTGTATAGTGTTGTTGTTCATACTTCTTGAAGAGGACCAATGACATCACAGGGGTGATTTCTTGAGTTGCGCATAAATTGGATTTAAATGGGGCAAAGCTGCTCAAAGCTGTCAGCCTCACTCCCTCCTCCAGAGTCGTAAAAGAACAGTGTCAAGAGAAAAGTCAAGATGACTTGGAGATGGCCCAAGATGCAGTAGATGACCTTGGCTTTCTAAATTAAGGTCTTTCTCAGGCCTCAGTTTGTCTTTGGCAACACCCTTTCAATGACTAAGGGCTAGGTAAGAGTTGAGACAAAAGATGTTTTAATTTACCATCACAAAAGTATCAAACTGGGAGGTAAAGACCCTCAAAGATTTTGGTAGGAACAAAAAACAATTGCAATTTGTATTCATTCTAAGCCATCAAAACTAAACAATGAGCCACAGAGGCTAATGTAAATCAGGTAAAATAGGATAACAATTTAGATCCTTCACACAAAAGATACTTTTACACAAGAAACACAAGCATGTGCTGACAAAGACTTAAGCATCAGTAATGACTTGAGAAGTTAAAATTTGGCACTGAATTCACAAGATTTTGATGTACGAATATTTTATAGGACTACTGAACTGACATTTCATCTTCAGCTCTGCACTGTCCAAACAAACCCTTCCAGGTCTCTGTGTTCTGGCAAGCCAGGCCAAGGACTGAGCTCGTCTTCCTGCTGGTGGTCATCACCTTCTTCAAGAAGCACTGGAATAGTTGCTGGGGATCACTTCCCACAAAGAGACAGCACCGGGTGGATTCTGGAAGCTTCCAACTTCTTGAACTCACAAGGTCACCTCCAAGGCTTCAAAGTTCATCTCAGGATTGACATGCAATCACTTATACTCAGAGAAAGAAAACAGAACAGAGGAGGGAGTTAAGATCCCAAGACTTAAACTCAGGCTTGCCTAAGCCAGCACATGTTATTTAGCTACCATGTGTTCACCACTACCATGTTGCTGATTGGGGGAAAGCACCTGCCCCTTTACCTTAATTCCAGGGATAAGACTACAGAGCCCCTACTTGATTGTCAGATGGGAAAGAATGTAATCTAGAGGGTAAAACTGATGAGGGCACAGTCTCTGGGAACCTCCTTGAACTCTCCTTGAATCTTCCAAATAGATCTGGCCTTCCCCTAAGTCCATAAGCCTTACATTATCATTAGGTCCAAATCTCTACCTAGCCTTACCCTTTATTGTCCAGCTACTTCCCACCCTTGATACCATGCCTTCAGCTGCTTCCCACCCTTAATCCCATTCTCTTGGTTCCTGGAGTCTGACCTCATCTCGTCCTCCTTAGATTCCTCCTCAGACTCCTCCTCAAGACCCTCCTCTAAAGACCTCCTCTAGTCACCCCAGATCACCCCTCAATCCCTCCTACAACCTTTGTGTATATAATCTCCATCTTGCCTCCATGAAGGGCTCAGATTCAATCTAGCTCAGTAGATTGAATCTGACTGGCTTATAAAAACAGGCATCACAAAGGGTGGGATCTCTTAAGACAACCCATTATGGTGAATCTTTAATAAACTTTGTCTTTTCCCTTGGCTGAGAAGGCTTGAGTAGAATTCTTTTGGCAGGACCCAGAGTGTAGGTATTTTGAGGTCTAGAGCACCCCTAGAAACGTATGATTCACTACCCATCATCATGTGGCTTAGACCTCTTCAAAACCATTCCCTTTAAGTTCTAAATACCAAGCTACTCCTCCTGACTTAGTAGTGGTCAATTCTTTCTGATGTAGTCTTGACATAGTTTTTAGCTGCCCTGTAATGGGCAGAGGAGGACCGAGTGATACCCAGGCTCTGCTATATCATTCCAAAGTACCAAACCCTTAAGAGTTTTGCCACCCATTTCCCTGGAAGTGGCCAGGGTGTGGGCTCAGTACTCCATGGCAGATGTAGGCAGAGCTGACCAAGGAGGCCTGCTTCTGCTACTCTCATTGGATAATAAATTGCATAATCTAAAATAAATGGATGAATATCCACGAAAGTATAAAATACCTAAAATAAATGAGACAAGAAGTAAATAATTTAAATAGGCCCATCTCAGAAGGAGAAATAAAACAGGGCATTAAAGAAGTGCCCTTGAAAAAAGACTGTCCTCAGATAGATTCAGAACTGAAATCTACTAAACTTTTTAAAATGTTGTACTGATATAGTTTGTTTGTTTACATCACTTTCACTTCACTTCTAAATATGTCCCTCCTTTTTCCTCAATCCAGACAACAGTCCTCCATAACAAAGAACAAAGCAGAGGGGGAAAAAAGCAATTTAGCAAAACTAACCTATCGACTGAGTCTGACCATTCATTTTTCCTTACTAATAATTCTCACCTATGCAAAGGATAGAGGAAGGTGCATTTTCTCATCTTTAGCATCAAGCCCAGACATTATAATTACAGTGTTTACTTTTGGGATTTGTTTTATTTTCCATTTACATTGTAGTCATTATATGTATATCTATCTATCTATCTATCTATCTATCTATCTATCTATCTATCTATATGTAGTTTTCCTGGTTCTGCATGCTTCATGTTACATCAGTTCATAAAAGTAATACAAGCTTCTCCGTATTCTTCATAATCATCATTTCTTACAATACAGTACTATTACATTACATTCATTTACCAAAATTCATTTAGCCATTCCCTAAACTATTCTACCCAACTTTTCATGAACAAATACCTTCTTTACTATATAGACTACTTTAAAATATAGAGATGTTTTAATGGTAACCTGACCAACTCATTGTATGAGACATACTATTGATCTCTACATCAAACAAGGACAGAGGTGAAAAAGAAAACTGTATTCCTTTATCATTACCAAGTTCAGACACAAAATAAATAAAATCAATACAAGTAGAATGGCAGCAGTACATAAAATAAAATTATCCATCATGACTAAACATGATCAAATGGAATGCAAGGATGGTTGAGCACTAGAAAGATAATCTATCAATAAGCATTTATTAAGGTCCTGTTATATGCCAGGTGCTGTGCTAGGTATCAGTACAAAAGCAAAAATGAAACAGATCTTACCTTCAAGGAACTTACATTCCATCAATAACAATATAATAAATAATAACAATGAAAGAAAAAATAAAGACCTAGTGATTATGTCATTAGATAAGGAATAAAACATTTACAAACAAAATATAGCATTTACTTATATTTAAAAATGTAATATGAGAAAACTATGGTAGAAAGTAAATATTGGAAACTATTCACAAATATTATATTCAATAAAACAATATTAGAAGCATTCTCATCAAAACAGGTGCTGTACAGGGTATCTTTTTGTCATTCCTATTTAATAGTTTTAGAACCTATAGCAAAAAGGCATAAAATTAAAGTAATAAACATAAGTAACAAATACATTTTAAAAACTCAAGACAATTGACAACAACAAAATATTAACGGAAGTAATAAATGATTTTAGTAAAGTAATGGGATAAAAGATAAGTATGCAAAAATCATCTAAATTCCAATACATTGCCAACAAGACTAAAGGAAACTAATAGAAAGAGGATAATATGGATAAAATGCCTCAAAGATGCAGGCACCAAATTATCAAGACATATAAATGACCTATACAATGACAACCCAAAATTAAATCAACAGAAATCAAGAACAAGTAGAAATGGAGAGATATCCCTTACTAACGGTTACATCAAATGAACATGACAAAAATGTTAGTACTTCCCAAATTATTGTTCCTAATTAACAAAATATTAATGGATTATTTCACTGAATAAGATAAAACCATTACAGAATTTATATAGAAAAAATAGATAGGCAAGAATGTGAAGCACTGTATTAGCAAAGTGGGACTAGCACTACTCGATCTCAAAATATACTATAAACTATAATTTTAAAAACTGTCTGGTATGTGAAAGAGTAGAGAAAGATAGAAGCATGTAAATTAACTGGAACAAAGTAAATAACCAAAATCACTGATATGCAATAAACCATACGATTTTTATAGCTTAAAAATACTTTCAATGTGCAATATGTCCTCCATTTACTGCAGTCACTTTTTTTACATGATTTGAATTGCATTCATAAGATTTTGACACATATTCTTTCATTCTTTACCATGAAGCCACTCTTTTTTTCAGTAAGATATTAAGTGTACTTTTGGCAAACATCCATTTTTCCAAGTCTAGTCTTGATTATAGCCCATGAGTTTTTAATGGAGCTGAAATCAAGTGAGTTCCAAAGCCATTAAAGTACGTTTATCTCCATCACTTGGATAAATTCCTTAACTTTTCACAACATGTGGAATTAGGCAAGGTTGAGATATAGTATTGCATCTCCACTTGGGAATTTCTGTAATTCCAAAAACACTTTGCTTCTCAGTATATTAATATATTTATCAGAGTTCATCAGATCCTCAACATGAGCAAGACTTTCAGATCCACTGGAAGTAAAAAAAAAAAATTTCCAAAGAATTTTTTTGGGTAGATGTTTTTACAATCTAATGAGGATGTCTGCATCTTACAGGCTCTCTCTGTAACAACTTTGGTCTATCTTTGAAAGGAAAATGGAGTTTCTTTAGTAAAAATGGCCTCTTTCTCAGTTTAAATCTGAATTATCTTGTCTATGACAGACATTTTTTCTTCATAACAACAATTAGTTGTTTGTTTGTTTTGGCAAGGCAATTAGGGTTAAGTGACTTGCCCAAGGTCACACAGCTAGTAAGCGTGTCAAGTGTCTGAGGCCAGATTTGAACTCAGGTCCTCCTGACTCCAGGTCTGGTGCTCTACGCACTGTGCCATCTAGCTGCCCCCAGTTCCTTGTTTTTACTGGTCTTCTTACTGTTATTCCAGTTTCAAGAAACTTATTGTCTTGTAAAGGAATCAATAACAACCCTTTGTTTTCTTAGGATCAAATAAGCTATTTCTTAGCAATAGCTTGTCAGTTCTTGGCAATGTTGGGGGAGGGAGGAAGGAGTTGTGGCAGACTCTATTGTTCTCAACACTTTAATGTGACTGATTCTGTTTTGGTGTGGACTTGAATGATCTTTGAAATACTTTGAAATGTGATATGAGGCAAAGTCAACAGAACCATATATATATATATATATATATATATATATATATATATATATATATATATATATATATATATATATATA
>CM053624.1:177780700-177829287 GCA_028646595.1 Phalanger gymnotis | reverse complement strand
GGATGGCTTAAATCTTCAGCAGGCTCTTTTCTCCTGCTCTGATCAGCCCCTTACTTCCTCCCACCAGGTGGGCCTGGGGCCAGAAGCAACTGCAGCCTAGTTCTAAAGCTGCCTCACCTCCGGTGCCCCAGGGGCAAGTGGCCGGAACCGCAAACTCAGTCACACAGCTTTTCCCACTAACCTTCTCTGCCGTCTTTGCTCTTTGTGGGTTGAGAGGTCTGGTACATGCCACAGCTCGGTATTTCGGGATGCCAGGGCACTTTCCGCTCGTCTCCTGGTCTGGTAGGTCGGTGTCTGGTCTGTTCGCACTGTGCGTGCTGGTCTCAGCTCCGCTCCCCTCGGCTGGGGGCTGGGAGGTCCGTGTGGGACCGACCTTACCCAGAGACCATCCAGGCTGTCCTATGGTAGAGCCCTGCTTCCCTCTGCCACTTTGTGGGTTCTGCAGCTCTAAAATTGGTTCAGAGCCATTGTTTTGTAGGTTTTTGGAGGAACTTGGTGGGGAGCTCACTCCAGTCACTGCTTCCCAGCCGCCATCTTGGCTCCGCCCCCCCGTGTCAGTATTTTTGGGGTCATGAGCACCCCTAGAAACGTGTGGTTCCCTACCATCATCATTTTGATTAAACCTCTTCAGCTAGAGTCAGGAAGAATCATTTTCCTGAGTTCAAATCTAGCCTCAGACACTTATTAGGTATTTGACCCTGGGCAAGTCACTTAACCCTATTTGCCTCAGTTTCCATATCTGTAAAATGAGCTGGAAAAGGAAGTGGCAAATCACCCTATCTTTGACAAGGTCAGAGTTGGGAGAGTTGGTTCATCAAATGTGAAGGAATTAACTTAGACCTTCTCTTTAGCTAGCCATTGGGAACTTTATTGATGCAAAAGCAACAGACCTGAGATTCAGCAAGGAGCTAAACAAAGACTCTGATGAGAAAGGAATGAAACTTATATAGACAGAAAGTTATGCAGCCTGTGGAATGTTGATGTAAATTTTAGGGTTTCTAATGGGGGTTGAAGATTTAAGGATGAGGAAGATGTATGACACAAGATAAGGGAGACAAAATTCTTTTATTTTTTTTTTAATTAAGATTTTTTATTTTTAGTTTACAACACTAAGTTCAAGATGCAAAATTTTATGACACAAGATGGTGGGAGACAAGGAATTCCATGGTCCAGGATAAGGGGGAAGTTTTATGGTAACTCAAGATAAGGAGAAGAGACTCCAGGACAACTTAAGGTTAGAGAGCAAACTAGGGGCTTCACAAAGTCAACTCTTAATATTAATTTTAACTCTTAGGGCAGTGTTTGTATCCACATCTTCTTTGCCAAGAAAACCCCAAATATGCTCACGAAGAGTAAGATAAGACTGAAAATGACTCAACACCAAAATCAATTCTTTATATAGTACTCACCCAGAGGCTGTTTCAAACCTTTTCAACCTGAGAGAAATGATTATTTCTCTCTTGTATTAATAACTAATTGTTGAAACAGGAATAAGGTTTTCTACCTTTTCTACTTTCTCATCCAGAAATCAACCAGTGTGGGAAATCTTTCTCAAAGACTTACCCAGGCTAAAGATCTAATCAAAGACAGTAAAAGAAATTCTAAGTTTAGGGTGATGGGTAGATTCTTGCTCATTGTGTTTACTCAGACAGGCTTGGGAAAATGTGGATTCTCCCTTTTGTCAGATAGGTGATATGGGAATTGATAAATCTCTGACCAAGATTTGGGTGCTCAGTGTCACGTACTTCATTGTAACATAGCCCACTTCTCCTTATAATATTCATTCTTTCTTTAATTGTTAACCAATCAGAGTTGATCACCACTCTCAGGAACGGCTACTCTTCCAAGAGCATATAAACTGTGAGCCCACCACCATGAGGGGTCTTTGGCATTTGAGAGTGCTGCCGACCTCTTTTATTAATAACATGTTAGCTTTATTAGTAAAACGACTAAATTACCCATAAACTGCATCTCAAACTTTTTAAATATCACAAAACCTTCTGTAGCTCCCCTTTGCCACCCTCTCAGCAGAAAATTTTGTCTCATAGTTCACTGAAGAAAAAATGAAAGCTATTTTCTGAGGGATCTCTATTATCCCTTCCTTATCCCACACCATTCAGTTGCCTTCCACCACTATTTCCTCCATCACTCTTTTCTCACATGAAGAAGGGGCCTTTCTTCTTGACATGATTAATCTCCCTACATGCATGAGGGATATCCAGTCCCATGTTGCCCATCAGATTACCCCCCTCCCACCCCCACCCCGCACCATCATCTCCATTCTCTCATTTATCTTCAATCTCTCTCTCTCTACTGGCTGCTTTCCCACTGCCTACAAATACATTCACATTTCCCCCATACTCAAAAAGCCTTGTACTATATCTCTCCTCCCTTTTATGGCTAAACTCGTGAAGGCTCTCTACAATCCATGGCCACCTCCTGACATACTGGCTTCCTTCAAGTCCCACTTCTACAATAAGTCTTTCTCGATCCCTCTTAAGATCATCTCCAATTCATCCTTTGTGTATCTTGTCTGTATATAGTTTATTTGCATGTTGTCTACCCCAGCTACGTAGCACAGTAGGTAGAGCACTGAGCCGGAGTCATGAAGACATGAGTTTAAATCTGGCCTCAGAAGTTTACTCGCTGTGTGACCCTGGGCAAGTCACTTAACCCTACTTCCCTCAGTTTCCTCAACTGTGAAATGGGGAAATAATGCACCTACCTTCCAGGGTTGTTGTGAGGATCAAGTGAGATAATATTTATAAATTGCATAGCAAAGTGCTTTGCACATAATAGTCATTTATTAAGTGCTTTGTTCTCTCTCCTTCCTTCCTAAAATTAGATTGTGAGCTCCTTGAGAAGGGGGACTGGTTTTTGCCTTTCTTTGTATCTTTAACATTTAGCACGGTGTCTGGCACATAGTAGACACTTAATATGCTTCTTGGTTTGGCTCAGTTCCAGTTCCTGACTTAGGAAAAGCTCACATAATTTCTTTTCTTTTTTTTTCCTTCTAGGCACCTGGCTCAAATTTGGAAGAGGGAAGAGGAGGAGAAGAGAGGATAGAAAGTGAGCTGATTCACTTCCTCAGGAAGCGATGAGGTATAGTGGGAGGAGCACTAGATTTGGAGCTAGAGTACCATGGTTTAAATCTCACCTCTGCTCCTTTCTGATGTTGAGCAGTTCATCTCTTTGGACCTCAGTTTCCCTTTCTGCAAAATGAGTGGGTTGGACTGATGACTTCAAATGTCCATCCCAGATCTATATTTATGGTCACTATGTCCTCCTTCACTATGGCCTCTGATGAAAAGACAGCTTTCTCTTTGTCAAGGTGAAGCCTTGATATGTGCCATTGATCCCAAACCTTCCCCATGTCTCCACTGCATGGCTAAATTCTTTGAGAAAGTCAGTCATTTATTAAGCACCTTCTATATACTAGGTACAATGCTAAATCTTGGGAATACAAAGAAAGGCAAAAAACTCTCCCTGATCTCAATGAGATAATCAGTAGAGGGAAGGTCTTTAGGCATTAAGGGTAATCAGGGAAGGTTTCTTATAGAAAAGTCATCTACATTTGGTGTCTCCACTTCCACCCTTCTTCTCTTCTAAATTCTGCTTCTAACCTCATCATTCTACAGAATCTATTCTCTCCAAAGTCTCTTGATTGCCAAATCTAATGGCTTTTTCTCATCTTCATCCTCTTGACCTCCCTGTAGCAAGACACCATTGATCACCTTCTCCTCAACACTCTCTCATCCCTGAGTTTTCATGTTGAGGCTCTTTCCTGTTTCTCCTCCTATCTATTTGACTGCTCCTTCTCAATCTCCTTTTCTAGTTTTTCAGCCGTGCCACTTCCAAGGCCCTGTCTGGGTCCTCTTCTCTTTTAGCTCTATACCACCTTCTAGGTGCCCGTTGTCATAATTATTTCTCTCTTGCATTAATAATCTGATCCTTAGGGCATTCAGTTACCACACCCTTTTACAGGAATAATGGTAGTGAGGTAGGATTGGTTTGATTACTATGCTCAGAATAAAAGATGAAACATAGTAGAGGGGAAGGACAGAATCAAGAAGGGCTAGGTAGCTAAACAAAATGAAAAGTATGGTCTGGTCTGGCAATCTGTGACTGGCTAAATAATAGCAGGCTAGTTAAGTTTGCAATCACTTTCTCACCAATCAAGGCAGCTTAATCTAAGGCAGAAATTCCCAAACTGAGTAGATTAATTCTCCCATTTTTCTGGCAGTTCTGTCTAAGGGGTTAATCCAGTTGGGGAGAAACAGAGCATCAGTAGGCAAGTGATATAGGATGGGTCACCAGCTGGATGGGATGTGGATGGATCATGACCACTGAAATCCTTTCTGACAAATCCTGAACAAGGCCAATAACACAGTTTAGTCCCTCTGTTTCACTTCTGAATTTCACCTGTGTCTGAAGTTGAGCTTTCTGGGAGTAACCCAGCAGCCCCACTCTGACCCTGGAAAATAGATTCAGTGGGCAGAGAGATTCAGATCTCTCCATTCTGTGACTTCCCACTCCAATCTTCAGTTACTGTCTGCTTAGTGCCACACAATTTTGCACTTAACCAGATGCTTAATTATAGCATTCTTCAATTGTTTCATGTGCATGGACACATCCTGTTTTTCCAATAACAGAACCTTTATAAGATATCGGATTCTTTCGTGTCTTCTTCATTACTAGGTACATTGCCAACTGCCTAATGGAATGTCCAGGTGTATATCCTGGAGGCATCTCAAACTCAGCATGTTCCAAACAGAACTCATCTACCCTCTAAACCCATCCTCCCCCATAAGTCCCATCTCTGATGAAAGTACCAATCCTTTCAGTGACCCAGGCTTGCAATCTTGGAGTCATCCTGGACTCTTCCCTCTTCCTCCCCCTCCCTCCCAATACCTAACGAGTGGCCGAGCCCTGTCTTTTCTTCTCTCATACGTCTTGTATGTCCCCTCTTGCTCGCTCATGTAGCCACTCCCCTAGCTCAAGCCCTGCCGCTTCCTTACCTAGACTGCTATAAAGCCTCCTAATTGGTTTCCCTGATTCCAGCTTCTCCCTTCTCCAATCTATCCTCCACATAGCTTCCAAAATAATCTTCCTAAAGAACATGTTTGATAATGTCATTCCTCATTCAAAAATCATCAGAGGCTCCTAATCACCTCTAGGACAAAATACATACTCCTCAGACTTGGCATTTAGAGCCTTTCCCAAGCTGATTCAGCTCATCTTTCCATACTTATTGTATATATTACCCCCTACCCTTCTAATGTAGCATTACATTAGATTACCGATTTGCTGTTCCTTGGTCAGCAAATTCATTCCATCTTCCTCCTCCATGTCTTCACATAGTCTATCTTGAATGCTGAGAATTCAGTCCTTCTTCCTTGAATCATTAGCTTCCTTCAACATTCCACTTGGGTACCACCTCCTATGAAAAGCCTTTCCTTATTTCCAGAATTGTCAGTACTTTTCCCCACCTCAGATTAATTTTCATTAACTTGTCAGTCAGTAAATACTTATTAATTGCCTACGATGTGCCAGGCACTGTGCTATCTGTGTATTTAGACAGCATCCCTGCCCCTCTTCCCCCCAGAAGGTAAGATCCTTGAGGTGAAAGATTGTTTTTTATTTCATCTTTGTGTCCACAGCATCTAGGACGGTTCTTGTTGAGCGACTGGTAATAATTCCTCGATACATACATGTTGCATTTGAAAAGAGAAATGGCAACTTCGGCATTCAGCAAAACTATGAAGGTTTCTGTTTTGGGGGGAAGGGGAAAGTGCCAAGGAGTTTTCAGGACCAAAATGCCAAGTACCCACATGTTTGCTCAGTGAATAAGGCAGAGTGAGAGATAAAGTGAATTCCAATTGGCCTGTGACAGCCTTCTATGACAGATAGCCTGCAGAGCAGAGGAGAACACAGCTGAATAAACCCGAGAGTGGAAAGAAAAATGAATGCAGCCAGGGGGACGCTGAGCAGGATGAAAGATAGCACAACTGTTTGAGACTAGAAATGAAACCTCATTACTGCCCAGGGAAAGGCAGAAGATGCCAAATGGGTGAGGTAGGAAGCAAGAGATTCAAGAACTTGGATACTTGAGGCCTCAAATGGCAAAGATACTGAATAGAAGCATCCTACGAGGAAAGGGTGACTCCAAGAGACATGATTAATAAACACCGAATGATTGAACTGAAGGATGTGAAGAGTTTCCTCTCTCTATCCTTGAGGAATTGACTGGGTGGCAATCTTAGTGCTAGTGAGACAGCGGGAAATGTCCTGCTTGCCTAAGGGAGTCCTGGCATATGAACATTCCATCAGCATCCTCATAGCAGCTATCTGGGAGTCTCCTGCTGAATTATAGTTATATTAATCCAGGACGGAGGCCTTGATGTATTCGATTCAACATTTTCTATAGCTCCTTATCCCTTTCTCAGATGGACTATATTGTCCCTGTAATCCTGTTGTCTCCACTCCAGCTTATACCTCGCCTCCAAGGACAGAAGACAGCACTCTGATACTGAGCTAGAATCCCTTTAGCCAAATCTCTTGAAGAATAAAAGGAATGGGTTGGGTGTGATGGAGCACACATCCCTACTACTCACAGAGGTTGACATCAGCACATCACTTGAGTTCAGGAGTTCTGAGCATCAGCAGGTCTAAAGCCAAATTGGGTGTCCACACAAAATTGAGCTGGGCTGCCTAGGAGGCTGCCTAAGGAGGGGTGAATGTGTTCAAGTCATTAGAACTGGTCAAGGCTTCCAAGCAGATCAGCAGTGGGACCTGGCCTCTAAGTAGCCACTGTACTTCCAAACTGGATGAGATAGACAGACTAAGTCTCAAAGAAAAAAAAAGAATAAAAGGAATAAGAGACACACTGAATTTCTATATAAACTCCTGGGCAAAGAAACACTGGCTGTTAAGTTGGTTACTGACTTCCCTGGCTTTCTTCAAGTCTCAACTAAAATCTCATCTTCTACAGGAAGCCTTTCCCAATGACTCAATTCTAGTGCCTTCCTTCTGTTACTTATTTCCCATTTATGCTGTATATAGCTTATTTGTACACATTTGTTTGTTTATTGTTCTCTCCCATTAGATTGTGAACTCCTTGAAAACGGAGATTGTCTTTTCCTTCTTTTTACAACCCTGACATTTAGCCCAGTACCTGGCACATAGTAGGTATTTAATAAATATTTATTGACTGACTGGTTGGGACAGGTGTACTTTTCCCTCAGTTTCACATTTAGGATCTTGTCTGATATTCTTACCTCATCTTGGAAACTCTAATGACAAGAAAAAATATCAACCGATGCCAGACCTGAGCTGAATCACAAAGGGCTAGAAAGAGAAGATTTGGGGAAGGATTAATGGAGCAGTCCCATTCCTTAAAAAACAGTATGGAGTCTCTGCAGAAAAATCAATATCAGTCTGTGTTATACTGACAAAGCCCCAGTGTGATGATATTCAGAGCACAGGGTGAGATAGATCAACTTCAGCAGTCACTTCATAGCTGATTTTTTTGAATGTGCTAGTCATTGCCAATACAATTTTCTATCTTTGAATGTATGGGGGTGGGGAAGCATTTGTTAAGCACCTACTATGTACAAAGTACTAATGCTAAGTACTAAGATACAAACTGAAAAACAAGATGGCCCCTGCTCTCAAGGAGCTCCTATACTCTAATAAGGGGAAATATCTATAGGATGTTTCAGTCGTAGGTCTGATGGAAAGACCCCCATCATCTTTGGGGTACAGCAGCAGAGCAGATGGTAATGTCTCTTCTTTAATGTTATTTCCACTGATAAAACTATATCTTCTGAACCTTCTGACAATATTGGGGACTACATCTCTTCTGAGTCTTCAATAGTTGTGGCTGCTAAAGAAGGAGAGGATATAGCCCCTGAAATTGTGGGTCACATTTCCACAAAAGCTGATTCCTTGGATGATGGCTGCTGGGGCTGGACTGAAGTGGAGCTAGTGGTGAGGGAGACTGGACAGTGGAGCAGGTTGGAAAGAAGACACTGCTAGCCCCTAGGGCTCTTGGGCTTGGAATCCTGGACTGGTTTCACAGGGATCTTAGGGGAGGTGGTGGTAGTTAAGGCCATGATGGTGCTTTAACTTGTGTGGAACATGCCACGTCCTATTTTACCCTTAGGGTGTCTTACTTATTCAGCCAGGCTGGCTCGCCTGCCTGGTAGGTGGCACTTGGTGGGGATGGTGGGCTCCCTATTTATGGGAGTTGATGATGGCTATGGGGGATGGCCTGGAAGCAGGGTCAGTAGTCTAGGAATCACTTTTCCTCGAGTTCTTGGGCATAGCTGCCCATTGATGGTAGTGGCTATGGTAAGCATAATGGGTCCATTCTCCACAGGTATTGCTCCCATCTATGATATCCAGGGGAAGTAAGGACAAGTTGGAAGCAGGGACACTGAATCTGGACTGTTTTTTTTTTTAATTTTATTTTTAGGGTTTGGGTTCTGGGATAATTTGCAATAGCAAGGGCACAACTTTGGAAAGAAAATGGACTTGGCATCAGAGGACATGAGTGTAAATTCTGGTTCTAGTTACTAACTTCCTGGACATCTCCAGCCATTCCATTGCTACTTGACTCATTGTGAATGGAAAACTGGACTTTACCCCCTGGAAATACCCTGAGCTGTGATAGGCTAACTTTAGCCTAATCTTGCTCAGTTCTAGGCCTCCATAGCTCTTCCTGGATATCCTCAGACATGCTGACTTCCCTTGGGCCATTACCTCCACTCTTTCCTTACCAGAAAATTGGACTCTGCCCATGGAATCACCCTGGAATGTGTTAGGCCAGCTTCGACTGTATCTAAATGCTCAGTTCCAATTAAGTCAAGTGAAGTTGGAAATGGTTTTGTAAGACGATCATGAAAGCTATCCAAAGAGAACCTCCAAGTTAAGTCCAAACTTGTATTAGGTGATGATGGAAGAAAAACCTTATTTGCAAAACATCATTTGACTGGTGAATTTGAGGAACATATAGCTACTTTAGGTTTTGGGGTTTATCTCCTTGAGTTCCAGAATAACAGAAGTTCTATCAAATTCAATGTAAATCATTGCCCAAAAAGAGTTCATAGAAGAACTTAAAAAGATTTTAAAAATCAAACGAGAGAGATTGAGGTAAAGCTAACAATAAATAAATAAATAAGAACGAGCCAAGAAAAACAAGAAGATTATAAGAAGAAAGTCAAACAATTAGAAAAAGGAGATCCAGAGTCTTAAGGGAAAAAAAAAACTCCTTGAAAATCAGAATTGGCCAAGAAGAAGCCAGAGAAGTTAAAAGAGATTGAGAAAAAATAAAACAAGACATAAAGAATGATTAAAATAGAAGAGAATATGAAATATCTCATAAGAAAAACAACTCATCTGGAGAACAGATCAAGAAGAGAAAACAAGAATAACTGGACTACCTGAAAGCTATGATCAGAAAAAGAATCTTGATACAACAATGCAAGAAATAATTAAAGAAAATTGTCCTGAAGCATAAGAACAAGGGGGGAAAGTAGAAATAGAAAAAAATCCTTCAATCACCACCTGAAAGAGATCCTATGAGGAAAACCCACAAGAATACCATAGTCAAATTCCAAAACCCCTAGCTTAGGGATAAAATATAAAAACAATTTAAATATGGCAGTGCCACAATTAGAATCACATAAGATCTAGCAGCAGTGAAACTAAAAGACCACAGGTCTTGGAACACTATCCATTGAAGAGAAAAAGACCTGAGATTCTGGCCAAAAATATTATACCCAGCAAAGCTAAGCATAATCCTGAATGAAAAAAATTGGACACTTAATGAATTATCAGACTTTCAGGACTTTGTTAACAACAACAACAACAACAAACCTGAACTTAATAGAAAATTTGACATACAAGAGCCAAGAGAAACATAAGGTACATACTGAAGACTAATTACAAGGGACTCAATAAGGATAGACTGTTTACCTTTTATGTACACAAAATATAAAATATGTGTCTAAGACTGTTATTAGTAATTGGGTAGTTCATAAGAAAGATTGGGGTAGACCTGAGTATGATATGATTTTAAAAAGTACAACCATTTAGGAAAAGCTAAAAAAAGTAATTATCTCATACAAATAAGGTATAAAAGGAAGAACCAACGCAGAGGAATTAGATGGGAAAGGAGGGCTGGTAGTTGTGGAAACCTATTTTCATTGGGAATGGGTTCAAGAGGGAACAATACATATATATCTAGAAGAGTATAAAAGTCTGCTAAATTCAGAAGGAAATAAGATGGAAAGGGGATAGGGAGGAGGGAGAGGACAACGGAGGGATCTCTAGAAGGGAGAATGAGGGAATGAGTTAAGGGGGTATAGAAGGGCATTTAGATTAATGGGAATGGGAAGATAAAGGAGGGGTCCTTGGAGGCAGGATAGGTTAAGTAATAGAAAGGCAAGGTAGTGAGTAGAAGCAAAACAGAGGTTTTGGGAGGGATAGGAAATAAGAAATATGCATAAGTAGAAAGATCAGGTGTAGGACTTGTTAAGGAAAAGTATGTCTATATATGTATGCATGTGTATGTATATATCTATATATAAATATATCTGAGGTTAATTGTAGCCTTGGCAGGGTGGGGAGGAAGGGGGGGAAAAGAACAAAGTAAAAAGTGCACAGTAGAGAACAAAAGAAAGCTTACAAGGAAGCAAAGAAAAGATGGACAGCTGTCAACACAACTCATAGTATTTATTACATAGGCTTTCTTGAAATGGACATTTATTGTTGTATATTTTGAATGACCTCTTATATTCTGCTATGCTCATGACATGCTTTTTTTCTTTTCTTATTTTCTATTTACGTTTCAATATTTGAGTTCATAATATGTTTCTTTTTTTTCTTATTGTGTCTTTAAAAAAAAAAAGAATATGCCCAAGTGGCATAAAGATCTTTCTTTTTACAAGCATTTTCAAGTGTCTACCATGTGTTAAGCACTTTACAAATATTACCTGCTAGAGCCCAATATCAAGAATGGCTAGTTTTATTAGCAACTGTCTTATGATGTTAGTGGTGTCAGCTAAAGTCCAATCTTCTTCAAGAAATCTTTCCTAGTCCTTTTTATTTATGTGCCTTCCCTCTGAGATTAGCCCCAACTTATCTTTTTTTTTTTTAGTCTTGCTTGTACATAGTTATTTGCATGCTGTCCCTCCCGTTAGACTCAGGGGTGGGGAACCTTAAGCCTCAAGGCCACATGTGGCCCTCCATGTCCTGAAGTGCAGCTCTTTGACTGAATCCAAGCAAATGTTATGTGAAGTTTGTATTCAGTCAAGAGGCTGTGCTTGAGGACCTAGAGGGCCATATGTGGCCTTGAGGCTGCAGGTTCCCCAACCCAGCTTTAGACTGAAAGCTTATTGAAAGTAGTGACTGATTTTTGCCTTTCTTTGTATCTCAGATGCTTAATAATTTGTTAGTTGACTGGCTGACTGATATAACATTGCTTGCCACTTTATTACATAGTTGAGAATATGTATCTATTAATCTTTGGAATGCTGAAGGAGATGAATGGGCTTCAGAGTTAACATAGTAGTTTAAAAAATTCTTATTTTTACCTGTGTGTTAGCTGTTTTGGACCCAATTACATACCCTTTGAGTTTTAAATATAAGATTGCTAAAATCCCATCATGGTATTCAGTGGTGAATCTTGTTTTTGTCATCCCCTTCTTTTCTCATTTCTAACATAATTAATTTTTTTACTTTGAATATTTTTAAAATTTATATAAATAAAATTGATGTCCAGTTTCAGCCCTTGATAGCATTTCCTTAACATTTCTAGGCATAACCCTCTCCCTTTTAGTAACCCTTTCTGTGCTGTCTTTCCTCCCTAGAATGTATGTCCCATGAGGGCAGGGACCGGTGCCCTTTTATTGGTAGCTCTGGTGCTTAGTACGGTGCCTTGCACATAGAAAAGCTTAGTAAATGCTCTATCTATCATCTATTATTCTGTCTACCTTTATGACTTGGCAAGTCATTTAACTTTTCTGAGACTCAGTTTCTTCATCTATAAAATATGGGGGTTGAATTGGATAGCCTTTAAGCTTCCTTCTAGGGATTCTTCTAAGGATCCTTTCTATGACCTTAAAATTTCATAAAATGACAATTATCAAGCCATATTCTCTTCCCTAAGTGAATTGTGCTAAAACTGTGTAGAAAAATTCTCTTCAGGTTTACCAGAACAATGTATTCTTCCCTTCACCCACTATCTCAGCATACCTGTAGAATGCCATTATTTTCTTCCAGGCACGCAAAGTACAAGCTGTCAGTTTCCTAAGCATCATTAAAAGTCCCATTTCAGAAAACTCTGGTTCTGAGAAACACCACTACATGTGGTAGAGTTAGAGGGAGAGAAGTAAGTTAGTAGTAAATAAAATGCATTTCCTCTCACCAGGGACAAAGGACTATTTTTTCATCAAGTATTTACTGAGATCTATTGTGCTTATGGTACTGTCCTACTGTAGTGGAGATAAAGATATATGGCCTCCTCTTCCTTGGAGCTCATTCCCGCAGCAGTGGTGGTGTGTGTGACTCTGGGCCAGCCCTTGTTCTGAGCTCCCGGGCTGAATCTAGATGCTGGTAACTATGAATCTGTATTGGGTCTGTCTGTTGATGTTTATACTTTGTTTGTAATTTGCTCTGAAGTTCAGGGTGCTGGTGTTTTCCCCTGAACTAAGTGAATGATATTTGTATGCTGAATTAAAGTAAGCTTGTCAAAACTCTTCACATAGCTTTCCTTACTTAAGCAGATCAAAAGAACCTGTGCTGTTGGCAGCTTTCTGGGTGCTGGCTGTGGGTGGATCTTATACCCTCACAGAAGCTGCTAGCTGGATTGTTGAAACAGAGGGGATCCACACAACATGATAAGGGCTTTATTTAAGTACTCTCAACATTGTATGAATATCCCGCTAGGTGAAATAAAAAAAAATTATATTTATACAGCGCTTTAAGGTTTATATATTAGACAATATAAACCTTAAAATGAGATATAACTAAAAACTATTATCATCATCACTCTTATTCCATTTAGTCACCTGCTATCTGACAAGAAACAGCTTCCATTGCCCAATGTAGAGGGGC
Organism: Phalanger gymnotis; assembly: GCA_028646595.1. Taxonomy (NCBI): domain Eukaryota; kingdom Metazoa; phylum Chordata; class Mammalia; order Diprotodontia; family Phalangeridae; genus Phalanger; species Phalanger gymnotis. The sequence continues at coordinate 177,816,168 of CM053624.1, read as the reverse complement.
TCAGGGAGATTCTTGATTATCTCCTTCCTTTTGATCAGAAGTTGCCAGCCATTATATTAGCCGGTCCAGGCAGGGTCATAAGACCATTTTGGTTGTTGTTGTCATTCAGTAGTTTCAGTCATGTCTGACTCTTCATGACCTCATTTGGGGTTTTCTTGGCAAAGATGCTGGAGTGGATTGCCATTTCCTTCTCCGGCTCATTTTACAGTTGAGGAAACTGAGACAAAAAGGATTAAGTTACATGCCCAAGGTCACACAGCTATTAAGTGTCTGAGATCAGATTTGAACTCAGGAGGATGAGTCTTCTTGACTTCAGGCCTGGTACTTTATGCACTGTACTCCCTAGCTGCTCTTATAAGATCATAAGAGACCATAATAAAACACTAGTTGTTTCAAGGAGCTAAACCAGATTTAGCCATAGAATACCCTTATATTGGATGAACAATTTGTGAATGGTTAAACATACTTAATCACATTAACTAGAAGGAAAGTAGCCACCAACAAACCTGCCCTCATTTAGGAACGGGTCTACACTGAATCAATCCCACTATTAGCTGTGGCAGCCTCTTCAAGCATTCTCCTAGCTCCCTGGAAGAGTCTATACTGGTAACTTACTGAGGAACTCCTGTAGCCAGGGGAAGATGGGTCTAGTTCACTCATGTTACCCAGTCCCAGAGCACCACCCAGAGACAAGGCTGCCCACAGACCAAGCTTAGCTAACACTACACATAAGAAGGTTGAGATAATACTGCTCTGTCCTCTCTCCCAATCCCTTCCCACCTATCTCCCCGGTTGGATCAATTCTCGCATACCTCTCCAACTGTTCTAGACCACTGAAATAAAATTTGCCAGTCACTGAATATTTATTGTGAGTTCCAGTAAATGTAGATTCAGAGGCCTTGGCAATGTTTTACAAATTATATATTCCAAGATCTACAGGACCAGGGGATGGTAATTTACCTTGAACGTATCACTATCTACTCCTTGGACTACTCCTTGAGTAAATGGTTCATCATCTTCTGTAGAAAGCTTTTCCCAACCCCTCTTAATTCTAGTGCCTTCCCTCTTTTAATTATTTCCTGTTTATCCTGTATATAACTTGCTTGTACATAATTATTTGCTTGTTGTCTTTCCCATTACCATATTTCCCCATGTATAAGATGCACCCCTTTTCGAAAAATTTGGGGTCTAAAAACTGGGTGCATCTTACACAGTGGTTGTAGATTTTTTTTTACTTGCATTTCCCACTTTTTCATGCTTGTTGTCTTTGCACTCATTGTTTTGCATTTGTTACGGGTATATTAGGTTACGTTTTGCCATGTTCTGCCCAGAAATGGCTCAGAAAAGATTTTTGTACAGTGCTGAGTTCAAGTTAAAAGTGATCCAGTTTGGGGCAGCTAGGTGGCGCAGTGAGTAGAGCACTGGCCCTGGAGTCAGGAGGACCTGAGTTCAAATCCGACCTTAGACACTTGACACACTAGCTGTGTGACCTTGGGCAAGTCACTTAACCCCAATTAATAATAAAAAATAAATGGTTAAAAAAATTAATTAACAGTGATCCAGTTCACAAAAGTGAATGGAAATCGTGCTGCTGAACAGAAGTTTGGCCCTCCTCTAACTGAGAAAAGAATCCAAGACTGGCTATGGGAAGAAGAAACCCTACTGAAAATGCCACAGCAGAAGACGGCCATGAGAGGCAAGTCAGCAAAATGGCCTGGTTTAGAGAGGGAATTGAAGATATGGATTGAAAAGCAAAGGGCAACTGGAATTTCTGTGTCCACAAAGATAGTTCAGCATGAAGCAAGAAGAATTGCTGATGAAAAAGAAGTTACCGATTTCAAAGGAGGACACAACTGGGGATTCAGGTTCATGAAACAGAATGGAATGGACTAAGCATGTGTACATTCACCAGACTTGCCCAAAAGATGCCTGAAAACTATGAGCAGATGAATAAAACTTGAGTTCAATAACTTTATGTAATACATTTTTTTTTTCAAATTTTGGGCCCCAAAATTAAGATGCGTCTTATACATAGGGAAATATGGTAATATTAGATGGAATAGAGAAGTAAGAACTGCCCCTACAGATCCTAGTGAACCCTTGTATCAAGTATGTCACACCTTCAGGGAAACTAGGAAATAGGCCGAGCCTCAGCTCAGATTAAAGAAACATACAGACGGGATTACAGACCCCATATTAATCTGACTATATATTGGAAAAATGGATCAAATACTATAACTAGGGCATTAATAGATACTGGGGTGGAGGCCTCCCTTATAGATGGAAACCCCAATGAACATGGAATTTCTATTAGCATCACAGAACTGGGAAGCACTGAAATATCAGCCAGAGAAGTCAAACTACCAATGAAAATTGGGCAGTTATCTGAGAAGAGATACCAATTTGCAGTAAGGAAGGTAGGAATTTATATAGTTTTAGTGGGAAAAATAAAAATGGACCCAATCACTTTACCTGAACCTTCTGAAGTAATTAAAACAGTATTGTGTGCCAGGTAAGTAAGATGAAATTACCAATACTATAAAAAAATATGTTGAGGCAGGAGTATTAGCCCCTACAACCACTCAATGGAATAATCCTGTCTGGCCAGTAAGAAAGTCAAATGGGACATGGAGAATGACAGTGGATTACCAGTAACAAATGCTAAATAATGAGCAAAAAAACAACAAGGAAATGCAAGTAAAAAAAAAATCTACAGCCACTGTATAAGACGCATGCAGCTTGGGAACCCAAATTTTTCAAAAAGAGGTGAGTCTTATACATGGGGAAATATGGTAAGCCCCTTTTCTCAGTACATTTTGTATAGTTTATTAGCTGGAATACCATCTATTCTTCCAAAATCTACCCCTGCTCTCAATAGAACAATAAACAATTCTCTTCTTGTCAACCTATTCTGACTTTGAATCTGTTAGCTATTCACTCGTCTCTCTCTCAAGGAAATTTATCCTTTCCCCAGTCCCCTAAGTCAGTTAACTGTGAAATCTTATCTAGCAACACCTCTGAAAGAGGGTACCCAATGTCCCCAATTAGAGTCAGAACCAGAAATATATATATATGTGTGTGTGTGTGTGTGTGTGTGTATATATATATATACATATATTTAAAAAAGAAACTCCTAAGGGGTTATCATAATTCATGTTTCCCATCATAATAGCAGTCTTCATTACCTCCTCCTTTAACTTTCTCATACAGTCTCTAAGTGAATACCAGGGTCTATCTGCATTGGGCCACAGAGTCAGTGGGATACTCCCTGTCATATCCTTCTGCTGCTAAAACTAACAGATTAATCATGCTGTTACCTCCTTGCAGATAAAAGCTCGCTCTAAAAAGGGATTCTGACTAATTCTGATGAATTTCAAGCAATCTACGCCATCAACCCATACTCCTCTGGCCCCTTCATCACTGATTCTTACCATCCAAGATATCAATGATTCTCCCATCCTTTGGGTAAACCTACTGAAAATATCTGACCTCCTGCTGAGTGAAATCCTCAACTATCTCTCTGAACAGTGCTCCCTCCCTGATTCTCCTGCTTTCTCCTTAGTACTGGGTGTGCTTCTGCCTGAGGGGTCTCTTCTAACATTGTTTCATTTTTCTACCCATGCACTCTCCTGGAAGTCATCACTGTGGCAACTAGGCTTAGTCTGTGCCAGAGTTGCATGTGCTTTTAATTTTTTTTCCTTTTTTTTCTTAGCTAAATGACCAACAGCATGATTCTCATTCAAACTAGCTGACTCCCGAACAGTAATCTGTTCTTCTAACACCTCAGACCGCCCCCCCCAACTTGCTCTTCTGAAGACCCCAAACACTGTGGCACAGAAAGATTCCCATGCAAGCTAGCTAATTCCTGAACCATCTGAGCTTTCTCCTGCAACAGTTTGTCCCTGCATACAATATGGTAACCTGTTAGTAAAATCCAACCTCTTCTACACACTCCTTGCAGTTCTTTCCCTGGTTTAATTTTTATTCCTTGCAAACATCTTTCCAAATCTCTAGGTTTTCCCTTCTGTAGCCTCTGTTCCCAGTTTTCACAGGGTCCAGTGCCTTTAACCCATTCCCTTGCTAGAGAGGAATAAGGTAAATCCTCCCACCCTGGGATATCTATTTCTTCCTTCAAAGCCCTTCTCCCTCCAAATGGAGATTTTATACCCTGTGATCCTGTTTGTGATGCCAGATGTATCACCAAGGCAATATTCACATTGGTTGCTATTGTTATGAGTATGCTGGTGTGTGGTTCTGAATCACAAAATGTGAGAGACTCTCCATATAGAAGACAGAAGCAAAACATTTATTCAGACACCAGAAAGCCAAATCCCAACACCAGTAAGCAGAATCCATCATAGCAAAAAAGAAGTTAAAATACATTATCACTACCGAGAGCAGCTTCATTCCATAGCCTTCCCCCTTCCTCCCCTCCCCCCATCCCTCTGGGGCCTTCCCACAAACACTCACAGAAAATGGCCTGCCTCCTCTCTCTCCCTCAGCTCTAACTGCTCTATTTCCTGCTCCACCCTTCCTGTTCCACTAGTTCAGCAAGCTCCTCCCACCACATGTGACTTAGGCTTCCTGTGATGTAAGCAGGTCACATGGGCCTATTAATGGATGGGAAGATCTTCAAATTTACGTTACCATTACACTAGCAAAATTAAACACAATCCTGAATGAAAAAAATGTACATTTGATCAACTATTAGACTTTCAAGACTTTGTTTAAAAAAAACCTATAGAAGACTTGACATACAAGAGCTAAGAGAAACATGAGGTATATACCAAAGACTGATTACAAGGGATTCGATAAGGAAAGACCATTTTCCTTTTATGTATATAAAATGTTAAACATATGTCTAAGATTATCATTAGTAATTGGGTGGTTCGTAAGAAAGAATGGGGTAGACCTGAGTATGATATGACTTTTAAAAGTAAAACCATTTAGGAATAACTAAAAAGAGTAATTATCTTATAGAAATAAGGTGTGAAAGGAAGAACCAACACAGAGGAATTAGTTGGGGGAGGAGGGCTGCTAGTTCTGGTAACCTACTTTCATAGGGAATGGGTTTAAGAGGGAACAATGCATATGTTATCTAGAAGAGCGTGTCTTCTAAATTCACAAGAAATAAAACTGTAAGGGCATAGGGAGGGGGGCAAGAATAAGGGAGGGATCTCTAGAGGGGAGGGTGAGGGAATAGGTTAAGGGGGTTATAGGAGGGTATTTAGATCCATGGAAATGGAAGGATAAGAGAGGGATCCTTGGGAAAATAAGGGAGGGATCTGTAGAGGGGAAGGTGAAGGAATAGGTTAAAGGGGGTTATAGAAGGTTGTTTAGATTTATGGGAATGGGAGGATAGGGGAAGGATCCTTGGAGGGTGGGTAGGTTAAGTAATAAGAGGACAAACTAGTGGGTGGAAGTAGAAGAGTCAGGAGGGATAGGAAATAAGAGATATGCACAAACATTAAAAACAAAGATCAGGAGTTGAATTTGTTAGGGAAACTTTATGTCTACATATGTACATATGTATGTACGTATGTACATATGTATATGCATATGTGTATGTATATATCTATATATAAATATATCAGCATTTAATTGCAGCCTTCTTGAGGAGTGAGGAAGGTGGGGGGGAGGAAGAAAAAGTAAAAACTATACAGCAGAGAACAAAAGAAAACTTACAAGGAAGCAAAGAAAAGCTGGACAGCTCTCAATACAATACAATTCATATGGACTTTCTTGAAATGAAAATTTATTGCTACATATTTTGAATCTTCTCTTTTGTTCTGCTGTGTACATGACATGTTTTTTTTTCTTTTCTTTATATTTAAGTTTCAATATTTATGTTTATGATATGTTTCTCTTTCTTTTCTCCATTCTGTATTTGATTTCTGGTATTTGAGTCTAAAATTAAAAAAAAAAGATGATTAGAATATTGTCTTATTAAATCAAATGTCAGGGACCTAAAAGTTTTGATTTATAGTGAGTCTAGGATAAGAGTTTTCATTTGCTTTATTATGTTCCACAACCCTTCTGAACTTTCCTAACTTTTATTATCCACTCAGCTTAGATATTCCCTCTTATATGAGGCTTTTCCTCCTCTTTCCCCCAACATTTGTCAGATAATTATTTGGAGGCGATATAGAAGAGAAGACTTCGTTCATATTCTAGCTAAAATCCTACCTACTACAGAAAGTTTTTTTCCATCCTCATTAATGTCCCTCCCTCTGTTGTTTCTCTTCAATTTATCCTGTTACATATGTTGCTTGTACATAATTATTTTCATGTTGTTTCCCTAATTAGACTATGAGCTCTTGAGAATAGGGACTCCTTTTTGTCCTCCTTTATATACCCAGGGCTTAGCACAGTGCCATAGTAGTGTTTATTTACAATAAAAAATAAATACAGTGCAAAGAAATAATAAATATTTATTGACTGACTGACCTGAGCTGTCTTCAAGCATCTGAATGGCCCTCCCGTGGAAGAGGATTAGACACTTTGGCTACAGGAAACAGAACTAGGAGCTCCGGATTTTAAGCTGTCCAGAGGAAGATTTTTGGCTTGAGAAAGACACTAACAGCTGGGGAAACTGGAAAAGCCCTCCTGCTTCCTGTAGAAGGTGAGATTTGAGCTGAAACGTGAAGGAAGCCAGGGACCTTAAAAGTCGGAGTGAGAAAGGGGAGAATTCCAGTGCAAAGCCAGAGAATGATTGATTCTCTGAAATGATACATGGAATGATAGAATGATTCCCAGTCTTGTGCTCTTCCTATTTCCTATGTCATGTAAATTGGACATAGGTCTTGAATTTGCTTGGTTTAGGGAACTGTCACGGGCTGCCCCGCCCCCCCCCCCGGCACCCCCCACCCCCGAGAAAGAGAGGGTGGAATAGCTAGGATAGTAGGGAGAATGAGAGCTGGGACATGGTAATGATTTTGGGGGGGAGAAAAAGACTTTTTCTGACATCACATGAGTAAGGGATACTAAGTCTCCTAGGCTCTTTCCAGCATTGTGGAGTTTTTGGTATCTAGATGATGCAGAGTATAGAAGCATGGGACCTGGAGTTAGGAATATCTGAGTTCAAATCCAGCCTCAGCTTATTACTGTCACAGTTGTATGATAGTGGGAAAATCACGTAATCTCTGCCTGCCACAGCTTCCTCATCTATAAAATGAGCACCTACCTCTCAAGGTAGCTGTGAGAATAAAATGAGATAATATTTGTAAAGTGCTTTGCTAACCTTAAAGCATTATATAAAAAGTGCTAGCTATTATTATTATTAATCATCATAATCTTCATCATGATCGAGTTGCCTTATCTAGTTGGATCTCATATTTTCTGTAGGTTGAGTCCCCAACACTAACTCCTTTATCTTTTTTTAAATTTTTTATTCATTTTAAACTTAAATACAAAATTTAAAAAAGAAAAAAAGACCATCTCCATTTACACAGCAGAGCATAAGAGCAGATTCAACATAAAACAATAAATTTCCATTTCACAAAAATCTATGTAATAAATCCTACACATAGTTTTTAGAGCAACCCAGCTTTTCTGTGCTTCCTTCTAGGTTTTCTTTTGTTCTCTGTTGTACACTTTCTATTTTACCTTTTGTTCTCCCTCTCCCTCCCTCCCTCCCACCAGAGAAGGCTACAACTAAATTTACATATGCACACACACATACACAAATATATATATATATGCACATATATATATATACATATACATAAACATTTGCAAATATATACATATACACACATATACATATATGTAAGACCATACTATGCATATTTCTATTTGTCATTTCTCTCTCTAGAGGTTGATAGTATCTTCACTTATAGATCCAAGTCTTTCCTTGTTTTTCTAAATTAACCAGCTCACCATTTTTTGTATCACAGCAATATTCCATCACAATTATATACCACAACTTATTTAGCTGTGCTTCAATTCAAAAACATCTATCATTTTAGCCAATCTGATAGGTGTAAGATTATATCTCAAAATTATTTTAATTTGCATTTCATTATTCAGTAATGATTTAGAGCATTTTTTCACACAATTATTTACAATCTTGATTTCTTCATCAAAAAACTGCCTGTTCATATCCTTAGACCATTCGTGAATTGGGGTATCACTCATATTCTGATAAATTTGACAAAGTTCTCCACATATTTGAGAAATGAGAACCCATCTGAGAGATTGTCTATGAAAGTTTGTTTTCCCCAATTTTTCTGCTTTCTTTTTAATCTTGGCTACATTGGTTTTATTTATACAAGAACTCTTAAATTTAAAACAATAGAAATTATCTATTTTACACCTCGGCAGTGCTCTCTATTTCTTGTTTCTTCACATATTATTCTCTTACCCATGAGTATGATAGGCAATATGTTCCATATTCTTCTAATTGTCTTGTGATATCTCCCTTTATATCTAGATAATTTATATGAATGGCCTAGGACATCTAGGCCATTTTGACCCCATCTTGGTGTATGGTTTAATATATTGATTTATGCCCAATTCTTTCAAGTCTGCTTTCCAGCTTTCCCCACAATTTTTACCAAATAATAAATTCTTATCCCCAAAACTTAAATCTTTATATTTGTCAAACACAAAGGCACTTTAGTCTTTTACTACCATGTATTGCATGTCTACTCTGTTCCACTAATCCACCTCTCCTTTTCTTAAACAGTATTAGATAGTTCGGCTATCCATTTCAGTTTTATGGGTAAATTCATCCCATTCACATTCTAAGATATGCTGTGAATTTCCCTCCATCCTATTTTTCCTCACTATCCTTCTCCCCCTATTTACCCTATCCTTCCCTCCCTCTTTATTTTCTAACCCAACCTGGCCCTCCCATTCCTTAATCTACCCACCCCTCTGAGTCCCTCCCTTATCATCTCCCCACACACTCTACCTTAATCTACCTATCTTTCTAAGAGTTTCTCCTTTATCCCCTCCCCTTCCCAATTTTTTATCCACACTCATCTAAAAGCCCCTCCCTTATCCTATCCTCTTATTTCTTTCTGGCCCTGGTCCTCTTATTTCTTTCTATATTTAGAAGACTTTTAGACCTTTCTAGATGTATATGTTCCTGCTTTAACCCATATCTAATGAGAGTAAGATTCTAGCACCACCAGCCCTTCCATGCACTTGCTTCTTCTGTATCAATTCTTCCTTTCATGTCTCATTTGTATGAGATAATTGCTCCTTTTTATCTCCCCTTATGCAATTTTATTTTTTAGAATCGTCCCATCATGCACAGCTCAGTCCAAGCCTTTCTTTCAAACTACCCAAACAATAATGACAGTCGTAAGAGTATTGATAACATTTTCACACATAAGAAGTAAAGTTTGACCTTTTTAAGTCTCTTATAATTGGTCTTTAATGTTTACCTAATATTTTTCCTGAATCTCATATGTTGAATTTTCCATTAAGTTCTGCTGTTTTTGTCACAAATACCCAAAAGTCTTTCAATTCATTAAATGTCTATTTTTTTTCATTCAGAATTAGACTTAACTTTGGTGGTAAGTTGCCCTTGGTCATAACCTTAGCTCTTTTGCTCTACAAAATATAGTTCTGAGACCTATGGTCCTTCAACATAGAAAATTCCAGGTCTTGAGTAATCCTGATTATAGCTCTGTGATATTTAAATTGGTTTTTTTTCTTGTTGCTTGCAATATTTTCTCCTTAATCTGGGAGCTTTGAAACTTGGCTATGATATTCCTATAAGTTTATCTCCTGGGATCTCTTTCAGGTGGCTATCAGTAGATTTTTTTTTTTATTATTACTTCTGCTTTACCTTCTTGTTCTAGAACTTCAGGGTGATATTCCTTAATAATTTCTTTTAATATTGTATCAAGATTTTTTATTATAACTTTCCGGTAGTCCTACAATTCTTATATTGTTTCTCCTCGATCTGTTCTCTAGATTTGTTTTACTGATGAAATGTTTCACATTCTTTTCCATATTTTTTCATTCTTTTGGTTTTTTATTATTTGTTGCTATCTTACAATGTAATTAGCTTCCACTTGCCCAATTCTAGTTTTCAAGTAATTATTTTCTTCCTTAAGTTTTTGATTCTCCATTTCTAGTTGGTTGACTTTCTTTTCTTAATTTTATTTATTTTCTTGGACTGCTCTTACTTTTTTTTCCCTAATTTTTCCTCAAGCTCTCTTATTTGATTTTTAAAGTTTTTTTTAATTCCTCCAATAACTCTTTTTGGGCTTGTTTCTTTAATGTTTCTTATTGAAAAAGGAGTGGCTTTTTTTAGCTTCACTATCTTCTTCTGAATATGAACCCATATCTTTTCTATCCCCATAGTAGCTATCTGTGGTTGGGTTCTTTCTCCTTTGCTTACTCATTTTTATTTTTATTTTCTTTAGTTTTATTTTTAGCAGCATATTATTATAATCAAGTTCTATTCCCAATGTGTGGGGAATGATACCTTTGGTGCTTCTTATTGTTATCTTCTGAGCTCTGTCCTAGGGACCAGCCTTGGGCACTCCTCCCTACCCCTTAACCATGGTTAGGGCCTCCTTAGTCATGCTATCCTGCAAATACTCTTGCTCCGTGTGGTCCCTCTGATGGTTGCTATAGAGATGAAAGTTCCTGAGGCTGAGGCTTCTTCCCAATTTAGGTGACTCCAGGATTTGCTATTTGTTGATTCTGTGAGTGGCCTAGAGTCAGCCTGGAAGAGTTTGTATTTCACTCAGGCCAAACCTCTACCCCTGGAGGTCCAATTTTTCCTGGGGTTCTCTTGTCTTAGGAGGACTACTACTTTACCCCTGCTTTTGTTTATTTCTGATGTTCCATGTGCACTCTGAGGCAATATTCTGTTCCTAACATTTATCTTTTATCTTTTTCTAAAGAATGTTTTTATTTTATTTTTCTCAATTACACGTAAAAACAATTTTTAATATGTGTTGAGTTTTTTTTAAAAATAATCCTCCTTCCCTTCTTCTCTTTCCTCCTCAAGAAGGCAAGCATTTTAATACAGATTATACATCTGCAGTCATGGGCAGCTAGGTGGCACAGTGGATCATCCTAAGTTCAAATCATCTTCCTGAATTCAAATTTGGCTTCAGATCTGGGCAAGTCATTCACCCCTGTTTACCTCTGTTCCTCATCTATAAAATGAGCTGGAGAAGGAAACAGGAAACCACTCCAGTGTCTTTGCTAAAAACAGCAACCCCAAAAGGGGTCCTAAAGACTTGGACACTGAACAACAAGAAGTCATGCAAAATGTATTTCCATATTAGCCACGTTGCAAAAGAGGATAAAGACAAGACAAGAAAAGAAAAGAAAAGAAAAGACAAGAAAAGACAAGAAAAGAAAAGAAAAGAAAAGACAAGACAAGACAAGACAAGACAAGAAAAGAAAAGAAAAGAAAAGAAAAGAAAAGAAAAGAAAAGAAAAGAAAAGAAAAAAGGAAAGGAAAGGAAAGGAAAGGAAAGGAAAGGAAAGGAAAGGAAAGGAAAGGAAAGGAAAGGAAAGGAAAGGAAAGGAAAGGAAAGGAAAGGAAAGGAAAGGAAAGAAAAGGAAAGGAAAGGAAAGGAAAGGAAAAGAAAAGAAAAGGAAGAAAAAGAAAGAAAAGAAAGGAAAAGAAAAGAAACAAGAAAAATAAAGAAAGTAAAAAAGTATGCCTCAATCTGCATTCAGACTCCAATCAGTTCTTTCGCTGGAGGTAGATACCATTTTTAATCATAAGTTCTTCAGAATCCTTTTATCTTTTGATGGGAAGACTGGGAATTTTGTGAGAATAAAGGCATTAGAATAAAGGCATTCTTGGGAGAGAACAGATTAGACCCTTCATGTTCAGGAAGCACAGAACATTACGGCATTTCATTGACCAAATTCCAAACCTGAACTCACCTGACAAGACTAGCAATTTCGTGAAGTGTACAACTTCCTCTAATCCTGAGCAATATATCAACAGACACAGTTAATGGAGTGGAGGGGTATGGGTAATTGCCTCCTTTTAAGAAACTTTTGATTGAGGGAAAATGACTTCTATGCTTGTCTGACCTACTAGCCTAGAGCAAAGCACTGGGACTGAAGCTTTGTTATTATACCCGACTGCCACTGACTTGCTCTATAGCACTGGGCAAGTAACCACCCCCGTTTTTTTTTTTGTTTTGTTTTTTCCAAAATCCTGCTCAAAGGAGATAATCTTCAAGTAAAAGGACCTTAGAGGTTATCTAGTTCAACTCAGGCCTGAAGCACAAGTTCTCTCTACACAACATCCCTGACAAGTGGTCTACCAACCTCTGCCAGCTATGGAGAACTCATTACCTCCCAAGGTAGTCTCTTCCATGTTTCAATAGCTCTAATACGGAGTATTTTTTTTCTCGTTAATAGAAGTACTGTCTTCAGCAGTCAAGAAAAATAAGTCTTATCTCTCTTCCACATGATAATCCTTCATATACTTGAAAACAATTAGTATTCCACCCCCCCCCCCAGTCTTCTAATAAAATACAGCTAATAAAAACAGCTGAGGCAGCTAGGTGGATAAAGTGGATTGAAAGCTGGGCCTGGAGTTAGGAAGATTCATCTTCCTGACTTAAATTTGGACTCAGATCCCTACTAGCTATGTGAGCCTGGGCAAGTCCCTTAACCCTGTTTGCCTCAGTTTCCTCATCTATAAAATGAGCTAGAGAAGGAAATGGCAAATCACTCCAGTGTCTTTGCCAAGAAAACCCCAAATGGAGTTACGAAGAGTCAGACAGGACTGGATAAAACCAAAAATAAAAATAGCTAGTATTTTATACAACATTTTAAAGCTCTGTAAAGCTCTTTACAAATATTATCTCATTTGATTCTCACAACTCTGTGAGGTAGGTGCCATCATTATCTCCGCTTTATAGTTGAGGAAAGAGGTAGGCTGAGCTTGTGACTTACCCAGGGTCACACAGCTAGTAAGCGTCTGAGGCAGGATTTGAACTCAGGTCTCCCTGTTTCCAAGTCTAGCGTTCTACCATTTCATTACCTAGCTGCTAAACGTTCTTAGGTCTTTCAACTAACCCACTAAAGACATGGTTTCAAGAGCCCTGTCACAAATTGCCTTCTTCTGTGTGTACTTTTGTCAATGTCTTTACTATAACGTGGTACCCAGGGCCAACCATCGTAACTCCCAGGATGGTGTGAGAAGGTTTGAGTATAGTGGAACTTGTTCTGAAATTTTCCTTGTTCTGAAAACTGCCTCTTAATACAACCTAAAATCTCATTAGCTTTTTCAGTGTCACATCACACTGTTGATATGGATTGGGCCTGTAGACCACTAAAACCTCCAGGTCGTTTTGAGAGGACCTATCATCTTCCAAATCTTATATTTGTGTAATTGATGACTTCAACCCAAGTTAAGACTTTGTATTTATTCCTATTGAATTTCATCTTATTGGATTTAGGAAAAATGCATACTTTTTATTCTGATACAACAGACATTTCCCAACAAACATCCTTCTGTAAAGCAGAATAGATTTAGAGCTAGAAAGGTCCTTAGAGATCATCTAGACAAATCAATTTCTTTTACAGGTAAGGAAACAAGTCACAGCTCCACAGTGAGTGTCAATTGGTGCATCCTTCTTCCCACAGTTCCTTCCAACTTTGACTTTTCCCATCTTGGCTAATGTGATGGAAGTAAGATGATACCTCAGAATTGTTTAAATTTGAATTTCTCTATTATTTAGAATGATTCTTAGATGGCTCCCCAATACTTCGAATTCCTTCTTTTAAAAACTGTTTAAAAACTGGAGTTCAGGTAGTCTGATTAGCCCAAAGTCATATAGATAGTAAGTGGCAGAGCTGGGCTACTGTAAACCCAGGTCCTCAGCCTCCAAATTCAGCGCTCTTTCTACCCCACCACATAATCTCCTCTAAGTACACAGTTAAGCAAAAAGTCCAATAGCATGTGTATGATTGATAATATATGTCATGTTCCACTTTCATAGTTTACAAATTATTGGTAGAAAGAAGGGGTGTGTGGAAGAGGAGGCACAGAAGAAGTAGAAGCACAGCTCATGGCCTGGAGTTAGAGCTCCCAGGTTTCGATGAAGGAGTTGGACGGCAGGGCTTCTAAGATCCCTTTCAGCTCCAAATCTATGATCCTATGACTGATAGTTTTACATCAACATTGCTTTATTTGATCTGGACATTGTTGCCTTTTCAAGTTTTCTCCCTATAAATCACTCTGTTTCTATGTGTACACACAGTTATATGAGTATATAAAGTACATACACACACACTCTTCTTTTCACTATATTCTCTTCAATTTGTATCATTTCATACAGGTCTTCCAACATTTCTCTGAATTTTTCATAGCTGTCACTCCTTTTAGCACAGTAATATTTCATTACATTCATATATTCCATAGTTTGTTCAGTTATTCCCTAATTACTGGGCACATATTTTGTTATCACAAATAATGCTGCTATGAATATTTTTGTATATATGGGTCTTTCCTTGTTGTCATTAACCTTCTTGGGGCTGTAGTAGTGAGATATCATAGTCAAAGGTTAGAAATATTTGAGTAAGTTTTCTCACATAATTCCAAACAGTTTTTTTTATTTGAAACAGGTGAGACAAGTCACAGCTCCACACTGAGCGTCAATTAGTGCATCCTTCTTCCCACAGTTCTTTCCAACTTTGAATTTTCCCATCTTGACTAATGTGATGGAAGTAAGATGATGCCTCAGAATTGTTTAAATTTGAATTTCTCTATTTATTATTTAGAATGATTCTTAGATGGCTCCCCAATATTTTGAATTCCTTCTCTTAAAAACTGTTTATTCAAATTCTTTGACCTTAAGATCTTTTTGAATTCTGAATTCTATTGCCCAATGGGTTAGTTATCCCTCTAAATTTCCTGTCACTTGTCAATTTGATATGCATACTAATCATGCCTTCGTTCAATTTAATTTAATAAGCATCTACTATGAAAGGCACTTTGCTAAGCAATAAAAATATACATATTTTAAGATGCTATTCCACCCTGATCAATACAATAATACATAACAATTCCAAAAGACAGAATTAAAAATGCCATCCAAACAGAGAACTGATGAACTGAGTGCAGATTGAAGCATATATTTTTTTTCACTTTTTTTTTTGCAACATGGCTAATGTAAGGATATGTTTTGCATGATTTCATATGATTAACAGGTATCATATTTCTTGCCTTCTTGTTGGGTGGGGGAGGTATGGAAGAAGGAAGAGAGTTTGGAATTGGAAACTTAAAAATTTTTAAATTAAAAAAATTTTAAATGTTATATAATTCCTGTTCTCAAAGAACTTATACTTTAATTGGAGGATGGAAAAAGTACGTAAATAACTATGATAAAAAGGAAAATAAGGTAAGTGGAAAGAAGACAAATTGTTCCAGTTGTTATGGCAAGTCTTCTCTTCTTCCCACTTTCCTGAATTGCTTTGAACAGATCCCTAATACTGGGGCTTTTGAAGCTATTCCAGAAGTCAAGCCATTTTTGGTTTAGATGTTGGGAGTTGGATGACAGGAAAACAATGGTTTTTGAAGCAGAAGCTTGTGCCATACTGAGACCCTACTAGGAGCCAAGGTAAAAAGATGCTTTATCTTGCTTCATTTAGCTTATCTCTCCAAGGCCTAGGTGGCAAGGTAAATGAAGCAGCATCTTTAGGGGAGTTACCTGGAATATTGCTATTTTAACTTCAGTCTTCTGAAGATTTGCCTCCAAAAAGCTCTTCTGTGAGATTTGTTTGTAAATGGATTTCATTTTGTTTTAAGTATTCTACTAGAATAGAAGAGTAGAGAAAATAGTCTTAAGGGTATTCAGAGCAGAAGTAGTTAGAGCCAAGTAGGAAGAGGGACCTCTCCCATTAGACAAGTGGTTTGAGAAATAGAAACCTCCTTGGAGGTTTGGCTGTTTTTATTTATATCTGATGCCAGCCATTCAATGGTGAATGACAGTTGGGGAAGAAATGATGGTCTATATTTTGACACTTGGTTCCAGCTCTGTTATCTCTCCATCTCTACATTATGAGAATTACATGAGATTGAGAATGAGATTATGAGGATAATCTACATATACATCATAGACATCCTTAATGAAGGCGTGAAAAAAGAAACTGCCAGGCTTCCATAAATAATCTTCTATAGTGGACCACATTTTTATCATCCCACAATTGACAGGCACAATTGGTACAGAGAATACAAAGTCCCACGGGTGTGAGGAGGCAGCAAGATATTACTAACAAAGAGCCATAGAAGAGAAGCAGCATAAAAGACATCCTTAGATAGAAATACAACCAGAAAAAAAAGGCAGGCTGGTCATATAGAAAGAGTGAGGGATAAGTGACAACCCATGTACAAAAGGGATGTCTATGTAATACCAAGAAATCTAGAGGATCATAGATTTAGAGCAGGGGTCAGCAACCTATAAGCTGTGGACCAAATCCAACCAGAGACTTTTTTTTACAATGGTTTTTAGATTTTTAAATGAAGTTTTACTGTACTTTAAAATGTAAAAACCATTCTTAGCTTGTAGGCTGTAGTTTGCTAACCTCTGTGTGGGATGAAAGACCCTCACCAACCAAATTTATAATAAGGAGCCATCTCAGGGTGGGAACAGAAATAAAGTTTACTCAATTCTCGAGAATAGGGCATCCTCTGCTAGAACAAATCTAGCAAGGAAGGTGCTTTACGAGGGGCAAAGCACCCATAATTATACCTAACACAAGAGAATTCCCACCCACCTCTAACCCTTCTCACCATTGGCTGGGAGGTAGGCTTACAATCTAAGCAAGAAAACTAGACAAAGAACTGGGAAATTGAGGCACAGAAACTCCAATTCCCATTCCCTTAGTTAATGATTACAACTGAGGTGACATCTATAAATCTAAAGAAGGAGAATAGGATAAGGGGAGGGGGAGACCCTCTCCATTCTCTTACAGTACTGTTACAGTAAAGGAAAGCAGGTCACAGTGACCCTATTCTTACTGAGCAAATCTTTAAACCAGAACCAGAAGAAAGAACGAAAAGTTTCAGGGTAAACTTTCCCAGAGGCTGAGTCATCGGACTCTCACGGCCTCAGATTTCTTTTTTCACTTCCCTATTTCTTGATTTTTAAACATTTCTTAGTATAGATACATCTATATATTTATACATATCTTCCCTGTGAAGTCTTCACGTTTTATTTACCTCACACACCCCTAATTTACAGCCTAAAGGTAGCTTAATAGGTCATCTAGATGAAGAAACTGAGGGCCAACTAATTGACTTGCCTACGGTCCTGTAACCAGGATTCAAACCAAAGTCATTTGACTACAAATCGAGAATTCTTTCCACTGTATCATGCTCTCCCCTAGCATACTGAATTGGCCTCCGGAATCTAGATCATCCCTCTAAGCGTGGGTGCTCCACAGGTCTCTGTCCTAGGCCCTCTACTCTTCTCCCTCTAAATTATCTCTCTAGGTGACTTTATCAGCTTCCATGTATTAATTGTCATCTCTATACAGATGATTCCCAGATCTATTTGTCTAGTCTCAGAAACTTGAGCATACATAGACATCCTCTGTTTCCTTATAGCTATATATGTATGACTCATTTCTGGGTTAAATTCCCCAGATTGGTTGCTGAGCCAGGAAAACTGATGACTCAGGGTACCATACCTGGTTGGAGAAGAGGTGGCTTCCAGCTGGTGGGTTTATTTGGGGCTTTCAAGAATATAGAAATATAAGATATATTTCAATCAGGGTGTGATAATGACAAGGCTGGGGCCCTCCAAACTTTTACTCCCTACGTGGCATTTGGATTCAATCAGTTAAGCTTGTACCAGAGGTCTTTGAGTGCCTTGCCTCCCTTTTTGTATTTCCTTTTTTCTAGCCTCAACCTAGTGAACACTGAAAGGTCCTACAAGACCTGTGAGTACTAGAAACAAAGGCAAGATCTACTGGAGTGGTTATGGTTGCAATCACAGAATAAGGATAGAGTCTGCAACAAAGAAAACATTGATATCAGAAGGAAAGCCCCAGTAAGAGACTTGATGTTTTTATGGATTGTGTTCACTGGAGATGAAATATAACTGTTTATATCCCCAAGAGACTTCAGTATTAGCTTCCAGACTGATCAGACTAGTAATGATGTTATTGGATTCTGCTGTATGATTCTTTATGGATTAGCATTGCCTTTTCTGTTCCATAACTGATCCATGCATGTACACTGGGTAACTTTTTTCCTCACTTTCCATTTTGCTAGAGAGAATCCTTACAGCCTGTAACCATTTCTATAATTAGCAACTTTCCCCAGAGTAGCCACAGTGGGGGGCCAATGAATGTTAAAATTGAGAAGTTTTCTTCCTCTTTTGAGAAGTTGGGGAACAACAGAGCAATGCACCCAGGGAAAACTGGTACTTAAAGAGCAAGGATTGGCACAGGTCACCAGCCCTGGTGCTTTTATGAAAATAATCTACAGCCACATGCTTCTTAACTAGTCTCTATGAGAGTTTCTTGCCTTATCTTGCCAGAACCCAAACCCCAACACCACTATCACCTCTGCCTCCTCCTTCCCAGAACCTTGGACTTTCCACCCTGGGTCCCCCAACTCCGACTGGTGAGCTTTTGCCCTGTCGCTGGGGCCCTGGCCTCCATATCACTTCCTAAACCTCTTCTCACAATTTCTCCCTGCAGATATCCTTTCCCCCTCTTTCCAGAACCTCTTTAAATGTTGTCCTCCCCAATAGGATAGAAGCGCCTTGAGGGCATCCATATAGCATTCTCTTATTTGTATCACAAACATCACGTTCTTTTAGCCTGCCCGGCACAGGGTAAATAAGTACTTAATAAATGCTCTGTTTATGTATCTGTTTATATATGTTTATCTTCCTGGACAGAATGATTGTTCCTTACAAGTAAGTTCATTCAATCTATTTGTCTTCCCAGAACCCAACACAGTGCCTGATCCATAGTACATGCTTAATAAATATTTGTTAATTGATTGATAAAGCTAAATAGATGGCAGGAAGTTTTCTGGAATCTAGGTATAACCTTGGGTTCAGGGAATTATCCTCTTGGAGCTCTCTTCCTCTATCTAAGATAGGGTTATACAGATAGACTAACACCTCATTTAAAAGAGCTAAGGTTTCTGTTCTCTTCCCCTAAAAACCTGGAAACTGACCAGCTTTCGATTACTTAGATTTCCTTTTTATGATCCTGTTTGCAGTCCTATGACTGTATGACTTATATGCTTCATTTTTAGCTAACCCTGGTGGATTGAGATAAACACCAACCTTTTAGTATGGAAAATTCTTTTATTTTATCCACCTCTCTCCTCCTTGCTTCACTTAAATTAAAAAAGAAAGACACAAAAGCTAAATCAGTCACTTAAACAGATGCTAACTCACCCCCTCCTCTGCATTCATCATCCTCCACTCCCCTACCCTCCCCGCCCAGTTCCTATAATTTGGGCCTTTCCCTTATTATTGTGATCAGACCACTAGAAAGATTCAAGACATCATTTCATCTGATCAGGATCATTTATAAATAGCAGCTCAGTTCTGATGCAGCTTATGATACTGAGATGAGTGAATTAAAGCAAATTGCTATTAAGGAACAGAGAGAATGAATTTTAAAAAAAGCACAAGGCAGGTTTCTCTTTTAGTGTCTTTTCATGCAAATCGGTACTCTGTGGGCACCAGGTGCATGCTCTGTGGCTTAAATTGCCAGATACCATGTCCCTTGAGGAGAAAAACCAAAAAGAAGAAAAACATTGTGTGATGTGCATTTTTCCTTGTCTTCTGAGGCCCAAAGAAAGTAGATTTTTAGACTCGAGACTGGTCTATTTTATAGAACCAAAGGAAGCTACTCTGGCAGGGTAGAAATCTTGCTCTTGAAGGAAACTGTCCTTCAACAAAGTGCTACAGAGTCAACTGGGAAACTGTGGAATCTGAGCAATGGAAGAGAAGAAGTGAAAGCAGGAACCAGTAGGGGAGGGGGGAGAACTCAGTACTCTTCCTAACACTGTTTTCCCACATTTAACAAGCTCCAACTTTGTTTTTCAATGAGTAAATGTCATAGTGAGTTCCACCTGGGTTAATGCTTTCTGTTTATTTTGAAACCCAAAATGAGAAACTAAGAGAGCCTCCAATTTCATTTGGTAAAATGACTTGAGTGCTTTAACATCTGACTTGTCATCCTGGGTTTGCTTTTGGTGTGCTCTGTCACTAAGCTGGAATGATGCATCTTTCTGAGCCCCACGGTTACCTTGGTCTTACTCTCACTCCACAGGCCCATCAAATAAGGAGTCTCCTCCCTTGTGAGGGCAGTTACATTAATTTGACATGGTGTGCGAAGTGTCAGACTAAGGAAAAACTGGAAATGGGTATGTATGAGGTAAATAAAATGTGAGACTTCACAGGGAAAATATGTATATGTACATATATATATACATATACATATATATATATACACTAAGAAATATTTAAAAATCAAGAAATAGGGAAGTGAAAAAGAAATAATAAAAAATTCTGAGGCTGTGAGAGTCTGATGGCTCAGCCTCTGGGAAAGTTTACCCCGAAACTTTTTGTTCTTTCTTCTGGTTCTGGTTTAAAGATTTGCTCAGTAAGAACAGGGTCATAATGACCTGTTTTTCTCTATTGTAAAGAATGGAGAGGGTCTCCCCCTCCCCTTATCTTATTCTCCTTCTTTAGATTTATAGATGTCACCTCAGTTGTAATCATTAACTAAGGGAATGGGAATTGGAGTTTCTGTGCCTCAATTTCCCAGTTCGTTGTCTAGTTTTCTTGCTCAGATTGTAAGCCCACCTCCCAGCCAATGGTGAGAAGGGTCAGAGGTGGGTGGGATTTCTCGTGTTAGATATAATTATGGGTGCCTAGCCCCTTGTAAAGCGACTCCCTTGCTGGATTTGTTCTAGCGGGAGATGCCCAGTTCTCAAGAATTGAATAAAATTTATTTCTGTTCCCATCCTGAGATGGCTCCTTATTAACTTTTATTGGCGAGGGTCTTTCATCCCACACAAGTAGAAAATGGTCACAGTATTTTTCTTCTGCAAACACAATAGAAAGAACTCCCAGATTCAGAAAGGTATTATAAGCGATGCCTTTCTAAACTTGCTTTGGTGCGGTGCTGGTACTGATACCAGGTCAGCAGCATAATTAAACTTTTTGGCATATTTTGTTAGCACTTTAGATAATGTTTTATAGTTCATTCTTACTGATTGTATGACCATGGGCAAACTTAACTTCTCTCAACCTGTTTCCTCATCTGTAAGATGAGGATTAATAATAGCACCTACTTCACAAGGTTGTTGTGAAGATTAAATAAAGAAAATACATGTAAAGTACTTTGTAATATAATTATTAGCTATAATTATTATTCATCTTAATTTTAAAATAATACAACTAATTCAGAAAAATTGAATTGAATGGGAGGGAAGACCCTTGGACACAAGCTCCAGGAAACCCCAGGACGCTGACCCCTAGGAGGGTTGCTGCTAGTTGTTGTGGAGTGGGAAGGAGGTATAGAACAGTTACCCAGGGATACTAGAAAACGGATACCGAGGGACACTCACCTTCTTCATTTTTCGTTCCTCTCCAGGACTGCACTCTTGACTTTTTGGCCTTTCTCTACCAAGTCCAGGCCTAGATAGTCCCCCTTCTTCAGACCCTTATCTTCCCTTCTTAGCTTTCTTTTATTCACTGTCTTCTACCTGTTAGAATGTAAATTCCTTGAGGACATTTCTGCTTGTATTTATATTCCCAAGGTTTAACCAAGTGCTTGGTACCCAGCAAGTGTTTAATAAATGTTTGCTGACTTGTTAACTAGCCTCCTTAGGGGAATATTATGGGACACTATGATGCTACTGCTGAGGAGGCTGCAGCTCAAAGGGAAGGCAGGACTAAGCCAGGAAAGAGCATACTTGGTCTGTACCTGCTAGGGAGGATGGGGTTGGGAGGAGAAAGAGCATGCCATCCTTCCTAGTTTAACTAACAGTATGCTAATTAGAGAGGCCATGTAGTGCAATGGAAAAGGCATTGAATTTAGAGTTAGGGGACCTAGGTTAAAATCCTGGCTCTGCTATTTAAAATCTGAATAAACTTGGACAAGCAACTTAACCTCTTAGGCCTCCATTTCCTTGTGTAAAATAGGAGGATTGGACTAGATGATACATGAAGTCCTTCCCAGCTCTGTGATCCCATTCTAACACCGAAGAATAACTGCAGGACCACCAGGGGTTGGGGTCCTGGGACACTCCCTATTTCATTCCCAGGCATGTAGTTTGGGCATTTAGAGTTAGGCACCCTGGTCTTGACACTCTTCAGCTTACTAAATCTACCTGGCACCCTGGCAACAATTTTACATATAGTTTATGTTACAGCCCACTTCAAGAGTTTCCCCTCAAAAGGGAGAATAAAAGGGTGCTCAATGTACAATATGAATCAGGTATGGGAGAGGTAGTTTATTACTATATATAACAAAAATACTCCAGAAAAGTTTCATTTTATCATAAATGTTGTGCAGAATTTCGAATGTAACTTCTAGGAAAAATTTAAACAGACCCTTTGCCTTTTTTATTTGTTTTGTTTTTTGGTGTTAAGTGACTTGCCCAAGGTCACCACACAGCTAGTAAATGTATTAAGTGTCTGAGGCTGAATTTGAACTCAGGTCCTCCTGACTCCAGAGCTAGTGCGCTACTCACTGCACCACCTAGCTACCCCTCATGTAACCCTTTTTCAGTTCATGCTCAATTCCTGCAGCTTACCAAATAGTAAGGCCTGGAGTATTTAGGTAAGTTATCTGAACAATCCTCTGGAAATGGTTCCAATATTGTATTTTTTTTTGGTTACTTAACTGCTTGAATACTTAAATAAACCATTTTCCAGAACAAAAATATTAAACATAAAAGATTCGCAAAATACCCATTAGGCGCATAGTGGGTAGTGTGCTAGGCCTGGAATCAGGAAGACTTAAATTCAAATCCAGCCTCAGGCACTTACTAGCTGTGTGACCTTGGGCAAGTCACTTATCCTCTGCCTCAGTTTCCTCAACTATAGCATGAAGCTAATAATAGTTCTTTCTTGTATATAGTACTTTCTTCCCATGTTATTGTGAGGATCAAATGAGATAGTATTTATAAAGCACTTAGTGCAGTATTTGGCATATAATAGGTGCTGTATATTATTAACAGAATGACTTAAACAGGATTCAGTAACTTACATAGCTTATAATTACTGTTATAAGTATATATAACTCATAACTACTGTTGCAGTTCTGCTGAGAGGCTGGTACTTAAACCTTTTCAGAACATAAAAGAGACCGCAAGACTGCTAATCAAGCATTTTACATTTGATCTCAGTTCCTCGTGCTCCAAACAAGTCTCAGTACAAGTCTGCTGGAGCAACACTCTGGCTATTGGCCATCCTGTCTGTTTGGAAGCTTCCCTTGACACCAGTCCACTCCAGCCTGATGGGACCGAGGCCTCTGGACTCCTCAAAATCATTCTTGTCATGGATATATCTAGACTTGGAGATGACTATTGTCCTAGCAGGACATCTACTTAAGGAAAGGGAATACAAAGTAGAAGAAAGTAGTCAAAGAGCCCAGGTGCCAGGTCTCCTGGTTGAACCCATGATCCAGGTAGGAATGGTACCAGCTGTACTGGTGAGTGGAGTTGAGAGGAAGAGCACTCTCGTTTCCTCAGCTTGTGAAGATAAGGAACCTAAAGATAGGGCACACTGCCTACCACACTGGAGAGTCAAAGCAAGAGGCAGAATCTATCTCTTCCTTCAGTATCTGCCCTTGCCATAGGTTGGGGAAAACACTAAGGGATCGTTCAAGACTTTTACCTCATACCAAAATGCCAAGTTCTCCCAGAGCTGGGCTATCACATGGCCAGAAGCAGGCCCCAAGGTTCGCACTGGTCAACTGGGACTAGGATAGCAATTCTTCTAGGACAATTCAAAAACACTATGACAGAAGGTACTAAACTCAGTATTCTCTATGCTGCCAAAAGGAATGAAAATGCTGTTAAAGTGTAGCAATTATTAATATCAAACAAATTTTAAAAATAATTATTTTGTAGGTTTAAACCTTTTAAATTTTAGTGCTATAGGCCAAGTCCTGAGTGTTCCACCCTAACTGCAGCTTTGCACCACGTGTTACAGAAATGCGAAATAAGAGAGTGTAAATATTCATCTGTCCCATTCCAAATTTGCAAAATATCAAGAATTAAAACTCAGTTCTATAGATCCAGGCCTATGAGGCCACTCAATAGCTATACTGCTATTCTGGTGTCAGAGATAGCATCTTTCTTACTTAAGAATGTTTCCCATAAATCCTTCTCAGGGGAACTACCTGGCACACTGGCACTATTATGACTATTATTATTGCATTTTTAATAATATAGTCACCATGGCCTAAGAAAAGGTGAGATAGAATCTCAGCTGTACTAGTGAGAAGAACTGAGTTGCCTGACCACTAAACCATCACTGGAAGAATGAAGAGGAAGAAAAAGCTTGCTATTTTAGATGTCTCCATCATTCTTCTGGCTGGGACTCACACTAGAAACTAGCTTTCCACAGATTTTAGCGCCAGGAAAAGCCTGCAATAAATCAACTCTGTCTTTACCAGTTGGTGTTGCTATGGCAATAGGAATGCACTGTGGGCTTTAAAAGATGTAATTTTCTGTGATTCACTGTATATTTTTAGTGATTTTTCTTCCTGTATTATCTCTCTATGGCAATTGTCTATTAATGCTGGTCTGAGCCAACACGAGAATAAATGGTCAGTTCTCAGAAATGATGAAAATCCTGGGGATCAATCGGTAAGTACAGGACTGGTTGAAATCAATGGATTTACAGATGCTCTGAGAGAACGACCAGATTATTAGAAGACAAAAATTCACTAATTTGTGTCAGGACAAATTTCAAAAGGATAGGTCTAGGAAATTGAGTCCTGGTTACTTACATGGTGAACTGACTTGGTGTGGATTGGCTCTGACATCCATGGGCAAGACATGTAGGCAGTTACATAGGTTGCTGTGAGGACCAATGGATAAAGCCTCAGGGGAAAAAATGTCTTTTGCTAATGGAGAATAGAAAAACTTTGGGCTGGCCAGATTTGAATGTTGTTCGTTGGCCTATGACTAAGTTATCTGTAATCAAGGCCCAACTGTTGATGAAAAAGCTGCAGAGTGACCATCATGAGACCAAACTTAAGAGACCAAATATCACTCAATCTACTCCTCTCACAAGCCTCAGTATGTAGGGGTCTGAATATCTAGTCACTTTCATTCCTATACAATGAGATGGATGTTTTAGGAAATGAAGCATAAGAGAACCATCCAACAATACTTTATTCAGTGATCCGTAATTCTCTCCTTTTAAAACCGAAGTCACATTGAATAGACGTGAGTTGAACTCTGGCTCTTTCCAGGATGGGCTCATCAAGCCAACTTGGCTAAATAAGCTGGTCTTCTCACTTAAAGAAGGGTTGACAATCTTGAATCATGTTCACGTGGGTCAGGTCTGAGCTGAAGTTCATCTAAGTACATAAACTTCATTACCTATGAAGAATGAGCTCATTAATTAAATTAATAGTGTAAACAAGAATTCCATGAAAATATTTAACCAACCAATAGTTTCCAGACATTTTAGTAGGAATCATTAGCAAACAATTAGCAGAATGGGCATTAATTAGTATTATATAGTCATAAAAACTGGACTGGATTTCTGCTTGTCATTTACTAACTTGTATAACAAAAGTATTAAAAATACAGCTGCCTTCAGTTACTCATGGGCTTGATATGAATAAAACTACCATTCTTCCCAATTTGGTCATCTGACTTTTCACTAATTCAGACTAGCTTTCCCTTTTTTTTTTTTTTTTTTAAGTCAGGGAGATGTAACTATCCCCACAGTCGGGTAAGAAGGCATTCATTACCTGTCCTGTAGTGCCCTCTGCTGATTACAATCACATTACAAATTTCCAATAATGAGAATGATGTAGGGACCTAAGAAGACTATCCTATTGAAAAGGAAAGGAAGAATCCTGCCTAACTCTAGAGTGCTATCCATAAATTAGATAAATGGAAGAGGAAGAAGAAGAGATAGAGATGAGTGGTGGCCTTCACAATGTCTCAAATGAGAGCCCCAGGAAAGCCCTGCCCCACCTCCCATTGTCACATCATTACTCCCCCTAAAGATGGCATCAACCATTCACTGCTGGTGCCTTTTCTTTTCCTTTTTTTTTTTTTGAAGAATATAAAACTATTTCTTGACCAGAGTATTTACAATAAAATAAACAACGTATATTTGTATAACATTCCAATGACTACACCTTTTTTTGTTTTTTGGTTTTTGCCTGACTTCTATGGAGCTAAGTGACCCAATACTCAAAAGGCTGGTCCTACGTGTTGAAGGGATGGGTTGAGATAAAAAGGAAAAACATGCATGTCAAGAGTATAGAAGACTACGTAACATGAGTAAGTTTGCTTCTCCGTTTCTGCCCATAGTTAGGAAAATACAACACCCAAAAATGCCTGTCCTTTGGGCAGAATATTTAAATTCCAGAAGATGGGGATGTTACTACATAATTAAGAGAGGACTCTTTGGTTGGTAAAATAAGATGAGACATTACTAATTTCTGAAGCAGGAAGTCCAATTTTTTCTCTTGGAAAATGAGGGCCAAAATAGTTCTACTTTAATATTTTAGGTAAATTTTCAAACAGGTTCTGGTAGCATTTACCCATGTACATTTCTAAGCGAGAACTGGGCAACATTAAGAATCAATATGTCGCTTTTTTTTTTTCTTCCGCCGCTTTCGAGTTTGCACTCGGTGCCTCAGCCTCCGACATGCAGAACGACGCCGGAGAGTTCGTGGATCTGTACGTGCCGCGGCAATGCTCTGCGAGCAACAGGATCATCGGGGCCAAGGACCACGAGTCTATCCAGATGAACATGGCCGAGGTTGACAAAGTTACAGGCAGATTCAATGGACAGTTTAAAACCTGTGCAGTCTGTGGAGCAATTCGTAGAACGGGGGAATTTGATGATTCTATTCTCCGACTGGCAAAAAATGATGATGTTGTTTCAAAGAACTTCTAATTGAAGAAATCTTGTGAAAAATGTCTTAATAAATCAGAAAAACAGCAAAAAAAAAAAAAAAAGAATCAATATGTCAGATACATGGGGAGTCTGCAAACAAGTATGGCCACCCTTTCACAAGTCCTGGCACATGGGATTCTTGTTCACCCAAATCTGATCAATGAAATTTTAGGAAGAAAGTCTGTTTTTCTTGGATCCCTTTTAGATAAATGTGGAGTTGTCTCGTGTGTATTTGGGGCAACCTTTGCAGCCACGGGGAAGATACTCACACTGCCGGTGCCTTTCACTACTGCCCAAAGGACAGCAATGAGAACAAGTCTCAAACTACCAAGAAAATAGAACCTCTGCTTCTTAGAATGAATGCATTTTCTCACCTTCCTTCTCTACTGACTGAGCCCAGGAGGGTTTCTGGTTTTTTTTCCTTTCTGCACTTTCTTGATACACCAGGCTGACCATTGTGAGTGCTATAGCTAACCCATGTTAGGTGTATCCATGAGCAAGAATACACCAACACCTCCTGAGAGATGTCCAAACAAGACTGAGACCAAAAATTGCCAGTCTCCTGCCCAGCCTTCTATCCTTAGCTGGCTCTGGTCAAAGGTGTATTTTGCTTTCCCCTTCCTCCTGCTCTTCAAGCCTGACCAGCACCACCATTGGCACATGAAAGAAGGATGTCAGTGAGTTATTCCCACAAAGAGCTGACTTCCTACATCTCTCTTCCTCCCTTCCTTCCAATTTTCTCTTATCTACTATTCATAGGTGATCTTCACAGATCTGTCCTGCCAAAGACTTTCACACCACAGCAATTAAGCTCCTCTTGGCCTCTTGAAGAGTCCAGGGATCTTCTGATATAAGAAGAATAGATATTTTGATACCAATTTTTCCCAAGGCCACGCCATATTCCTAAGTATGAAGGACACTGATGGCATCTTGGACCCTTGATATGAACCCTTGATCTTAAAGCATCATAACTTCCAACAGAAAAATAATCCGAGTAGAACAAAACCCAGTATCCACAGTATTCCCTGAGAAAAGAAGTACCATTATGAGGGTGGGATCAAATTCCAAGATAACTCATTTGAAACCAAATAAAATTTGGTTATCCCTAGTTATTTGATCCCTGCCTGTATCTCTAAGGTATGGGGTCTCTGTGGGTAGCCATTAAAAAAAAAACCTGCTAAATTATCTATTTTTCCAACAGGCTCAGTGATATCTCTTCCTGGGCTCCAAACTACCCATCCTTCCCTGCTTCTAACACCCACCTATCCCCAATTCCAGTTGTCTGTTTTATCCAAGAAAGTTGCTACTTACTCTTTAAGACCTATGTTTATAATTCTTTAGGTAGGTCCTCCCCTATAAATGGACCAACCTATCTTTAGCCTTCATATCTTTCAAGAATCCTTTAACAGATGCCAAAATACTGATCCTTATAGTTCTGCAGTGAGGAAAAGAGAGTAGAATTAATGATATCTCTTCTGAGGATAGTAAAAATGAGATATGGAGGAAATGAACTCTATGGTCCTTCAAGCAAGATGGAGCTGGTAGTAGAACCCAATTTTCCTGAATCCCAGTTCTCACTATTTTTTAACTGCAGGCCATTTTGGCAGGGCACTAGGCTCTATAGCTCACCAATATAGTACCTGCTTCTACTTGCCGCTTGAAATGAAACAAGTTGTTTATTGTGAAATTTTTGCCTGGATAAATAACCATTAGAGTGGTGATAGTTTTTAAATGTTCATTTGGAGAATTTTAAATCTAGAATTGAATCTAAGGGAAACATTTTTAAGAATAGATAATCTACATTTTTCTGTGATTAGAATAGAAACTTCATGAAGATCCTTATGTGAACTACCAACAGGCCACAGACCATACTGTGAAAACAGTTGTCTTCTTGGACCAGGCAAAACGTTCCTGCTGTGGTGGGGGGCAGGGAGGGGAAGGGTAGGTTCCCCTCTTCCATTTTTATAGTCTAGGTTACCCCATTTCTTTTCTTCTTTTTTTTCTGTGTGTAGACCTATGATCTTATCGTGTAGGAAGCTCTGGAGGGTGGGGGTGGGGAACACCACCAATGTATCCATGAGATTCTGCAACTTTATAGTCTTAGTACTGAGAGATTAGGTCCTAGGACTTCACAGCCAGTGTCTATCAGGGGAAGGGCTTGAACCTAGGTTCTCTAATCCACTATACCATGATTTTTATTTGCTTTTTCCAGTTATATTTTTTGTTGTTCTCTCCCTGCCCCCTTCCCACCACTGCCTCTTTCAATTCTTATTCCTTAGCCAATATTTCACTCCAGACTTTGATTCTTTACTTCCCATTTCTAGTAATAAATTCTGAGATTTCTATCTTAACTACAATAAAATCAGGAGATCTTTACTCCCTCACCCCGGGTGAAAAAGCAGTTTAGGGACACTGTCTTTTAAGTGTAAAGGAGGAAAGGAGATCTGATTCCTTCCCTCCCCTATGCATTCACAGAGATAATATATTAATGTGATGACCAAGGTGTTAACACCCAGTGATCCCTTTACCAAGCATGAACACATTTCTCTGAGTCAGAAGGAGCAATTCAGTAGGTTGGGCTCCCTCTCTTATATAAGAAAGGGACATTAAAGTCCTTTGTACGAGATGCTGCTGTTGTTTGGTTTGTCCTTTATCCTCGAAGAAGAAGACCATGACTTTAGGAAGGTGTTGCCATGACGTGTAAGTGCATTGGATTTAAGTGAGGGAGGGCTGTACAAAGTCACCAGCCTCACTTTCTCCTCCAGAGCCATCTGGGTCCAGTAACAAGATATCAATCAGGACAATTGGAGATGGCCCTAGCCAACACTTAACTTGCACTCCTGAGTCATTCTGTTTGTGTTTTTTCTTGTCACCAAAGAAACATTATATCCATTAAAAAAACATTTCTGGCTGGATGCTGTGAAGAAAGTATTTTCTCTATAAATGTCTAGTATTATACTGGGTTTTGCCATCACTCTTTTGCTCATCTCATTCCATTTTTCTGGTCCTAAGCAGGGAATCTTTTTCTCTTGGTGATTCTTGATTTAAAGAAATTGTGAAGTTCTGCGCTGAGGACATACTTACAAGACTGACCTTCAAAGTCTCCTATTTAAGGAAAAGTGGCTGGTAGGACCCAGCACTCCATAACATCCTACGTTCCAGACAACACCATTTTCGAGGGTAGGATGGTTAGTCTAGGTTCTGGATAAGTTTATTTTGCTTCTCCTCCTTAGGTTTAGGGAACTCTTGTGAACCCACACACTTGCCACAGCCCTGCCAGAGTCATTACCAGTCATTCCCAGGCTTGTACTTTCTCTAATCCAGAGCTGTATCTGCCTCTTCTGAGGCACTGCCTTCATGGCTTAAATGATGCAACCAACCATTTCTATCTTAAACAGATCCCCTCTCTGCTACTTCAGTCATATCTCAGATGTATCTTTTTTCTGTCAAATTCAGAACCTACTCTATTCATCAATGACACAGCAAGTTTATCTGCCTAGAGCTGCCTCATGCCCTCTATAGGTACTCTACAGAGCTCTTAAGAAATTATCTCCCTAGTTCTAGTCTCAGACTAAAAATATATGATCCTGGGGGGTGGGGAGAAGGGTCAATTTGACCGGTTTGTAGGATAAAAGCTGCTACTATTCTATAGGAAACCAGATTTACTATAGTTGCTCTGTGAGATGTTATACTAGGCTAGCTAATATCATATGCATGAAATTGGACCTTATTAGCCCAAGAAATTTCTTTCCAGGGCCAGCATTTCAGTTTCTCAAAAAACCATCACTTCTGGTTCCATGGACAGAGCTCTGCTTCCATAGTCAGAGAACTTGGGTTCAAAACCTACCTGCCACCTGCCACCTGTGACCTTGGACAAGTCACTTAACCTCTACCTCCCTTGACTTCAAGTTTTCTCATCTGTAAAATAGGGAGGTGAAAGAGGATTATTCCCTTTCAAGCTCTAAATCTATGATCCTTCCCCCAATCTCCAGAGCTTCATCACGATCTGAAAAAATGGAGGACTCTTTGCATTTGCAATCACATTCTCTGTAGTTTTTCTCCCCACCACCATTTTCAAGAGCTGATACAGTTTTATTTGAAGACATTTCTCCAGCCCTAAAGAAAACAAGTCACTGCAGAGCTGCAAAATAAAAACCGCAGAAACTGTCAGGAAAGAATATTTTTCCTTTGGCTTTGATTCAATGACAGAAAGGCCCTAGGGAGCTTCTCCCTCGGACAAGCAGTTCAAATTACAGTTGGGGGCAAGTTGAGGGTAACAGCTAGCCAATAGCTTATGTTCTGAGCTAAAGAAAGTGAAACTTTCCCAGAACTATAGTTCCTTTTTCCTTTATCCAGCTGTACCACTCAAAGAAGTCATTTCGTCCCATCTGACTTGAATTCTTCCAGCATCCAGTGATCAAAGACTGTGGCCACAAGTTCTACTGGGCCTGCTGTGAGAAAAGGGAGGCTTCACTAATGTCTCGTGCCCTCACCATAGGCAGATCTTCCAGCTTGGGCACTTCAAGGATTGTCAAGCAGTTACAGTCATAGGAATCAGTGGAACCTCTCACCAGAGATATTTCCAAAAATCACCTGAAGACACTGAAACTATATTTTGGAAGCAATGGAGTTCCCCCTGCATGGCGAGACCCTTGTCTGGGAAACACAAGTTACACATTGTGCTGCCTAGTTATGAAGTTTCCTGTAAGCTACTGAGTAAGCATTCTGATTCAGAAGGGAAACTGTTCTTTCATTTTGGGGGACAATTTTGAGGGAATATATGAGAAAGAAAGGAGAGAGACAGCTTCAATGGAAACTTGTCTTATAGGCCATACCAGACCTTCAAAGCAGCTAAACTTTCTCTTTACAGAATCATTGTGAAACAAGAGAGAGAGCTTAATGAGTCAAGTACCTGAACCACTGTAGTATGACTTCCAAGAATGCTCGTCAGGGAAAGAGAATGGGTTTGTCAGATTGTCTGTCAGTCCAACCTGGTTACAGAGCTGCAAAAAACCTTAAGCTCGTCCTGTAAAGTTTCTGAGGGAAGGATGGTTTGTTTTACAGCATGACTATACTAATGATAATTTTTCCCTTTATGCTTGATCAGCAACAACAGAGTTCCATGGACAGAGCACTAAACCCTTTAAGGAATCAGGCAGACACTTTCTTCCCAGATTCACAATTTGATATGCTCTGTGACCACAGGATGTTAACTTCACCGTCTTTCCTCTTATGATAAATTCTTTTTGCCCCCATCAGGACAGAGATCTGCAAACCACTTGGAAATCATGTAAGCTTAATGAGAAATACCCCACTGGTACCTGGGAGCCTTTCTACAACCTGGTTCAACTCCATCGAACCACATTATACCTGAACCAGTACAGAAATGAGATTTGCCCAGTACAACTACATCAGTCCTGCTCCTAGTGGGTAGAAGGTTGTAGAGGTCACAATGCCATTTTTGTGGTCTCAGGACTTAGATATGGTACTACATATACCACATGTGGAGTGACATATACCAATGTCTCAGGACCCCTCTCCTTTATGAGGATATACTCTGCTATAGTCTTTCATCCAGGGGAGTGGGAGGGAGGGCTTAGAGACATCATCAGTGATACATGGCTGGCTCCTCTTACATACAGCTAAAATGGTATGTTTTTTTAAATGCTAGAAGTTCTACCCTGCTCCCAAATTTCTCTCCTACTAAAATTCCTACCAGTAGAGTTACTCCTCTGGGTAATTCTCTGTTAAAATGCAAAACATGTGAGGAGATGTGTTAACCTATTAGAACTAATTATAAATATTAGCTGGTGCCTCTGAGAAAGAGAGGTAGGACAGGTCAAGTTTGAATGGGAAGAAAAGGATGGGGAAAGTAGGTGATTCTTCCAAGGAGGGCTAGTCTTAAGTATGGGTCAGTAGGTTAGTGTGCTTCAGTAAGAAGCCGTGTGAAACAACCCAGTGTATTTGGTGATATGTATCAAGTATAGATGACATTTACAGAACCTTTAGAGTTTACAAAACAAAACACTACTGTATACATTATTCTTTTTGATATTGAGTTGAAATTTATCTTTGTGAATTAAAATAAATTTATTCAACTCGAAAAAAGAAGCTATGTTAAATAAGAAATAGAATGGGTCATTCATCGTATACTTTGGGGCAATGAAAAAGGGGGGAGAGGGCCACAAGGCATCTTCTGCTTATATCACAAGTTGTTTTGGTCACCCTCCCAAAAGAATCAGTGCAATGACACCTCATTCCTGTGACAGTTGGTACCAGCACTCCACTTATCCCATTCACCAGCATCTTCTGTCCTTCATCAGCATACAAAAAGAATAGGAGGCAGGACCTCGAGCCACTAGTAGAAGGTCGCCAATGCGTCTTTTATGTCACCCTGGCGCTTCAAGGTAATACTGATAACCCCAATTTTAGTTCCGTCAAGTAATACACACTTGTTCTCCAGGTCTTAAGTCTCAGAACCTCCCATTCCCTACTAGCTATTCTTTTAAATTAGGAATCATGAATGTAGCAGCATAGAAGAGTGGAAAGATCACTGGCCTAGGAAGCCAGGAGACAATAAATTCAACTCCTCCATTCAGCTGTGTGACTTCAGTCAAATCACTTCATCTAGCTAAGACTCAGTTTCATCATCTGTAGAAGAGGGGTGCAGACTAGACAATCTCTAAAATTCCATCTAACTCAATGATTATATATGATGATGTACTTACTTTAAACTGAATCTAAGTTGAAGCCATTGAGCAGCACCCTGGTTTTTAGAAGTTCTCAAAGCTGAAGACAGACTCCTAATCCATCTTTGTTTCTTTAGGAAAAAATTGAAAACCCTTTGGAGATGGTGAAGAAAAAGAAGGATACTGTTTTGGAACTTGAAGTTAGAGAAGTAAGGAAGAGCCAGGAACTACTGGTAGGAAGAGGGCATGGCTCCTCAGCTGGTTTTCTCAGACCCTCATCCTTAGTACAATAGTGAGTGGCATGTGATCTCCAGAAAGAGAATTAATTATGCTTGGTAAAAAGCTCCTCCTAGTTTTGCATGAAATTGTTAAATTCAATGGAACAAACATTTGTCAAATCTACATTTTACATTAAAGAAAAAAACCAATTTCTGAGCTTAACAGCCATCAGCAATTTGAATACTTCAATATTCAGAAAAGAATAAGAGGCTTGTATAAAGAAACCATGATTTTGCATGTAAAGTTTGTTTTTTAACTCTGTCTCCATATGTATGTAAGTACGTACATACATGTGTATATATGGGGGTACAGGTGTGTACACATACCCATATATGTATGTGTGTCTGTGTGTGTGTGTGTGTGTGTGTGTGTGTGTATGGTAGTAACAAAATGGATCCATTCATCCATGTCCCTTCCATGCTTTTTTTTTGTTTTCTTATGTGCATTTAAAAATGTCTTATTTTTGTGTGTATTTACTACCTCCCACCTCCCACTGACTTCCCCAGATAGAAGCCTTCTCTCTTTTTTGATTATTTATTTATTTAATATTTTTAGTTTTCACCATTGATTTTCACAAGAGTTTGAATTACAAATTTTCTCACCATTTCTACCCTTCCCCCCACTCCAAGATGGCATATATTCTGGTTGCCCTGTTCCCCAGTCAGCCCTCCCTTCTGTCACCCCACTCCCCCCCCATCCCCTTTTCCCTTACATTCTTGTAGGGAAAGATAGATTTCTATGCCCCATTGCCTGTATATCTTATTTCCTAGTTGCATGCAAAAACTTTTTTTTGAACATCTGTTTTTAAAACTTTAAGTTCCAAATTCCCCTCCTCTTCCCTCCCCACCCACCCTCCCTAAGAAGGCAAGCAATTCCATGTAGGCCACATGCGTATCATTGTGTAAAACCCTTCCACAATTCTCATGTTTTGAAAGACTAACTATATTTTGCTCCTTCCTATCCTATCCCTCTTTATTCAATTTTCTCCCTTGACCCTGTCCCTTTTAGAAAGTGTTTGTTTTTGATTGCCTCCTCCCCCTATCTGCCCTCCCTTCTATTGTCCCCTCCTTTTTTAATCTCCTTCCTCCTTCTTTCCTGTGGGGTAAGATACCCAATTGAGTGTGTATGGTATTCCCTCCTCAGGTCAAATCCAATGAGAGCAAGATTCACTTATTCCCCCTCACCTGTCCCCTCTTCCCTCCCTACAGTACTGCTTTTTCTTGCCACTTTTATGTGAGATAATTTACCCCATTCTATCTCTCCCTTTCTCCCTCTCTCAATATATTCCTCTCTCATCCCTTAATTCAATTTTTATTTTTTTAGATATCATCCCTTCATATTCAACTCACCCTGCACCCTCTGTTTCTCTATATATGTATATTCCCTTCAGCTACCCTAATACTGAGGTCTCATG
>CM053624.1:177687595-177780200 GCA_028646595.1 Phalanger gymnotis | reverse complement strand
ATGGTTTTCCTGCATCACTCTCACTTCTCTTCCCAATTTTTCCTCTACTTCTCTAACTTGCTTTTCCAAATCCTTTTTGAGCTCTTCCATGGCCTGAGACCAGTTCATGTTTTTCTTGGAGGCTTTTGTTGTAGGCTCTTTGACTTTGTTGACTTCTTCTGGCTGTATGTTTTGGTCTTCTTTGTCACCAAAGAAAGCTTCCAAAGTCTGAGTCTGAATCTGAGTCTGTTTTCACTGCCTGGCCATGTTCCCAGCCAACTTACTTGAACCCTTGAGTTTTTCATTGGGGTATGACTGCTTGTAGAGTATAGAGCACTTTGTCCCAAGCTTGAGGGGCTGCACTGTTGTTTTCAGAGCTACACAGTAAGCTCTGCCACACCAGCATTCCTCCTCCCCCAAGAACTGCCAACCCAGACCAGACTCAGATCTAAGCTGGCTCTGCACTCCCTCTCACATCCACCACTTAATTCCTCCCACCAGGTGAGCCTGGGGCTGGAAGCAACTGCAGCTGTAGTTCTGTAGCTGCACCACCTCCCAGGGCACCCCCACTCTGACCCAGCAGCTAACCTTCTCTGTTGTCTTTGGTGTTTGTGGGATGAGAAGTCTGGTAACTGTCACAGGTCACTGATTCAGGGCGTTAGGGCCCGCTCCACCTGGCTTCCAGTCTGGTTGGTGCTGCTGCTGCCCATGCTGGGCTCTGCTTCACTCTGTTCCCAGGTCCCAGTGATAGACCCAGTGATAGACCTTACCCCATGACCATTCAGGCTGTCCTGGGCTAGAGCCCTGCTTCCCTCTGCTATTTAGTGGGTTCTGCAGTTCTAGAATCTGTTCAGAGCCATTTTTACAGGTTTTTGGAGGGATCTGGGTGGGAGCTCATACAAGTCCCTGCTTTCCAGACACCATCTTGGCTCTGTGCCCCTCCCCACCCCAAATCTTCTTTTTTAATAAATTATGTATAGTTCAGCAAAACAAATTAATACACTGGCCATATCTGAGAATAGTGGGTTATCATATATTATGTGTATATGTTAAAACATTATATACATACATTTATTGTTTGTTGTTGTTGTTGTTTAGTTGTTTCTGTCATGTCTTACTTTGTGATCCCATTTGGGGTTTTCCTGGCAGATGTTACAGAGGTTTGCCATTTCCTTCTCCAATAAACATACATACATGATATATAATTAATCACTTATATATGATATATATTATATATTATTAATTATTCTGCATCACAAGTCCCTTCTCCAATAAACATATATCCATGATATACAATCACTTATATATGATATATAATATATATTACATATTATTAATTATTCTGCATCAAAAATCCCTTTCTCAAGAAGTGAGAAGTATATTCATGAAATAATTATTGTTTGCTGCTTTGATCAAAATTGAAATTTTTCCAACTATTGTTATCATCACATCAACTGTTCTTCTAGTCCTGCTCATTTCATTCTGTGTCAGTTTGTTCAAATTTTTCCATGTTTCTCTGAATCTATCATATTTTACATTTCTTAGGGTACAATGATATTCTTATTACATTTCTTTACTATAATTTGTTCAGCCATTCCCCAGTTGTTTGGCACGTATTTTGTTTTTAGTTGTTTGCTGTTACAAAAAGTGTTGTTGGAAAAATTCTTGTACATGTAGGTCCTTTCTCTTTATCCTTGGGATAGATGGCTAACAGAGTGGTGTCATTGGGTCAAAGGTTAAGTACAGTTGAATGACTTATCAGAAGGACATAAACATAACTTTTCACTTATATCTCTTCTAATAATTGTACTGTCTTGTCATCTGTACCAAGCTGATGAGTACAAAGTGAAAACCTCAGAATTGCTTTAACTTACATTTCTCTAATCTTCAGTGATTTGTAGTATTTTTCATGTTTATTTATGGGTATTTCTTTACTTGAGAACTGACTTATTCATATCCTTTGGCCATTTTATCTAATGGGGAATGGATCTTGTTCTTATATCTTTGTATCAATTCTTTATATAAGTTGAATATTAGACCTTTATCAGAGAAATATGCTGAGTTTTTCCTATTTGTTCCCCTTCTATTTATAAATGCATTTATTTGTTTATACTAAAGTTTTTCAATTTTATGTAATCAAAATCTTCTACCTCATCTTTTTTGACCTATCCCTTGTTTAGGCAACATTCTCTTTCATCCCTAGTTGTAAAAAATATCTATTTCCTTTCTCCTTAATTTTTTTTATGATAGGAGCTTTTGTATATGGGATTGATATTTCTTCAAAAACTCCAGTTCTTCCTCCTTCATTCTCAGCTTACTCACTCTTAGACTATTCTACCTCTTAGGCAGCCCTTAGCCAGTATACCCCTAAACTTTACAAGCTCCTCTATATGTACCATCTTCTCCCATGAGAATATAAATTCCTTGAGAATAAGAACAGTCTTATTTTCTTGTATTTCCATCACCAGTATTTGTTTAGCACAGTACCTATGTATGTGTGTATATGTGTCTATATGGTTGGATATATCTATCATTAGGTCATATATCCACTTGGAGTTTATTGTGCTATGTGATTTAAGGTACTGATCTAAAACTAACTTCTATCTGACTACCTTCCAGTTTTCTAAGCAGGTTTTTTTTGTTAGTTTGTTTTACTATAGAGGCATAACCCTAGTAGTTAATATCCTTGGGTTTATTGAACACAATACTGTTTTCAGTTACTTCTGAGTTTTGTTTACCTAAATCTGTTCTCTGATCAACTTTTCTATTTTTTTAATCAGTACCAAGTGTTTCAGATGGTAACTGCTTTGTAGTATAGTTTGAAACCAGATATTGCTAAGCCTCCTTAATTTTTACTAAAAAAAATTAATTCTCTTTAGAGTCTTGATGTTTTGTTCTTCCAGATTAATTTTGTCATTAATTTGTGTAGTTAGATAAAGTAACCCCATTGGTACTCTGATTAGTATTACATTTAACCCATAAATTAATTTAGATAATATTATAGTTTATAATACATTTGCATGGTATACACATTAAGAATGGATATTTCTCCAATTATTTGTCTTTTTATTTCTGTAAAGAGTGTTATTAGTTGTATATAGCCAAGTCCTGAGTGTTATTTTGAATGGACTTTCTTTTTCTATCTCTTACTGTTGGGCTTTGTTTAGATATATAGAAATTTTAACAATTTTTGGCAGTTTATTTTATATCCAACTTATTGTTTCGATTAATTTTTGGTTGACTCTCTAGCATTCTCTAAATAAATAATCCTATCATCTGCAAATAGCAATGATTTGGTTTCCTTGTTACCAACATCGATGATACCAATTTCTTTTTCTTGGATTACTGCTCTAGCTAGCATTTCTAGAACTATATTAATTATTAGTGGCGACTATGGATACCCTTGCTTTACCCATGACTGCCAATATTTCTACTTTGTAGATAGTTCTAGTTTTTGTTTTTCAATAGATAGTTTACTATATAAAAGAAAGATCCATTTATTCCTATGCTTTCTAATGTTTCTAACATAGATAAGTGTTGTATTTTGTCAAAAGCTTTTTCTGTATCTGTCAATACTATCATGTGTGTTTTTTAGAATTATTTTGTTATTTCTATGGTCAAATTATCTTTACAGTTTTCCTAATGTTGAACCAAATCTATATACCCAGGCTTTCTCTTTTTCCTTTGTTCAAAGCACCATCATTGTTGATATGATAGTTATCTCTACCTGTCCCATATGGCATCTTAAGTTCAATATGTCTGAAATAGAACTTATTATCTTCTCCCCAACTTTTACTCATTTTTTTAAAACTTTTACTCATTCTTTTAAACTTTTGCTTATGAAATTACCATACCTCCAGGTACTCAGGTTCACAACCCTTGAGCCATCATTGATTCTTCATGCTTCCTCATCCTCCATATCCAATAAGTTGCCAGGTTCTATCAATCAATTCTGCATCTACAACATCTCTCTTATATGTCCTCTCCATCCTCCACTCATAGAGCTACAAGTCTAGCTCAGGCCCTCACCTTTCCTCATCCAAAGGTTTTCGCCATAGCTTCCTAATTGATCTTTCCTGCTTCTTGTCTCTTCTCTCTCCAAACCATCCTCCACACAGGTGTCAAACTGATATTCCTAAAGTGTATTTCTGACAAAGACTCCCCTGCTCCAGAAGCATATGTATAGCCTCTATAGAAAAACACAAATTCCTCTATTTGATATTCAAACACTTATTCATTAGTTTCTCTCATATACTTTACTACGTTATAGCCAAACCGCCCTATTTGTTATCTCTTCTCTTCATGCACAGGCTGTGCCAAATACTAGGAATGCTCTCCCTCTACATATCTGTCTCAAAGAAACCCAAGTTTCCTTTAAAGCAGAGCTCAGGCACCTTCATACATGGTGTTTCCCACCACAAGATATAAGGCCCTTGATGGCAGGGACATTTTGTTTCTTGTTGCTATATCTCTAATGCCTCATGCCTTGCACATAAAAGACATCGAATGCCTATTGAATTAAACAAAGCTCATTCTATATTCAAGGAACTGTGATAGGTGCTGTGGATACAAAAACAAAATAAACAACATAGGAGACGCTTCCCTCAAGGACTACATAAATATTCTACTGACATACTCCTTCTTAGAAGAGCCTGCTGGCCAGTAATGTTTATTGAGGGCTTGTTCTATGTTGGCAAAGAGAAAGAATAATGAGAAGGCTATCCATGATGAGAATGAGTTTGTAGTCTAATGAAGAAAACAGGACTACCCCTGAAAAAGACAATTTAAAAACACGTATAAGCAAGTACAAGCCAATACGAGTAGTTTGGAAATACAAGCAGTCAGTGCTTTTGACTACCCTGTATTTCACTTTTCTCCTCATCTGATGGTACCCAAACCCACTTTTGCCTTTGGGAAACTTTTGATCCATATTTTCACAGCCTCATATTCATTCATCATTTTGAGTCTTTTATCAGTTTCCACTAGCTCCCATGTAAACAAAGCATATTCAGTCCATTTTTCACCTTTTACTGATATAGAAACACCATCTAGTGTCAAAAAAGGGCAACTCCAGACTATTTATGGAATAAGGAAAATCTGACCCACAGTGTAGCTTCTAGGAACACAATGTACTAAAAAACAGAGGCTGTAGTGTGTGTGTGTGTGTGTGTGTGTGTGTGTGTGTGTGTGTGCACGCGCACACATATACGTGTATTGATATGTGTGTAAGTATGAGATTGATAAAAAGAGTCTGAGAATCACGGTAGACTTTGGTAAAGAATGAGTTCTTTGGAAAATCATTGTTACCTTAATTGTTATTTGGCTAATGTTAACTTTGCTCAGCATGTCAGATTTCATCGTTAGGCAGGCACAAAACCGTACCTAAGTATCTGATTTGGTACAAATGTACATAAAGTTCCTATATAGGCACTGAATAAACAGTGATTGATGAGTATATTTTTTTTAAAAATGCCAAATGTACACTCAGCACCACACAAACCCAAGTTTTAAAGACTAATTCAGACATAGTGATGTTCATTGATAAGTTCTTAAAAACTTCTTCTATTCCTCTCCACTAAACAATCACAGTGGGATAATAGTGGAAATGCCACTGGACTAAGGCCCTAGCATCCTTTTAGTTACCCAGGTTAGCAAATTTGGAGTCATTCCCAATCCTTCCTTGTTCCTCATCCCCCACCTCCTCTC
Source organism: Phalanger gymnotis (assembly GCA_028646595.1). Lineage (NCBI taxonomy): Eukaryota > Metazoa > Chordata > Mammalia > Diprotodontia > Phalangeridae > Phalanger > Phalanger gymnotis. Next base: position 177,774,515 of record CM053624.1, on the reverse strand, counting down.
TGCCCCACCCCCACTCTACCCCACCAAGTCTTGTCAATTTTACATCCACAACACACATCTCTCTCCACTCACATAGTCACCACCTTAGTTCAGGGCCATCTTTCTTGCCAAAACTCAAATGGAAGCCAGAGCTACTACTCTATATATGAGGATTCCAGCAGGTTGTGTGTTGACTTAGTCTTAAAATGCAGTATTATCTATGTTTTATTACATTTTATTCATTTTGTTAAATATTTCCCAATTATATTCTAATCTGCTTCAGCCACACCTAGGGAGTGTTGTAGGCTACACATGGCAGCATGTTTGACACTTTTGCTGTAGGCCACAACAGCTTCCTAATTGGACTTCTGGCTTCCACAATCTCCCCTTTCCCATATATCCTCCACAAAATTGAGCCTTCTCCACTTCAGTTCTTCTTAAAGCACAAAGCTGACCTTATTACTCCTATACTCAAGAGCTTTCAGAGCTTCCTTGTCACTGATAGGGTAAAACACGAGATCCTGACTCAGCTTGGTATTTCAAAGCTCATTACCCGCCTTATGAGGTTTATGTAACATTGTGCCCCCTCAGGAAGAGGGAACCCATTACTTTCTGAGGCAGTTTATTACAGTTTTGAATAATACTAACTGTTCAAGACTGAGAGTTTTTCCTGATTGCAAGCCTACATGTGCCTCTTGTAACTTCTAAAACACAAGCTTCTGGTTCTGGACTCTGGGGCCAAGCAGAACAAGTCCAATTCCTCTTACACATGAATGACTGTCCTTCAAATGCTTTAGTATGACTACCACCCTTGATGGTAACTTATGCCACGCCTGAGTATGCATGCTCTTCTCCAGGATAAACATCTCTAAGTCCTTCACCTAGCCTTACATGACAAGGAAATAGGCCTTTGCCATCTGCCACCTCCATGAATGCATTTCTTCCTCATGTCTGTTTTGTCTTTGCATCCCCAACACCTAGTGGGTCAACAAGCATTAAGTAACTGCTGTGTGTCAGATACTATGCTAAGTCTGTAGCATACAAAAAAAAAGGTAAAAATAGTCCTTGCTCTCAATATCACAGTCTAAGGATTAGATGAATTGGACAGGAATTAAGTAATCTGGAAGCTACTCCTAATTTTGCCATTGGAGCAAATTACTTTTCTGACCTTAGTCTCTACATTTGACAAATGAGGAACTTAAACTAAATGGAATCAGGTAGACTTAAGTACAGATCTAGCCTCAGATACTTACTAGATGTGTGACCCTGGGCAAATCACTTTATTTCTGCCTCAGTTTTCTGTAAAACTGTAAATTTTTACAAGTTCATCTGTAAAATCGGGGTAATAATACTACCGATTTCGTAGGTTTGTCATGAGGATCACATGAGATGATATTTGTAAAATGCTAAGCATGGTACTTGACACATAGTAAGCACTATCTACATGTTAGGAGTACACACACATATTTATATATATTTAAAATTCTATGACTCTAATATATATATGTATTTACATATATATATCTACATATATATGTATATAAAGTGCCTATTATATGCAAAACACTTTGCTAAAGGCTGGGACTTCAGAGAAATATGACCTGGTCCCTGAACTTAAGGAGTTTGTAATATAATGCATTTTAAGTTAAAGTATAATCCCATATTGGCAGCAGAGATGCTGGGATCTATACCTTTACCCAATTGTAAGAAAAGATGGAAGCCTAGGAACTTCAGAGCTCCATAGGATCCTCCCTGGAGAGAGAGTTACAGGACTACAGATGCATGCACGGTGGGAGCTGATAACAAGGAAAGGAGAGGCTACCTGGATGAGCAATAGTATCAAATATATTTATGAGCAAGGGACTCTTGTCTGCTTTGTTGATTTACGTTGTTCAGAAGTAGAAGGAATTAGTTGCTAGCAGGCTTCTATTGCCAGCAACAAAGAATGTAGTGTAGTGAAAGATAAAATGGAAAGATCCTTTTTAAACAAATATTTAATCATTTGTATCCTTAGAACATTTCATGACACGTAATAGGAACTTAACAAATGATTGCTGATTGATCCTCCTGGACAGAATTTGCTGTTTGCCTGAATGTGCCTGTTTCTTTGCATCTGGGACCTGGTGAATTTATCAGTTCTCTACTTCCTCCACGCTCCTTTGTCATCATAATCCTCTAAGGTTCATGTTCTTTTTAAACCTGGTTTATTTGCTCTCCGTACTTTCATAATGAGTTCTATGTCCAGATAAAGATAAGCTTGTTTTTATTTATTGTTGCATTGTGAGCAAATTTGTTACAGAGGCATGGATAAGAAAGGAAAATTAAGGGTGGAAAGGACACAAGTGATTCTGTGAGACCAAATGCCCTGGATACCAAAAGGCTATGTTAAGTTCTCTGATGACATAAAGGAGACTTCAAAAGAAATCATTTATTACTTGATTAAAGTGTCACTTTTTACCTCCATTAGCATAGCTAATCAACAAGTGATTTACAATCCCAGACTTAAAAACGCTATACTTCTTGACAATCATTCACAGATGAACCTAATTAGTAAATGAAGGAAATGGTGTGGACATAGTTTACCTAGATTTTAGGAAAGCCTTAGATAAAGTATCTCATACTACTGTTATGGAAAAAATGGAGAGATATGGATTAAACAATAATACACTCAGATACACAAAAAACTGGTTAGATGGCCAGAATTAGAGTTGTTGTGAATGGTTCAATGTCAACATAACAGGTTTCCAGTGGCATACCCTAAGGGATCTGTGTTAGGACCTATGCTGTTTAACATTTTTACCAATGATGCATATAAAGGCACAGGTGAACATTCGTTCATCAAATGTGCAGGCAAAATAAATTTGGGAGCGATAGCTAACATAGTGGATGACAGAATCAGGATTCAAAAGGAACTTGATGGACTAAGAGCATTGGGCTGGATCTAACAATATGAAATTTAATAGGAATAAATGTAAAGTCTTGCACTTAGATACAAAGAATCAATTTCATTAGTATAATAAGATGGGGGAGACATAGATAGACAGAAGAAATTAGGTCTGGACCCAAAACAAACAAACAAAACCCTCAATAACAATTATAACTCACATCTATCTATTGATTAAAGGTTTCTAAATTAGTAACCTTGTGATGTAGTCTTGCCCCCATTTTACCAAGTAAAAGATGACTTTAAAATGACTGTTTTTGCCCTTCTTTGTATACTCATCATTTAGCAGAGTACCTGATATTTAAGTATTTAATAAATGCTTTTTGACTATTGACTGACTTTTTGAATAAGGAGGAGTATGTTAAGATCATAAAAAATTCCAGAGCTATGTCTCTAATAACTCTGTGCTTATTCAGATAAGCAGGGAGATTTATGCACAATGGAGATATTCACCACTGACAGGAAGGATGTTTTCTGTAGAACATTTAACCTTTAGAAGGTGAGGTCCTCCAGACGCTTCTTTTTGCAGATGTTATTGTTGTGAGTTCATGAAACTCCTGAAAGTTATTCAATTTTCCTCCTTATTGAAAGAAGTTGACTTTTCATATAGGAAAAACTTAAATAGGTGAAAAATACTTTTTGTACAAACAATGAAATGCAATTGGTTCAGTTCATTGAGCTGGAATATTAGTACATATACCTAGCGCAGACAGTGGGCACAGAAGTGAAGAGAAAGAAGACAGTGGGCTAGATTGCATTTAAAAAACTTCACAGTGCTTTTAACAAGACCAAGCTATTCTGCAGTGCAAAAATTTCTCTTAATTACCTAATTAATTTTTAAAGACCAATCTTTTAAACACAAATGTTCTTCTGCAATTCTATATGGTTGCAAATCTTGGAACACCACAATCTCCAAAAGATTTTATTCTCAAGAGCTTCCCGCCCTTCCTGGACTTACTTCTGTAGAATTTTAGGCCATGGGATATGCTGCCTTTCTACCTAATAGCCTAAAATTATGACAACATTATAACATTGTCATATTTCCATTCTTTATTTAAAAATTAATGTTTTTATGACTATAAATGGATGTGAGGAGTGGGCCCAATTCAGGCTGGCCTTCTATTCATTTAGGTTTAATTTGAGGATGAAATGGAAAGGATGCTTACTTAGCCATAATGTAGAAAGGATATTCAACAAGGATACTCCAGTATGTAGCATGGGTAGAAACAGCCCTTCTTTGTCTCTATGTGTAAACATATCTGGTCATCAGATCAGGGTATGATGGCCTTGGGATATCCACCAAGTCTGAAGGGCCCTGATTCCAATTACGTAGGTCTTTTATGCCGTTAGAGAACCAATACTACAAGAGGTTATCAGAAAGATGGCCAGGGATGGTAGAGCTTGAGTCTTAGCCTCCTGAGACAATCGAGGCCTAGGAACAACATTGTTGACTTTCAGAGGAAGATTGGCTTAACTCATGTTGGAGGTTGGGATGGGGGGACTATCCCAATGGTTTAAACATTTTTCTCTTTATTAAGTTAAGGTAACATTCATCACCATTGTTTGCTTATGAAACAATGGGCTCTAGCAACCACCTGTTCATCTGTTTTACACTTAAGAGTTTCCTTTCTGTTTGCTTGCATATATAAGGAAAAAAACTACTTATTCCACTAAAGCACTGAATGATTAATACATTTATCTGGGAAATCCCTTTATAATTTACCATTTGTTATTTAAGGAAACTTGAATAAACTAATCTGCTGAAAAAAGAATCAGGGGAATTATACAGCAATATCATTAAGAAAATTTATGATCGAAGAAGAAGGTAGGGATGGTTCTGTAATAAGAGCAAGGAATAAGACATAGAAAGGCTAAATGTTTTATCGGTGCCTATGGAATGTAAAGACAATAAAGCTCAACAACTTGCTTGTGAGGGACACACTTAACGTCTCTGCAATATTCATCGTTTCTCTTTTTTATCATCTTTACTAGAGGCAAGTTAAAACACACACAGTTAGAATAAGATGATTAAAAAATAATTCAACTGATTGACAACTATATGAAACTATGTTCTAAGTAGTTAAAAGTAGAAATGAAAATTTAAACAACTCTAAGGCTTCACCTCACAATCCAGCAAACTAAGATGACCAAAAACAACAACAACAACAGAAAAAGTCAATATTGGAGGGATTATTAGAAAGATAGGCTCATTTGGGCAGGACCTCTTGGTAGAGCTATGAATTGGTCTAACGGTTCTGGGAAACAATTTGGAACCGTGTGAGAAAATTAACTAAACTTTATCCCCTTTGGCCCAGGGCCACCTCTCTTAAACATGTATCTCAAGGAGATTGATGACAAAAAGTTCCCATATATATAATATAATATTCAAAGCAGCACTCTTCTTGCAAGAAAAATGGAGGGGGAGTGGGATGGTGTCTTTCAATTGGGGAATATGAATGTAATAGAATATTATTGTACTATAAGAAACAATAAATATGTCGTTTCTTATTATTCTTCCTAAAGCACCAGTATGACCATGTCACCACTCACCCCCAATTCATTAAACTCCAATGGCTCTTTTCCACCTCCTGGATCAAATACAAAATCCTCTGTTTGGTATTCAACTTGTCTCCTTCCTACCTTTCCAATCCTCTTATACCTTGTTCACCTCCATGTGCTACTCTCTGATATAGTAGCACTGGCCTCCTTGCTGTTCCTCTAAAAGTCACCACATCTCTTTATTCCAGGCATTTTCATTGGGTATCCCTGCCATGCCTGGAATTCTTCTGGGTTCTCTGGCTTGCTCTAAGTTCTGGATAAAATCCCACCTTGTACAAGAAATCTTTCTTGATTCTCCTTAATGGTACTGACTTCTCTCTGAGATTAACTCCAATGTGTTCTGTATATACCTTGTTGGTACATGGTTGTCTTCATGTTGTCATCCCCCTTGTTAGACTAGCATGTCTTAAGTGATTAAGAAATGCTTATTGACTTGTGGACAATATGAAGAATTCTAAGAAACTTGCGAAGACTTCTATGAATTGCTGTAAAATAAAGAAAGTAGAGGCAAGAAAGCAATATACATAATGACAATGACACAAAGGAAAATTACACTAAGACATATCAGAAATCAGATTACTACAATGACAAACCCAGACTCCAGAAGGCCGATGATGAAACTTAGCTCTCTCAGGTAGACAGGTGTTGGACCATAAGCATAGAATGAGGTGAATGGAGTCAGACATGGTCGATGTGTCCATTTGACTTGCTTAAATGTGCTTTTTGGGGTAAATAGTATTTTATTCTTTCCAATTACATGTAAAGATAGTTTTCAACATTCATTTTTAAATAAGATTTTGAGTTCCAAATTTTTTCCCTCTCTCTTTCCCTTCCCACCTCCCCAAGATGGTAAGCAGTCTGATATAGGTTATACATGTGCAATCATTTAACTGTGCTTTCTTTCTTTTTTTTTCCACATTATTTCCTTGTTTTATTTATAAGTCTAGGCATATGTGCTCCACAAACACACAAAGGATAAATCAAATACTCGGATGCTAAGAGTTGGTCTTCAAACATTATATCCAACGATGCCACTCTTGCCTATGATCTCTCCAACGTAAAACCACATGCATACCTCAGTGGCCACCAAACTATTTAGCAGAGCTTCCTTAACTGTGAGATTTCTGAAGCTACCAGTTCGAGCTGATGAGATGACTTTCCTCAGGCTTTCAATTGCTCTGGGGATCTCAGTAGGACTTGGAGGAACCAGCTCAACCTTGGCATACTGCCAAAATGTGACCAAGCGAGGCTCGAATAAGTTACAGCAGCGTTTAACAGGACTGGAGCCTTCTCGACAGCGTTGCAGACCAGCTGAGCCATGGTGAGGGCGAGCGGAGGAGCACAGGGCTGGTCAAGACCATCCCTCCTGTGCTTTCTTATAAGGGAAAGTTCTAGTGGGAGAGTGGTATTGGGAAATTATAAGAATATAGAAAGAAAAACATTAATAAAACAAAAAAGATATGCAGAAAGATACAAACGATGCTGTTAGCTGGTTAGCTGAATTCTTTTTGGAGGATCAAGAACATGGACAAAGATAACACAGTATGAGAAAGTAAACTAGTCAACTAGCATTTATTAAGCACCTACTAAGTGCCAGGAGAGTAAACTAGGTGGCACAGTAGATAAAGTGCCAGGCCTGGAGTCAAGAAGACTTCTTTGTGAGTTCAAATCTGGCCTCCGACACTTACTAGCTCTTTTCCTGGGCAAGTCACTTAACCCTGTTTGCCTTAGTTTCCTCGTCTGTAAAATGGCAAACCACTCCAGTATCTTTGTCAAGAAAACCCCAAATGGGGTCACAAAGAGTTGAACATGACTGAAATGAATGAACAACAACAAAAGTGCCAGGCACTGTGCTAAGGCCTGGGGATACAAAAAAATGGAAAACAAACAAAAAAAAAGACAGCCTCTGCTCTCAAGAAGCTCAGAGTCTAATGGGAGAGACAACATCCAAATAGCTATGTACAAACAAGATACATACAGGATAAATTTGTGATAGTCTTAGAGGGAAGGCATCAAGGTTAATGAGGACTAGGAAAGGCTTCTTGCTGAAAGTAAGGCATGAAGGAAATCAGGGAAGCCAAGAGATGGAGACGAAGAGATAAAGAATTCCAGCCATGAGGAAGAGCCAGAGAAAACACTTGGAGTCAAAAGATGGAGCATCCAGTTCTAGGAACAACAAGGAGGCCATTGGATCTCAGAGTAGAGGGGACAAGAATAAGATGTAAAAAGACTGGAAAGGGAGGAAGAGGACGAGTTATGAAGAGCTTTGGGTGTTTGATTGTGGAAGTGAAAGGGAGACATTAGAGTTCATCAAATAGAGGTTAGCATTGTCAAATGTGCACTTTTGGAAGATTAATTTGATAGATGAGTGAAGGATAGATTAGACTGAGGAGAGACATAAGGCAGGGACAGCAAACAGTAGGCTATTGCAATAGTCCAAGTGTGAAGTGTGAGGCCTAGACCAGGGTTTAGGCAGTTTCAGAGGAGGAAAACAAAAAGCAGAAAAAGAGTTGAGTATAGGAGAGATACAAAGGTAGAAATGGTAGGACTTGACAAGAAGAAATGGGGAGGTAAGACAGAATGAGCAGTCAAGGATGATAATACAAGCTTGGGTGACTAGGAGGATAATGGTGCCCTTGAAAATAATAGGAAACTTAGGAAGAGGGGCTTGGGAGGCAAAGATAATGAATTCAGTTTTGGACATGCTGAGTTTAAGATATCTATGGGACACCCAGTTTGAGATGTCCAATAGGCAGGTAGAGATAAGAGAATGGAAATCAGGAGAGACGTTAGGGATGGACAAGTAGATCTGAGAGTAAGCGGCATGGAGATGTCAATTTATACCATGGGAGCTGATGAGATCACCACATGAAACAGCATAGATGAAGAAGAGAAGGAGACCCAGGATAATGCTTTGGGGGACACTCATGCTTGGCAGGCATGACCTGGCGTTGTACCAATTTAGATTTGAAGATCTTTCCCACCCATTGATAGGCCATGTGTAAAAGCAATCAGTGAATGGGAAGATCTTTCCTGCCTATTTGAGTAGGCTCTCAGAGTCCTGGGGGGAGTGGCTAGGACTGGAGCCAATGATAGGCTCCTGAGTACTGATCTCTTGGATTATGTTCTGGTCAACATGATGACATCTGGTGACTGTGGGGGGTGGGGAGAAACACAGCTTGGAGATTGTGGCAGTGGAAGCAGCAGCGACGGTGGCAGGCACCACAAAAAGCAGGACTGACCCTCGTGCAGACTGGAGAGTGCCGAGCAGGAGCTTGAGGCCAGTGGGTGGTCTTCTTGCTGGAGGGCCCTGGCATTGCGGGGAGGGGAAGGAAGCACTAATATGGCTTGGCTTGCTGCCATAATGTTTTTCCGTGGCCTCCTGGTCACTATTGTGAGATGGGCATACTGGTTTTGGAAGGTTCTTGCCAGAATGTCGAACTGGGGGCACTGGTCCGTGGGTATGCTACTTTGGAGCCTCAATAAATGCTTTAACTCCTCTACCTTCTACTTAGAGAATTCCTTTTGCGATTCTGGACCATTCAGGCATATTCATGGTTATCTTTGAAGTCATGAATTCTGCCTTAATGTTGTACCATGTAACCTGCTTACGTCACGGGAAGCCTAAGTCACATATGGCAGAAGGAGCTTGTTGAGAGGAAGAATAAGTTGTATCACAGGAAATGCTGAGAGAACAGTTACAACAGAGCTAAGGGAAAGAGAGCCAACTGTGGTGACTGTGAATGGGTGAGTCTTTGGGAAGGCCCCAGCAAGGGGTGGAAGGTTTTGGGATGGAATAGTTCTCTGCTGAGGTATTGTGTATCTAATTCTTTGCTGCTGTGATGGATTGGGCACATTGGTTACAGGATCTGGTCCTCTGGTGTCTGAATAAATGCTTTACTTCTTCTACCTTCTATGTGGAGAGTCTCGTGTATTTTGTGATACAGAACCACATAGGCATTTTGACAATTATCCTCTATATTATGATTATTGCCTTGCTTATATACTTGGATAAAGATTCAGCAAAGGATACAAGGGGCAGCTAGATGGTACAGTGAATAAAGGGCTGGACCTGGAGTCAGGAAGACCTGAGTTCAAATCCAGCCTCAGATACTGCTACGAGACCCTGGGCAAGTCAGTTAACCCTGTCTGCCTCAGTTTCCTCATCTGTAAAATGAGCTGGAGAAGGAAATGGTGAACCACTCCAGTATCTTTACCAAGAAAACCCCCAAAAGGGGTTATGAAGAGTTGGATACAATGGAAAACAACAACAAAGGAAGCAAAAGGAATGGTCAGACAGGTAGGCTGCAGACAGGTAGGCTGCATAAAAAACTGGTGAGAAGAGACCATCAGAAGATAGCTGCAGAGAGGTCAAGAAAAAATTAGATCAATCAATAAGTATCTCTTGAGCACCTTCTTTGTGCCTAGCAATGTGTTAGGGGAACCCAGGAGAAAAGGAATATGAATATATTGTGCACGTAGTCAAAGCATGTGAATAGAGATATCTTGCCCTGTTAGGCTACTCTGAAAGAATGGCAAAGAGTCTGGGATGAAGGCAATGAGAGTTCTTCTGTACTGTTCTTCTGGTAGGACCACATCTGGTTTTAGAAGGATGAAGATTAAGAAAAGGCTGTTAGACTTCGCAATCAGGAGATCATTATTAACTTTGGAGAGAGTAATTTCACTTGAACAAGGAAATCAAAAGCCAGAATGAAGAGTTAATAAGAGAGTGAGAGAAAAGGGAGTGGAGACACCTATTTAGATGGACTCCTCAAGGAGTTTAGCCACAAAAAGACTGGTCTAGTGTTGTGCAGCCAGTATGTGTCAGAAGCTGGACCAGAACCCATGTCTTACTAAGTCCAAGGCCAAGCATCTATCCACTACACCACATTGTATCCCCTTTGGGGATCTAAAATCTGCCACTATGCAACTTCAATCCACTAGTCCTGGTTCCTCTGCCCATTGGGACCAAACAGAATAAATTTAATCCTGCTTCCACAAGACTGCCCTTCAGATATCTGAAGAACAACTTTCATATTCTCCCTTAAATCTTCTCTTCTCCAGGAAAAAAAAAATCCCCATTTTCTTCAACTGATATTCACATGGCTTTATCCTGAAGTCCTTCACCATTTTAGTCACTCTCTGAACTTGCTCAAATTCATGAGTGTTCATAAAATGTGGTGTCCAGAACTGAACATGATGTTCCAGATGTGGACTCAGCAGAGGGACAATACAGAAGAACTCTCATCCCAGACACTTTATCACAACCTCTCGTTGTAGCCTGACAGGGCAAGACACCTCTATTCATGTGCTTTGAATATGTGCACAACATATCCATATTCTGCTCCTCTTGGGGTCCCCATAACAACCTACCACATTGCTGGGCACAAAGAAGGTACTCAAGAAATACTTGATGATTGATTTAAATCATAATGTTGGAAACTTAAGAGACTTGGGTTCTATTGCTAATTCTATAGATTGCCCAGTAACTTGAATAAGTTACAAGTTCTCTTGGCTTCTATTCACATTTTTATAAACTAGATATAATACAAGAAGGAAGGAAAAGAGGGTGAGAAGGAGTGGGGAGGAAGGGAGACAGAAAGGAAGAAAGGCAGGAAGGGAAGGAAAAAGAAAGAAAGAAGGAAAGAAAGAAAAAGAAAGGAAAGAAAGAAAGGAAGAAGGAAAGAAAAAAGGAAAGAAAAAAGAGAGAAAGAAAGAAAGAAAAAAGAGAAAGAAAGAAAGAAAGAAAGAAAGAAAGAAAGAAAGAAAGAAAGAAAGAAAGAAAGAAAGGAAGGAAGGAAGGAAGAAAATGCTTGTTATGTGTCCACTATATGCCAGGCACTGTGCTAAGCAGTTGCCTATCTACTTACATCTAAATAGTTACTTGGTGAATGAAGATTTCTGAGGGCTATATTAAGACATAGTCACTGAGCATTCACTGTGTACATGTTGACTGCATATTGACAGTGATTATAAAGGGGTCTCGAAACCATGTCACATGAGGATAACCTTTTCTGGTTTCAAGGAACTGGTGATGTTCAAGAGAAAAGACTAAGGTCAAAGAGGGACATGAAAGTGGGCTTTCAAGTATTTAAGAAGATATCACATGGAATTTATTAAGCCTACTATGTGCTAGGCACCAAGGATGCAAAGAATGAAAGAATGTGTCTGTTGCTTCATACAGCAGAAGCAGGACCAATGTGTGGAAGTTAGAAGACAGCAAGATTTCAGCTCAACCCAGTGAAGAACTTTTTGACAATAGATCTGGCCAAGATGATGGAACAGGAAATCCTACAAATTTGTGAACTCCTTGAAAATTTTCAACACCACGTATTTGGGATGTTATAGAGGAGATTCCAGAATGGGAGGGATGTTGGATGAGATGATCTATTAGGTCCTTTCCAATTCTAAAGCTATGTGATTATTCAAATCATATTATTCATCTTCATTGAACTCACAATTTAAGACACCGAAAAAAACAGAGAGAAGAACAGACTCAAGCAACAAAGCAAACACTAGCTCCCAGACTTTCAAGAACATGCCTGCACAACCTGTGGCCCTGGGCAACTTGCGGAAGGCCAAAGGATTTCTTCTACATACATAGAAAGGATGTTTTCCTCATTTTTCCTAGGCCACCCGAATCCTTTGGCATGCCACAAGTGGCCCAAGGACCACAGGTTGTGCAGGCTTGCTCTAGAATGATGATCCATATTCCCATTTTTAAAAAATTTCATGATGTCTCCCAACTTCCTCAAAGCTTATATGGAAAACCTTTCACACTCCATCCATAGTCTTTCCTTTCTTGGCTTTAGCAATACTTCTCTTTTCTGGTTTATCTCCTACCTGACTTCTTCTCATTCTCCTTTTCTGGATTATCATTAATCTCCTATCTGCTCACCATGGATGTTCCCTCCAAATTCTGTCTTGGGATCTCTTTTCTTTTTTTCAAATTCTTTCTTGGGGTCTGATCACTTTTCTTCTCTTCTCTTCTCTTTTCTTCTCTTCTCTTCTCTTTTCTTCTCTTCTCCTCTCCTCTCATCTTTTCCTCTCTCCCCTCTTCTCTTGTCTTCTCTATACCCTTGCCTATTTGGCCCTGCTTTGGGTCTCTCCCCACTCCAATCCTTCCTACACACAAGCTGACAAAGTGTTTTTCCTTAAGCACAAGTCTGACCATGATGTTTTTCTACTCAGTAAGTTCCAGTAACTCCCTGTTGCCTCCAGGGTAAAATATGAACTCCTATCTTTAGAGGACTACATCCAACCTATCTTTCCAGCTTCATTACACATTACTATACTCTATAGTCCAGCCAAACTGATCTTGTTTCTGTTCCTCACACCTCTTCATCTCCCATCTCCATGCCTGGAATTAACTCCCTCTTCACCTCTGTTTCATAAAATCCCTCTCTTCCTTCAAAGCACCTCAAGCACCACCCTACCTGATCTTCCCAATTTTCCAGTGCCCTTCTTCCTAAATTGTGTTGTATTTATCTTGCATTCATTCTATAGATTCTTACATATGTACTTGTTTCCCCTGATAGAATGGGGGAAGAGTTCCTTTGAGAGTAGGAATGGTTTCATTTTTTATGTTTTTGTCCCTAGCACTTGGCATATGCTGGCACATAGGCTATTAGTAAATGTTTGTTGATTGATCATGTCCCCGTGGGTTCAATTATTACCTCCATGTAAATAATGATAATATTAGACAGCATTTATATGCTGCTTTAAGGTTTGCAAAGCACTTTGCATATGTTATCTCATTTGCTTCTCACAATCTACCTGTGAAGCAGGCACTAGTATTATTCCCACATGCGGGAACTGAGGTTGAGAGAAGTCAAGTCAGGGTCACACAAATACCAAGCATCTAAGGTAGGATTTAAATTCAGGTTTTCTGAGCACTAATCATGTATCTTGAACTGCCTGCTGGATATCTCTACCTGGATTGGATGCTGGATAGGCATCTTAAACCTAACAGTTCCAAAACAAAAGAAGGAGAAGAAGAAGAAGAAGAAGCAGAAGAAGAAGAAGAAGAAGAAGAAGAAGAAGAAGAAGAAAAAGAAGAAGAAGAAGCAGAAGAAGAAGAAGGAGGAGGAGGAGAAGAAGAAGAAGAAGGAGAAGAAGAAGAAGAAGAAGAAGAAGAAGAAGAAGAAGAAGAAGAAGAAGAAGAAGAAGAAGACAAGCCTCAAAACAATAACAAAAAATAGCCCTTTTGCTAAACTTTCCTGGGTCTTGCTGAGGGTGTTGCCTTCTTTCCAGTCACCCAGGTCAAGAACCTTAGAGTCTTCTGTGATCTTTCATCCCCCCTCACCCTTGTCTTGTCTCTTCTGCATCTCGCCTGGATATCCCCCTCTCTCCAGTCACACAGCCATCACCTTGCTTCAGACTTAGTTCACCAAATCTACCATGGCTACAGTAGTGTCCCAATTGTTCTCCATGCTTCAGACCTTTCCTAGACACACAGCTGCCAAAACAGTATTTGTAAAGCGCAGGCATAACCATGATAATCTTTTGCTCAAAAAGTCTTCAAGGAACAGCTGTCGCCCTTAGGATAAAATGCGAACTCCTTAGCTTGGCATTTAAAGTCTTCCAGTCTGGCTTCAACCTACCTTTCCAGGCTTTCTTCACACTGCTCCCCTTCATGAACTCCACTTTCCAGATAAACTGGTCTATGTGCTGTTTTCCCAACTTAGCATTCATTTTCTGGCCTTTGCAGTCCATCGTCCATACCTGGAATACACTTTTTTCTCACTAGCTCCTATGGGAAACATCTCCAGATCCCACAAGTTGTTAGTGTCCTCTCTTTCCTCAAATTAAGCTATATTTACTCATGATAATCCTGTGGACTGGCTGTGTACTTGAATCTCTACAGACATAAATTGTCACCTTATTAATTAACCACCAAGTAAATGTAGTACAAACATTGACCACCTGGTGGCAATACATTCAAGCTACCAACTAAGTAGTTTCATCAAAACAGTCCACTGCACCAGCATGGGCTTCCCACAAAGGCATTTACCAGAGTGTGCTCAAGCCTATGAACTCTTAGACCACTTACCCCTTTTCATCACTCTGATTTCCCAGTGCTTAGGTTGGGGAAAGTGCACTATTCCCAATTCAACATTGATGTAGAGGTATGAAAAAAAAAAACCAGAATATAGCTCTGAAATATCAAAATCATGGAAATCCCAATATGGCTCTAGTCTCCACCACTATTTATCTGGAAAATTTCATTGTTAACCCAATTTTATTCATGAGACTTCTATATTTCATAAGACTTTTCAGTGGCAACGTTTTGTTAAAGTGAAATAAAAACTATTAAAAAAATTAGTTTTCAAGCCCAATCATCTTCCCAAAACCTCATTCCAGCCGGTAGATTGTGGGACAGATCTAGGGAAGGGATTGCTTGGTTGGAACCCTCTAGGATCAGCTATTTGAACAATTGTTGAAAATAGGGGTTTCTAACTATCTCCTAGCAGTTCCTGGGCTTTGCTGGTGTTTCAACAATCCGGCTAGCAGCTTCTGTGGGGGTGTAAGATCCACCTACAACCAGCACCCAGAAAGCTGCCAACACCTGCAAAAGCACAGGTTCTTTTGATCTGCTTAACTAAGGAAAGCCAGGTTAAGGAGTTGACAAGCTTACTTTAATCCAGCATACAAATACCATTCACTTAGCTCAGGGGAAAAAGCCAGCACCTTGAACTTCAGAACAAATACAAACAAATTACAGACAGACCTTGTCTGATTCAAATCCCAATACATAGTTACCAGAGTTTAACAAAGTCCCAACATCCGGGTTTATAAGCTGGAGGGCTTCTTAGCTACAGCTGCCCAGAGTCTCCGCATCAGCACCATCACGAGTGAGAGCCCTGAACATTTGACTCTGTCCTCTCTTCTTACAGGGCTTCAGACGTCATCAAATGTCATCTGAATGACCAGAACTTAGGCTGCTATGATTGGCTCTTGAGTTAGCCCCTCCCCTTAGGACCCTGGGAGGTTCACATCCACATAGGTTAGGTTAACACCTAATAGGGGCCTGGAGCTTAGCACTTAGTAAGACTCAATGAAATACACTGAATTACTCAAAGCAAACAAAAGCCAAACTCTTCAAGGGCACTTGTTGAACTAAGTGTCAAGAGTCCATTTTGCTTACCAACACAGCCGGCCATTTGTGCTCCATCTGAACCTTGGCCCACCCACTGCTCTATCTTGCCATCACAATACCTTGGTCTTGTGTCTTCCTCAGAATCTTCACCTCAGCCACTACAGCTCTGGAGATCTGTTATAGAGATCTATCTTTGCCAAGCTTAAATTAAGTGAAAACAACAGCAACTTCAACATCAAGTGGCCAGAGGCAGCCACCCCCGTAGCTAGTTCCCCATCTTGCCCTTTCTGTTCCCATTCTCAGTAACAGGGTTGGATGGAATGGTGGATCAGCAATGCTTTCCATGGGAGCAAACCCCACCTCGCACCCCAGAAGGCAAGAGGGAAAGATGACATTGCATAACAGCATGCAAAATCTCACCCCATCTCCCAGGCTCTCACATGACTTCATCCCTATGCTAAGCATGCAGAGTCCTACTACCAATGCCCTTCTGATTTGGTTTTCCCTGTTGTGGGTCCCTCTGAATCCCACAGGGATGCAACATGTTTCAGACCCCACTTCATACTTCTCTGTGTAGACATTATGGTCCCCCAGTGGACTGTAGGACATGGATGAGGGCAGGGACTGGTTTTTATCTTTGTATCATCAGTGTCTAGCCTAATGCACACCACAAGCACTTAATAAATGTTTGTTTAATTGAATTCAGTATTTCATAAAAACCAAAGAGAACTCAAATTAATTTTGCTTTCATAAATAACAAGAGACATTCTGGGAATGTTATAAAACCAGGGTTAGGCATCACTGCTAACTAAAGGCAGACATCACCTAGTGTTTATACATTTGAAGTTCTACATATTTTTAAAAAGATAGAATGTTTTGCTCTCAGAAAGTCCTATCTTATGTAATAATGGCACTGTAGTATTAGGGGAAAGAAGACTTACATTATGACATTATTTATGTGTGATAATGAAAAAAGGATTCATTCATGTTGGGTAGAGATTTTTCAAAAATAGCTTTCTCTTTCCCATTTATTTTTGTATATTTCAGAGACAAACAGAAACTGAGAGGCAGAAGATAACATCCGAATTTGAAAAACTCCACCAATTCCTAGTGCAGAAAGAACAAGACTTCCTGGCCCAGCTAAAGGAGATAGACAAGGCTATTTTAAAGACACAGGATGAGAATATTAATAGGCTCTTGGAAGAGGGGACTCTTCTCAGCAACCTTTTAAAAGAAATGGAAAAGAACCATCAAAAGCCTGAAAATGAATTCTTAGAGGTTGGCTGTTAGAATAGTGAATCAGGGAGGAAGGCTAGGGATAAAAGAGGGTATATTCTATACCATCGGCCAATGCTGGGCCCCTCCAAGACATGTCACTTAATCTGCCTGTAGAGAAGACATATAAAGAAACCCTAGCAAAGCATTTCCATCTCCAAAAGTGAGAATGAACAGCAGTCCAAGCAGAAAGGGCAATTCAGTGATTCAGTTTGAGGTAGAAAAAGTTACTTAATATGATTGATTAGCTTTGACAAAGCACTCATAAAATCATTCCACCTTTGGGAGACAGCTAGTCCAACATAAGGGGCATAAAGTTGGGAGTTAGATTTGAAATCTCAGGAGAATGTTGCCTATTACTTGTTAGGTTACTTTGGATTTCTCCTTTCTGGGTTCTATTAACTTGATGGTACCAATAATACCAATTTCTGACTAGCTCACAGAGATGATGTAAAGACAGGCAAGAAAACAGGTCTGAAACTTACCTGAATGGCTAGTAATGAGTTTAAAGAACATGGTAAACTTTTTTCCACTTAGCAACCTTTTACTTATACCATATTAACAATAGAATCATTTCTCAATGTGTAACACACACACACACACACACACACACACACACTGAATACCCACTTGTAACAACTGAAAAATTAAGCAAAACCCAACTAGCAAAGCAACTGTATCTGCCAGTATATGCATCATTCCACTACCATTATCACAGTTAAATCTTAATAGAGCATTTAAGGGAAGAATCTACTAAGCAACATGGCTTTATTAGATGGTTAAGCTTATCCTATTTACTAAGTAACCTTGCCAAACAATGAATTTAAAAGGCCAGGAAAGTAGTAACAAATGCATCTCTGTATTCCAAAAAAAAAAAAGGTACCTATGATGAGAAGCTCGTTTTTAAGTTGTAAGACAAATGTGCTAGATAAAGGCTAATCCAATAGCCTGTGGTATATTTTGAAAAGTGAAGAAATTCAGGGCATGCCGATGAGAACCTGAGTCTTCTTTGTTTTCCTTACACAGGATGTCAGGACCATCTTACACAGGTATGTAGCCGGGTAGACAAGACCCTCAGGGGCTGTTACCAACCTTGTTCCCTGAAAAAAGGCTTGGGAACCTATCTGATGATGCAAAATCAGTAGTAGCCCATTATGGGACACATGTAGATTCTAAATTGGCAAAACAATGAACAAAGAAACCCACTTACCTTGCCCTGTCGCTGGTTTTCCATTTGCCTTGAACCCACAGAAATTGGAGAGAAAGATGAAGAAAAATAATAGAAAGAATCAGAGGACCTGGGTTTGAGTCCTCCCCTGCTACTAAACTTCCCTGTGGAAGCTTGTTCAAATTAACTTTCTAGGTCTCAGTTTCCTCCTCTGTAAAATGAGAAGTTTGAACTAGATGACCCCTAAGGTGCCTTTTTGGATTTAAATTTATGATCCCATTGAAAGCATTTTAATTTTTGTCATTAAAGCAGGAAGTACTGAGATGTTAATACACTAGTCATTTTTAGTTTGGTTCTTGTCACCAACCCAAAGCATTACTTCCTGGCTACTGATATGGGAAGAATAAAAGAATTTCAGCTAAGTTCCCCGTGCTGGTGGCTTCTTGGCACCAACTTCTGATAGGTGGTCTCCCTGATACATTTCAGAACCTCCATAAGGGAGAAGAACAGTAAAGAAGTTAGTAGGAGAAAGTGTTAAATTAGCTTTACTGTTCCTGAATCTGGCAAATGTCATTTCTAGTGAAAAGGGTGCTCTGCTTGACCTGTTCAATTCAATCAATCAATCTTCTAGTATTTATTAAGCACCTACTACTCAGTGCTAGGTGCTGGGGAAACAAAAGCAGCAATATATACATCACTTTCACATGAGAAATACAAAACCCTCGCTTTATTTTCAAAATTCCATATCCTTAGGCATGATAATACTACAGCCCCTATGCCAACTCCCAAGTTCCCAGATCTGGATGAGAGAATCAAGATTTTCTCCCAGAAACATCTGTATCTCAGTCGTTGCTTACAACAGCTCAAAGGTAATGGACTATAATTGTCTTCATATGAAATGTTTATTATTGATTCATAAACATTTAGACCAGCAGTCCTCATAATGTGGTCCATGGACCCCTAGAAGTCCATGATACCCTTTCAGGGGGTCCAAAAGGTTAAAACTATTTTCATAATAACACTAGGCATTATTTGCTTGTTAAAATACTTCTCTCTTCCCTAACTATATATTGATACAGGATTTTCTTCATATACTTCAACTAGAACAATATATCAAGACAAAATGAATGCAAAAGTAGATAGAGGAATCCAAAGGTCTTCTAGTAAGCCAGATATCAAGGAGACTTGCAAATATCTAAAGCAATACCACTCCTCTCACTAATTCTTTTTGTTTTGGAAAATACAGCATTTTTCCTATAAACATTATATTTATGTTAACATGAAATGGATTTATTATTTTAATAAATTAACAAAAATTTAAATTTATCTCTTTAAATTTCTAATATGGTAAATAAATGTGTATTATGTATCACATATACATATATACATATAACTATATCCCACATAAATAAAAGCTCTTTGGGGTCTTTAGCAATTTTTAAGTGTGTAAAGAAGCCTTGAGACCAAAAAGTTTGACAACCATTGACTTAGATGATGATGAAGTCTCTGTTGTGATACATAACTAACTGCTCTCTTTTTTAAGCAATAACTTACATATGCATAGCAACTGTGTCTTTAGTGCCTCAAAACCTTTTAACTATTTTTCCTCCTAGAAAATCTATCATCTTCCCTGATGGAAATAAGAGGTAAATTGCTCAAAATAACAAGTCTGGTAAGATTATCCATATGGATATCACTTGTCATTTTTTTTTCAATTATTAAGTATTTATTTTTCCCTCCCATCTCCTCCATGTACATACTGAAAAAAGAATAATAAAACAAAACCCTTGTAACAAATATGCATAGTAGAGTAAAACAAATTCCCACTGTGTCCAAAACCATGTGTCTCATTCTGCATATTTAAATCTATCACCTCTCTCTCAGACCTGAGGTGTGAAGCCTCTCTCTACATTAGTCCTCTGGAATTATGATTGGTCACCACAATCTGTTATTTTTTTTTAAGAAAATCAAAAAAGGTATACTTCTTCCCAGGTGTGAAGAGTGGAGGGGAGGGAGCAGAAGCAATGACAGCAATCAGGCTATCTATTTATTCAAAGAAAACAGGACTGGGTCACAGAATCCAGTTTACTTCTGCACAGATTCTATATTTGCCTGGCAGGGCTTGCTTTCAAACGCATTTTTAGTTTTCATGAAACATAGGAAGGCAATGCAAACCAATGTTGTTCAAAATAGAGGAAGGACATCTGAAGGTAATGAAATCCGAAACCAAGGAAAGTGAGCAGTTAAACAAGTAATAAGGCTGCAAAACTGACTGAAAAAAAAATTGATTCTTCTGTTTATACCACAGACAGCTCCACCTTCCACACACAAAGCTCAGTTTTCTTTATTTCAGAAAAGCCTCGGGACTCTGATAATGGTACTATTGCCATTTGAGCAATAGAGCTGATCATTCATGACCAATAGAATCTGAGCCAAGTTCCAGTGATCCTTAGGTCTTTCCAGCTGTGGAAAGAGGTGCTAAGAAAGTAGTCTTATGTCTGACATAGTTTAGTAGAAACATTTTTGGATTTGGAATGAAAGGTACTTTCCTCTGGAGAAAATGGGGTAGAGGAAGGAAAATCAGAATTGTCATCTAGCCAAAGTCCCTTCCCAATCCCTCCCCTCACACTCAATCATACCCATGTATGATGGATTAACTATGGATCTCCACTGTGACCTTCCAAAAACGAGCTCTCTGGGTTTTTTTTCCTCCCCAGATTCTATGACTTTGGACCCAGAAACTGCCAATGCTTTTCTTATGGTGACGGAGGATCACCAGCATGTGAAAAACATAGGGACCAAACAGGATGTGTCCAGAAACCCAAAGCGATTTTCCTATTTTTCCTGTGTCCTGGGATCTCAAGGTTTCGACTCAGGCAAGCACTACTGGGATACAGAAGTTACTCATGGAGGTTACTGGGGCCTGGGAGTTGTCAAAGAATCGGTGAATAGGAAACAGTGGTTTAAGCTAAGACCTGAAGAAGGAATCTGGGCTATCGGACTGTACCAAAGTCAGTACCAGGCTCTTACCTCACCTTGCACTAGTATCGTGTTGAAAGAGAAACCCAAGAAGATCAGAATTGTCTTGGATTATGAAAACGGTTTGATATCATTCTACAATGCTGAGACTATGAGTCACATCTTCACTTTTTCTGCTACTTTCACAGAGAAACTCTTCCCCTTTTTCTGGCTGCCCTCAAAAGGGTCTTATATAACATTGTGTCAGTAGGGAGTCACGCTTCCCCTGAACATCTCTTCCTCTGAGAAACTTACAACACTGACAAATACCTAGGAGCTACTGTCATTGCCATGTTCATGACTGCATGATGGAATCCAGATTTCTATTCCTTGTTGGGGGTTTAAGTGTTGTGTAAATGAAACTCACCAACCATGAACACTTAGAGCCTTTTACTGTTTTAATGTGTTGTTAGTCAAGTAATATTTTCTGAACTCTTTATTCTTTTCTTCCACTTTTACCCTCATCCATCCAACTTTGTTCACAATTCACTTTCCTCTCATCAAACAAAACTTACCTCCCCAAAAGAACCCTGCTGTGAGAAACTTCCTCCAAACAAGCAAAAATTGCTGAACTTATGGCACAGCTTTTACCAATGATCCAAATGAGAACAGAGGAGAGGTGTCAAACACAGGGCCCACACAATCCCCAGTGTGGCAGGGAACCAGATTAAAATGAAATTGGGAAATATTTAAATGTAGCTGGGAAATAAAATACAATGAAACATAGATAATATTACATTTCAAAACTAAGTCAATATGCAGCCTGTAAGAATCCTTATTTAAAGATTAGAAGCACTCATTTCTATTTGTTTGACATTACTGTGTTAGAATACCTCATTGAAAAAAAAAAGAGACCATGTTCCATACCAGTTCCAGAACATTGCTGAATAAATGAATAATTCATTAACTCTAATAATTCTTATGGGGCAGATAGGTGGCACAGCAGATAGAGCACAGGGCCTGGAGTCAGGAAGACCTGAGTTCAAATCCAGCCTCAAATACTTGTCATTTAGCCCTGTTTGCCTTATTTCCTCATCAAAATGAGCTGGAGAAGGAAATGGCAAACGATTCCAGTATCTTTGACAAGAAAATCCCAAATGGGGTCACAAAGAATCGGACAGGACTGAAACAACTGAACAACAAAAATAATTATTAACTCTATTGAGCAAAAATGGAACAACACCCCTTAGACCAAACTCACCAATGTGAGTCAGACATATTAATTCAATCTGAATACATAGAGAAATTATCTTTTTTGCCTACTTCTACTCTGACAGTCACTGTCAAGTCTACACAGCAAAAATCACAGAATTGAGAAGTAACCTGGTCCAGTTCCCTGTCTTAATATGGTCCCTACTTCAACTAAATAACTCAAAATAGATATTTATACCACATTCCATTTTGTTACCCCAAAGTAGAAAATACTCTAAAAGTAGCTTAGATGCTTTCCAGACTTCTTTCAGATTATTTCCTTTTAGTCAAATGCTAAATTGGATCACTTTCTATTCCCCAAATACACCTTTCCAATAGGACCTGCTTCTGAAATTCCTGCTCTCTGGAATGCTCTCATCTCCTAACTGCTCCAGCACCTTTGATGTGTGTTGAAATTCTGATCACCCTTCAAGACTCAGCTTCAATGCTACCTCCTTCACCATCTTCTGATTCCCTTGGTTCAAAGTGACCTGACCCTTTCTCATTCAAGACTCCATAAACACTTTTCAAATATATTTCCACTTTATGTTTTAATATAACATCAATATTATGCTTATAGGTAATATTTTATATCATCAACCATACTTCACTTTCTATTTGTTTTTGGTCTTGTGACACCAATAAGTACTAACATTGATACTAATACTCCAGTCTCTTTTGGACTTGAGCTCAACTGTCTATGAATTATAGGATTATAAGGTTAGAAGAGACATTGAAAGATTATCTACTGCTATCACCTACCTTCAATCAAAGCCCCTACATTCAACAAAAATCTATACTTTGGGGAAAATCTTACAATTTCCTTCTATGTGTTCTGACAAGTACTCATTGCAGAGGGGTAGTGAGTGTGTCATGGTGGATGGTAAGCTGGCTTTGGAAGTCAATTCCTACCTCACACAGACACTGGCTGGCTGGGTGACCCTAGGCAAGTCATTTAACTTATCAGCGTCCCAGGACCCAGTCTGCATTAGTTGAGGAAGTTTCCTCACCACGGGTGTTCCCTACCCTAGTGAAATCACAAATCCAGTTCAAAAAGAAATGTTCTTCATATCCATGAGGAGGAGACAATGTGGCAGAGTGGTATAAATGGTGCAACTCTCATCGGAGGACTTGGGTTCAAATTCTACCTTGGCTAACTTACTTCCTGTGTGATTTTGTTTATACGTCTGTAGGCCTCAGTTTTCTTAGCTATAAAAAAAAGGGGAGGTGGAATTAAGTGATCTCTAAGGTCCTTTCCAATTTTAAATCTATCACTCAATAAAAACATTATTAAATTACTTTTTGTATTTACTTGTATTCTGCCTTAGATTTATAAAATTAGTATAATTAATAAAAACAATTTTGACATTTTCCTCTGTTACCAGTTTCCTTTTTTAACTTTCCTCTGGTCATTGTGAAGACAGACTTATTTGTATTCAAGGGATTTAGTGTCTGTTAATGTGGACCACTGCCCACATTCTTGCCCAATAGCTCGGCAAACAAATGAGGGTAATTAATTGCATCTAGTGGTCAGGGCAGGGAGAGGTTTGTGAAAGCTGTAAGGACTGCTTTACTTGGAAATGGAGCTAAGATGACCTATCTCATCACCATCAGTAGCAGCAATATCCTTATTTCTAGTCCTTCAAGTTCCTGATTCTTTCTTCTTCACTTTTTTTTCATTAAGGACATTGCCAATTCTTTCTTCAGAATATTAGTTCTTTCTTTTCTTCTTAGTTATCATAACCACTATCCCAGTCCAGTCAGTAAGCAACTCATACCAAAACTAATACAAGTTTAAAAACTAATTATTCCTCCTCATAGAGTAGCAAAAATTTTACTCAAGCATCTTATTTTCATTATACAGTATTATTCTTCTCAAGAATGCATAGTGAAATTCCATTTAAACAACTACAGGAGGTATAAAATAGTAGGGAGTCTACCCATCAAGATTCACACAAGAACCATATAAATGCAACGGCAAACCACTGTTTATAGAAATGAAGACAACTATCTATTAAATTTGAATTATTGACCTTGCGTCTTAAGTTCATTCACTCAGTTGGACTTATTTAATTACCCTAATCTTGGAGGAACTGAGGACTTTTAACCTGGAGAATACTTTAGGAATATGCAGTAAATGCCTTCAAATATTTGAAGGGCTGTCATGGGGAAGAGGGATTCGATTTGTTCTGCCTGGCTTCAGACGTCAGAACTAGGAATAATGGGTTGAAGTTGCAGATGGGTATATTTTAATCAGGGGCAGGTAGGTGGTACAGTGGAGAGAAAGCTGGGCCTGGAATTAGGAAGACTCATCCTCCTGAGTTCAAATCCGGCCTCAGGCACTTACTAGCTGTGTGACCCTGGGCAAGTCACTTAACCTTGTTTGTCAGTTCCTCATCTACAAAATGAGCTGGAGAAGGAAATGGCAAACCATTCCAGTATCTTTGCCAAGAAAACCCCACATTGGGTCACAAAGAATCAGACATGACTGAAACAACTGAATAAGGACAAAAGTATATAGGTACTTTGTTTATTTTTGTCCTATTCTGGCTAGTAAATTCCTCAGTGACCTTGGGGAGTAGAAGGGTGGATATTCTCCTGTTTCCTTTATAACTCCCTGAAGCATCTATTTAAAAAAAATACACATTTAGTAAGATTAAATTTGGAGTTGGGAGAGACCAGAGTTATTAACTTGTCTCTGAAACGTACTATCTTTGTGACTATAGGAAAACAACCTCATCCATCTGTGCCTCAGCTTCCTAGCCTGTAGTTAGTCACCTCACGTCTCTGGCCCTCAGCTTTCTCAAACTCAAAATGTGAATAACATTTGCATCTATGACCTCACGAGGTGGTTGCGAGAAAAGTGTTTCAAAAGTGTGTACCATTCCTGTGCAGTAGATTTTGTTGGCTGATTCTTCTAACCAAGAGAGAATTCCCCAGAGATGATCAAACTGACCAACAAAGGGAACTTGGGCAGTTGTCTACTGTGCAAAGGACATTGTGTTCTTTGCACTTGTTCCCAAGCCAGACAAGTCAGTTTTTACCCCTATTTCAAAGCCATGTCTCTTTCTCATTCCTTTGTTGTTGCAGGAGCATTTGGTCTATAAATAAACTAGAGGAATGTTAGAAAAACCATAATTAGAAAATCTATAAATACAAAGTTGACACAAACATTGAGGTAAATATGCCCTTTGCCCTCTGAATCAACAAGTCTGTAATATGTATTGCCTGACTGATCCTTGAGTGACTTGTCTAAGGCCACAGAAAAGACTCATAGATAATGAACTGCTGGTGGATTGGTGAACTGATCCAACCATTCCAAAGAACAAATTGGAAATTAGCCCAAAGAGCTATTAAACTGTGCGTGCCTTTTGACACAGAAATACCACTACTAGATCTGAATCCCAAAGAGAACAAAGGAAAAGGACCCATATGTACAAAAATATTTATAGCATCTCTTTTTGTGGTAGCAAAGAATCGAAAATTGAGGGGATGCTTATCAATTGGGGAATGGCTGAACAAGCCATGGCACATCATTGGGATGGAGTACTAATGTGCTATAAGAAATGACAAGCGGGATGGTTGCAGAAAAACATGGCAAGAATTATATGAACTGATGCAAGGTGAAGTGAGAAGAACCAGAAGATCATTGTTATGAGTAACAGCAATATTATAATAACGATCAACTGTGAAAGACTTGGATACTCTGATCAATACAACGATCCAACACAATTCCAAAGGACTCACAGTGAAAAATGCTATCTACTTCCAGAGGACTGATAAACTCTGAATGCAAATTGAAGTATAATTTTCTCATTTTCTTTTTCTTGCTTTTGTTTTAAGTTGGCTAATATGAAAATATGTTTTGCATGATTTCGAATTATAATTGACATCATATTGCTTTCCTTCTCAGTGGGTATGGGAAGGGGTAAGAGGGAGGGAAAGAATTTGGAACTCAAAATTTAAAAAGAAAAGAATATTAAAATAGAGAAATAATTAAATGTTTTTAAAAATAAAAAAATAAAATACTTATAGAGCAACATGGGGTTGGGAGGGAGGATAGGGTAGAGATTATAGTGTGTCTTTAGCTGTTCTGTGAGTGAACAGAATGTGCTGGACACAAAATAGCTAACTAAAGATTTTTCTTTAACTGGGTATAGCTCAGAATGCTGGCAGCAGGATCCATATTGGCAGTTGGATTTGAGATGGCAACCATGACACAATGGTGCCCTCTTGCCAAAAACAGATGGCACCTGGCATGTGCCCTGTTACATCCACTTAGCTACAATGAACAAAAAGATCTCATTCTATTGTTTCCTGTTACACCACTCCTGTAGCATCTTTGCTCTTCTTTACTCCCATATGGACACAAGTGAATGACTATTTCCAAATGTGCAGACACAAGGGCTTTTAATAGCTATATAACTCATAAATCATGTTTTAATGATAACTAGCATGTATATATAATATTGCTTTAAGGCTTACAAAGCACTTTACAAATATTATTTTATTTTATCCCCACAACAACCCTGGGAGGTAGATGCTGTTATTAACCTCATTTATAAATAAAGCAACAGAGGCAAACAGATAATAAATGATTTGCTCAGGATCACATAGCTGGATTTGCATTCACATCTCCCTGACTCCAGGTCCATGGCTCTATCCACTGTGCCACCAGTGGTATTAAAGGTTAAAGTTAAGGTTAAGCTGTACCTCGTCAACCTTGTGTGGTAACTAAGTATTCTGTCATGAGTCTTTAAAAAGCCCAGGGGATAGGTGGCACAGATTATGGCACCAAATATTTCTGTGAACTAAAAAGAGTTACTTCCAGTATTTTCACAAGCTATTATTGCCTGTAGGAGTTTGTAAGATTCTGATTCCTAATAAAAATGGACTTGTCTAATCAATCGCTTTATATTTTCACAAACTTCTCAGTTATATTTAGACATATTTATAATAAAAAAACCCTAATTATTTATTAAAAAAAAACAAGCTCTATTCATCTTTTGATTGTGATTTTCCTACAAGAGGAAGATATTTAGGAATATAGAACTACAAAGAGATCATCCCATCTAAATCCTCCATTTTACATGTAATAGCTAGTGTCCCCTTCACCCTTGAGCCTGAGATTCTAGGTAACTTATATGTCAGAATCCTTTCTAAACCACATCTCATGAAGGTCCATAAATGTAGCTATCTTTACTAATCAATCAAAGAATTGATATAGTTTAAAACAACATTTAGTTAAAGAAGATGGTAATTAAAAAGAATAACAACCCTTCCTCCATAAGCCGGGAGATCATTGGGAAGAGTAATATGCATAGTGATCACAAGTATGACCATGGAGAGGGAGAAAACTACCTCCAATTCTGTGGATCTTCCCAGTCTTTGGTCAAGTCAGTGTTCTTTGTTAAGTTTATTATCCATAGGACAAAATTTTCCAAAAATGCTCTCTTCCAGGTATCACATCTCAGTTGCTCCCCAACAAGCACATATTCACTACAGCTGGCCTTCAATTTTATCTTCCAGATCACTTAATACCCTACTTAGTATCCTCTAGGAATGCTGTGATAAGAATTCCCCTCCACTGTCAGGAAGGAGTAATAGCTCTTTTGGCCTATCAATGACTCTCAACAATAATTTTTATTTAAATTTTATTGCTAATTATGAAACATAACCAAACGTGAATATTTTAATATGTAAGAAATAAAATAAAAGGACCATGCATGAACTGTTAATTTCTGTTTAAGGTACTGGTCTTTCACGTGGAACAGGATAGTGCTGAAATGGGCATAAGAAGTACTTTCTAATAAAAAATAATTAAATCTATTGGTAAAGGGCGTAAGGTATTGTTTCTTTCACAAACAGTTTGATGCCTGAAAGAAGTAAGAAAAGAACTTTGGTTTAATAAAAACTGGTAAAATCTACGCATGAAGAAACCGTTTTCAGGTAGCCTAGGAGCAATTTTATTGAAAAATAGATGAAAAATGAACTATGGCACAAGTATAAAGGTTCAAGTACCTTATAAATAATTTAGGGCAATATCTCTTTTGTAGGTAAATAGTTTGATGGTTTAAAGGAGGACAAAGAAAAAGCTTTCATTTGTTCGAAACTGATAAAATGTGACACAGGTACGCGAGGCATAGACTGCTAAATTGGTCTTTATTAAAGATTATGGAATAGCTGGAACTAGCTCATTATCATCGTTATGCTTATGACAGATCAATAGACACATAGGTAGATAGAAAGATATGTGTATATGTGTATATATGTGTATACATACATGCATGTATATATGTGTGTGTATATACATATATACATATACATATACATATACATATATATATATATATACATATATATATATATATATATATATATGAAGAGGGGGGCAGCTAGGTGACACAGTGGATAGAGTGTCAGGCCTGGAGTCAGAAAAACTCATCTTTCTGAGTTCAAATCTGGCCTCAGATACTTATTAGCAGTGTGACCCTGGGAAAGTCACTTTTTGTCTCAGTTTCTTCATCTGTAAAATGAACTGGAGAAGGAAATGGCAAACTACTCCTATATCTTTGCCAAGAAAACCCCAGATGGGCCCTTGAAGAGTCAAAAAAACTGGAAAAAAAAGACTGAATAATGACAAAAATAAACAGAAGGAAGGGGCAGGGTGGGGAGAGAAAGAAGAGATAAAAAGACAGAGAGAGCCGGCCCCAGTCCCTCCCCTGAATTTCAATCCTTCATCACCTGTTGCCTATTAGGCATTTCAAAGCAGATGTCCTAGACCCATGTCAAACTCAACATGTCCAAAACGGAATTATCTTTTACCACAAACCCATAGCTTTTCCAAATGTCTCTTATTTCATCAAAGGTACCACCATTCTTCTAGTCTCCCAGATTCTTTACTTTCAGTATTCTCAACTCCTTACACTCCCTCAACTGCATACATGACCAATCTTGCTGTCTCCACTTCCACAACATCTCTCACATCCTCCCCACCTTTCTCTAAGTACACAGTCGCCACCTTAGTCCAACCCCTCATCGTCTCCCACCTCAATTACTTCAGTGACTTCCTAACTGGCTTCCCCAATTCATATTTATCCTCACTCTAATGCATTCTCCCCATGGCAGTCAAAATGGTTTTCCATAAGCACAGATCTAACCATGTCATTCCCCTATTCAATAAACTCCAGTGGCTCCTTGTTTCTTCTAAGATAAAATGAAAACTTTTTTTAGCTTTTAAAGCCCTTTACAACCTGTACTCAATCTATCTTTTCAGTTTTATTAGACATTTCCTCTTCTTGCATTCTGCAATTCAACCAAACTGTCTTTCTCTCTATTTCTCACACACAGCATTCCATCTCTGATTTCTACAACTTTGCACTGGCTGCACTCCCTTCTCACCCCTGCCTCATAGAATCTTTCTCTTCCCACAAGATATAGATCAAGCATTACCTTTCTCCCCTATAACAAGTGTCTTTCCTCCCTAACGACATCATATTTAACTACCATTTGTTTATTTGTATTTATAATCATATTTGTTCTGTATATGTATATATACATGTATGTGTGTGTGTCTCTCCTGCTAGAATGTAAGTTCTTTGAGAGTAGGGATTGTTTTCTTCTTCACATTTGTAATTCACAGAGCCCAGCATAATTCTTAGCACATAACAAGTACTAAATAAATTCTTCTTGATTTATTACTGAGCTTTATCAGAGAAATTCATTACTAATATTTCTCCCTGTTAACTGTTTCCCTTATAATCACAACTTTCAATTTTGTTTGTGTGAAATCTTTTCCATTTTATGTAATAAAACATTGTCTATTTTACTTTTTATAATCATCCGAAGAAGTGCACCCCATTCAGAGTTTTAAATGATATCTCTTTTTCTGTAATTTGTTTGTGTTATGACCACACACACACACACATACATACACACACACACACATACATATACACACACACATATATGTCTTAGATCCATTTGAAGCTTTCTGTGGCAAACAGTATGAGATATCAGTCTAAGCCTAATTTCTGCCAGAATGGTTTCCAGTTTCCTGAACAATTTTGTCAAATAGAAAATCCTTGGCCTAGTAATTGATGTATTTGAGTTTACTGAACACCATGCTACCATGTTTCATTGTTTATGGGTCATATTTATATAATCTGTTCCATTGATCAACTTTTGGTACATAAAGGCAGAGAATTCGGGGGTTTTATTTTAAATCCTGATATTTTACTAGGTACAAATTAATTCACTTTTAGTTGTAGCTCTAGGGTTCTCTAAATCATCATACACAAAAAGCAATACTTTTGCTTCTTCTTTTCCTATTCTTGTTGCTTTAATTTATTCTTCCTATCTTATTGCAATAGTTAGCATTTCCAAACTCTATCATACAACACTGGTAAGAATGGGTATCCTTACTTTACCTTTGATCTTAATGGAGAAGCCTTGTGCATTCCTCCATTACAAATAATGCTAGTTCTTGATTTTTGATAGTTTTCTACACATTAAGGAAAGGTCCATTATTCCTATGATTTTTAGAGCTTTACAGGGGTTTTGTGGGAGTTCTTAACTCCTCTAGGTTCTAACATGCTGGCATCTTAGGCAGAAAATCTCTGGCCCTTGGTTTTATAGGTGAGTAAGATGTATCTTATTAAGGAAAAGTTCATTTATTCCTATGCTTTTTCATGTTTTCAACAGAAACAAATGTATTGTCATAAGCTTTGTTTCTACACTGATTAATATATGATTTTTATTGTTTCTGTTATCAATATAGTCTACTATATTTATAGTTTTTCTAATGTTGAACCAAGCCTGCATTTTTGGTATAAAGCTAACCTGGCCATAATAAATTTATTTAGTATGTTACTGTAACTCCTTTGCTAATATTATATTCAATATTTTTGTATAGGTATGCCTTAAAGATATTGGTCTAGTTATCAGGATCATATTTGTATCACGGGAGTTTGTTAGGATACTTTCTCTATTTTTGCAAGGAACTTATGTGAATTGGAGGCTAGTTGTTATTTGAATGTTTGATATTTTATAGAATTAACTTATAAATCCATCTGAGATAGGGATTTTATATTTGGGAAGTTTATTTATGGATTGTTCTATTTCATTTTCTGAGGCTGAATTATTTAAATTCTCTATTTCTTCTCTCAATCTGGGTACCTTACATTTTTGCAAATATTCATTTTGCAAGTGATTCATTTATGTTTTGTTGGCATATAAATGGCATATTTACATATATCGGCATATACTTTTTTCTTGATCTGTCATGAATTCTCCATTCTAATTTTTTAAGCTTGGCCATTTAGTTTTATGCTTTTAAATTTTTACCAAATTAGCTGACTTCTATTAGTGTAAAAAAAACCCCCACTTAGTTCTATTTATCAGTTCAATAGACTTTTTATTTCTATTTTATTTCTTCCTTAACTTTGAGAGTTTCTATTTTGTGTTTAGTTTGTGGGTTTGGATTTGTTGCTTTTCTAGTTTTGTTTTCTTCAGGTGCCCCATTCATTGATCTGTTTTTCTTCAGTTTTATTGATATTATTTATAGATATTAATTATTTATAATTATTTAATTATTTATAGATATTAATTTTCCCCTGATTGCTTCAATTGTATTTTCAAAACTTTTAAAGTTGTCTCATTGTCATTTTTAAAAATAAAATTATCCCAATTACTAGTTCTTACACTTTCTTTTTTTTTCTCCTTTTAATCCTCCTTTTATGATTTACCCTTCAAAGTTAGTTCGTTTTGCAGCAACTATTCTCTCTACAATGGTAGTAATACACAAAGTCCCCTACTTCTCCCAACCCTCCCCCTCCTGCAAGTTAAACTAGTTTTTCACTTTAAAGGTATTGAAACCATCCTCAAAATTTAACTGGCTCAGAGGACTAAGGCTCAAGTCATTGACATAGCTTTCTGGTCACTTGCATACAAAATAGGACACAAGGGTCTGAAGCTCCTGTTTCTGGCTTGTAACCATAGACCAGCAGCATAAGCCACATTGGGAAACTGTGTTCAACTCAATCAATGCTTTCTCCTGAATGAATGTTCTTTCTCTGATCTGAAATTCCTTGCCTTGCTATAGTTAAGTAAATCTTAATTTGTTAATGCTCAGATGGATTACAAGTGTTTCATTCATTCCCATTTAAACTTAAGCTACCAGTTGACTGGCCTGAGACAAGCCTAGAGCATGATACCCTCCTGAATCTATCTTACTTCTTAAATCCCTACTCCCTGTTGCTGCCTATTTTTAAGCATGCATGTTTTTGTGTTGCACTACTGTCTGTCAGGTTCAGATAAGATTGGGCCTCATTAGATTCTAGGCTCCCTCCACCCTTTCCTTCATACTCTTCTGACTCACCCCAATTATGAGAAATAATAAGTCCCTTCCTATTCACCTTCATTTCTTCCTTAATATATTTCTTTTTTTCTTCCTTTTTCCCCCCATTTAAAACCAACCAAATAATTTCCAGACCCTGAATTTGTCTTTCTTTACTCTATGACATTCAAAGACAGAATTTTGAAAAGGTTCTTGTATCTTCTTCCTCATTAGAACTGTAAACCTGATTCTGCCAAACCTGGGGTAGTTTTGTGGAAGAATAGCAGGACTCTTGATTGGCTAAGAAAATGATGAGCCCTTTGTACATGCAAAAGGTACTTACTTCAGTTTGTTACAGAGGCTTCAGGGAAAGAGGCTTCAAAGAGAAGCAGAGAGAGGAAATCCAAAAAAGCAGTCAAGGGAGAAATTTTTGAATGACGGACTAGAGCCCTAGCAGCCACACATACCGGTGGGAGTTTATCCCACCATGTTCCCTGACCTCCAGGGCTCCAGACTCTAGGGACTGTTGAGAGAGAACCTCTCCTAGTGAGATCATTCTCTTTCTCCTTGTTTAAACTGAGAGCTTTTCTTTGACCCAGTTGAAGAGCTCATTTATTTTGCACATTCTTTGGTATCCTAATATGTAGAACTTCCCCAATTTCTGTTTGCTGTCTTGCTTAGATCTGTTATTTGTGATGTGTGATGGCCTTTGGTAGGAAGAAGCTAAACTGGCAAATGTAAACTAAGGCTTCCTCTTCCATCTTAAGGACAATGAGGAAAGTAGCTTTCCTTCTGAACTGCCAAGTACCATACTCCTAGATGAGAGATGTTTGAGAGCTGGCTGATAGATATGTCTAACTTAACACCTCAACAGCCTCAACAATCCTGGACCTTAGGTGTCTTTCCCCTTAGTGTGACACCAGCATGGCTCTTCTCCTACTCTCCTCTATTTTAACCATGTCACCCACAAATCACACTGGTGAGCACTTCATCATCATTTAGCCCCTTAAAGTGTATATACAACCTACCATCCAGGGTTTTTGGGAGGATCAAATGAGATAACATTTATTAAGTGCTTAGTGTGGTGCCTGGCACATAATAGGTGCTACATAAATGCTAATTAGTATTATTATTTATTAATATTTACCTTCCTAGTTTTCTCTTATCTCTTATATTTGCATTTCACTGAGCTATTTTTACTCTTTTCATCAGGAATGCTGTGAAGTCTTCTATTTTATTAAAGACCCATTTTTTTTTCCTGTTGGATTATGTGGTTTTGCAGGATAATATTCTTGGTTACAAGGCTTCTTTCTTTTGCCTTTTGGATTATCATATTCCAATATTTCCTTTCTATTAAAGGAGTTGCCACAAAATCTTGTGTGATTTTGATAGTAGTTCCTTAGTGCCTGACAATTTTCTGACTGCTTGCAGTATTTCTTTTTTGACCTCAAAATTATGAATTTTGGCTACGACGCTCCTGGGATGTTTTCTTTTAGAGGCAACCAGAGTTAAGTGATTTGCCCAGGGTCATACAGCTAGTAAGTGTCTGAAGCTGGATGTGAACTCAGGTTCTCCTGACTCTAGGGAGCCACTCTATCCACTGTACTGCCTAGCTACTCCATTCCTAAGTGTTTTCAACTTAGGATTTCTTTTATGAAGTGACTAGTGGATTCTTTCTGTTTTCTCTTTGGCCTCTGGTGCTAATAGAGCAGCACAATTATCTTTTTATGATGTCTTAAAATATATTATCCAATTTTTAATCGTGATTTTAATGGAGTCTAGTGATTTTAAGCAATCTCTCCTTAACTTGTTTTCCAGGTCAGTTATTTTTAATAGTAAATATCTCATATTTTATTCTAATGTTTCAACCTTCCAAATTTACTCTAAAGTTTCTTGTTGACTCATTGAAGCTCTGAACTTTTTTGTTCCATTATGTTTTTCAGAGAGTCTACCACTTGAGTTGCTTTGTACTCTCTACTCTCTACTATTTGTTCTCCTATCTTTTTCCTCGATAATTTTAATTTTTTTCTTTTGCTTCATTTCTTTCATCTACTCTTGGAGTCCCTCTATCCAAGCCATTATTTCTCTGAGTTTCTCTTTGCAGTTGTGTTCTCTTCTTAGTATACCTCTTGGGCTTCTCTCAACCCATAAGATCCCTTGGCTGTATTCAGTTTTCTTTTATTTACTTACATCTCCAGTCTTAGTGTCAATTGGGACTTTATATAAGGACTTGAATCCACCCCCTCCTATGCTCTTGAATTGTGTAGGCAGGCTCTTCCTGATACTGTTGTGCCTCTGCAATCTGGATACTACTACCATTGCAGTTCTGCATGGGGTGTCTGGGAACAAGTCCCAGACTCTGCCTTAATTCATGTCTTCTGGTGACCCAATATAGGTGCTGGTCTCTCATCTCCTTGCACAATCACCAGTGAGGAATTGGATCCATTCTCCAATTTGGCCCTGACAGACTCTGAGCAGATGTCAGGGATTGCGCTGGTCTCAGGTCTCCTGCAGAGTGCCTCATCATGGGCTTCCCAGGCACTGATATCCACCAGGAACCGACTCTGTTTTCTGCTGTGGTTCCAATAGCAGTGATAACTTTAAGCCTCTTGGAGGACCCCAATCCATGCATGTACTGCCTGGCCCTAATTCCATGTGCAATAATCTACTGGGGTTGGCTCCTTTTCCCACAGCAGCTCTGGCAATGCCCCATTTTGAGGGCTCCATTTACCAGAAATTTCACTGGTTTCAGGTCCTCTTGATTTATCTCTGCTCAGATTGCCTGGAGGCTTCTGATTGTCTGCTTGAGCAGTCAGCAATGGATGGAGGCACTTACTCCTGTGTCCCTTTGGTATCACTGATCATTGTTTCATCTAGTGCCCTTTCAAACCTTTGCTGGGATATTCATCAGGAAAGCTGGACATCATGATCTTGGACCTTTCATGTCACCATCTTAATAGGAAGTCCTCTTTCATCGTGTTTTAAGGGAGTCAAAGCCAGAGTTGAGCAGTTCAGACATAGCAACAAATGCAACATTTTTATGTGAAGTAATAAAGAATAGAGGCAGTAGGTAGACTCACTGCTATTTGGCATAAAGCCTTCAGTACTTTCCATATGTTCTTTCCATGTCTAGCAAGAAGAATGAGGAGCTACAGTCTGATATCTTAAAGCAGAGGGGTCAAATGTGTTCCTTCCTCGGCAATGCATCCTGCAACACCCCCCAGTCAACTAAACCTGATCAAAATGTAATTGGGAAATATTTAACAAAATAAATATATAAGAGAACATAATGTTAACATGTGGTTTTCCAAGTCAATAGTCAGCCCACAGGGATAGTTACATATGGTTTAGTGACCCTGGTTTCTATAATTTGACACCATTGCCCTAAAGGCCCTAT
Organism: Phalanger gymnotis; assembly: GCA_028646595.1. Taxonomy (NCBI): domain Eukaryota; kingdom Metazoa; phylum Chordata; class Mammalia; order Diprotodontia; family Phalangeridae; genus Phalanger; species Phalanger gymnotis. The sequence continues at coordinate 177,738,549 of CM053624.1, read as the reverse complement.
GGAATTCTCTGCTGGTTTCTGTTGAACAATTTTGTCATACAACTGCCTAGATCTGAAAATTTTAGAAACTGAAAGAATTTAACTAGGTCTTTCATTATATTTCCCTATACCTCTATCTCCGTCCATTCCATTTCTCCCCTACCCCCCAAAGTCCTATGCAAACAATACTGCTATGCTCTACACATGGCCAGCCTCTTGTACCCAGACACACCAAGTAATATAGCTATAAATGAACAACACCATTACCTCAAACTTTTATAGTGCTTTTTATTTTCTACATATTCTCATACATACAATTTCATTTCGTCTTCAATTATCCTTATGTGAAATAAGTAAGATATTGTTATTTCCATTTTTTCTGATAACAAAACAGAGTAAAATAGGGGGCAACTTGGCAGGCCTAATTTTGCAGAGTTAGTGTCACAGCTGGGAAGAGAACCCAGTTTTCCTGACTTCCTATCCAATGCTCTTTACTTTGTGATTTGGTGAGATGCTACCAGATTTTAATTCTTGCAGTTAATTGTGCTGCCCATCTTCTCATTTTGGTGGATTCAAAACTTTTTTATCTTTAAAGATTATAAGCTCAGGAGGATCTGAGTTCAAATCCAGCCTCAGACACTTGACACTTACTAGCCGTATGACCCAGGGCAGACCACTTAACCCCGATTTCCTCACCCCCCCTAAAAAGTCATAAGCTAATAGTTTCTTGAAGTCACCAACGAAAAATTTTTAAAAAGTGATAGGAATGTTCCCTAGATTCATAGGCACCCTGATCCTTTCCTTTTATCATTCTTAAGTCTTGTCCTTGCAAAAGAAGAAAAAAAAAGCAATGATTAGTCAGTTTTTTCCTAGAGCAAACTTTTTTCACTTCCAAGTTTCCTATAGCATTCTGCTTCCAATATAAAAAGAATTCTGATGAAAACTTTCAGTATGTAGGCATAAAATATGCACAGGTTTAAACATTAAAACAAGAACCTAGTATTCATCTCCATCTCTTAGCTCTCAATGGTGACATCTGATTGTCTGTTGGAGTTAAATTTGTATTTTGAAAAATGCCAAAATGAAAGATCCTGAAGTTGCTGATCCATTTAGTTGCATAAATCCTCAATAAAGATCTGTGACTTGTCTGCAAGTTGTAATTTTCTTGACTTCATTACAGAATCAATCAAAAAACCATTTTTGAGGGTGAACTCTAATGCAAGGCATTGTGCTTTGGGCTGTGCAGAAAATACAAATTATAGAAATACAAATTATAGTCCCTGTTCTCAAAGGAAAACAAAACATAAACTCAGGAAAAAATAAACAGAAATGTAAGAATTCAATGACAATAATGACAGTAACTAGCCCAAGACGTGCCTCACATGATTAATGACATCGTTTGGGTGATTGTGGTCCTTAGTGCTCAAAGAAGACCAAAATGACATCATTATGTTCAGGTCAAGGTACAGTGAGTCCATCTGTGGCTGATCAGACCAATACAATCTCAGAAAGCTCTATCACAAGTGGGGCACAAAGAGTCTATCTGAACATTTGAGTGGCGATGTCTCTAAATATGCATGTCTCATGTTTCTTTCGAGGTACTGCAATTCTGCTTTGCTCATAGAGCATAGCACATTCTTTGATGTGGGCATGCCATGCTGAGCAGTCCTGTATTAGTGTCTCCCTTGTCTCACAACTGATTCCAAAATTCTTCACAGAGGCCTTGAGAGTGCCCTTGTATGAATTCTTCTAACCTCCACGTGAATACTTGCCTTGTGTGAATTCTCCATAAAATAGTCTTTTAGGCAAATGTATATTTGGCATTCAAACAACATGGCTGGCCCATCAGAGTTACACTCTCTGCAGCAGAATTTGAATGCTTGGCAGTTCAGCTCAAAAAATCTTGCTAGGTGATCTTCAGAAATCTCCCTAAGACAATTCAAATGGCAGTGATTCAGTTTCTTGTTATGGTGTTGATATACTGTCCAGGTTTCACAGGCATACAATGAGGTTAGCACAACAGCTCTGTAGACCTTCAGTTTCGTAGACTCCTCTCCTGTACTTTCCTTCAGAGCCTCTGAAACACTGAGCTAGCTCTGGCAATGTGTGTGTCAACCTCATGATACATGTATATATCCCTGGAAAGGCCAAGGTAAAGTGAAGTTATCCACAGCATTCAAAATTTCTCCGTTTGCTGATGGTTCCATGTATAGATGGTGGTGCTGGCTGGTGGAGAACATGTGTTTTCTTGGTCTTGTTAGACCAAAATTAACACAAGCAGCAGAGAATCAATACATGCTTTGTTGCATTTCAGCTTCAGAGGCTGCATTGAGTACACAATCTTCCATGAACAAAAAGTTGTACATCAACTCTGTCCATTTGAGTCTTGACTTGTAGACTTTTCAAGTTAAAAAATTTACCATCAGTGCAGTAGTTGACCTTGATGCTATTTTTGACCTCATTGAAGGCCTCCAACAACATCACTAAAAGCATCATGCATGTTTTTAAACATCAAGCATGAGAGCAAGCACACAACCCTGCTTCGCTCCATCGGTGACTGGGAAAGCATGAGGGCATTGTCCATTATCCAGAACGTGTACAAGCACGCCATCATGAAATTAATGTACACCGATGGACTTCTCCAGGCAAGCAAATTGTGCCATGATCTTCCACGAGCCCTTCCAAAAAGCCCTTTTGACAGCATTAAAGACGGGTCAGACCAATGTACACTGAATACAGAGCTGTGTTCTACTCCTGGCATTTCTCCTGGAGTTGTCAGGCAGGAAACACCATAACAACCATTCCTCTGCCCTTTCTGAAGCCACGCTCGCTCTTGGGTGGATGACCATCACCCAGGTGAAGAAACAGCCTATTAAGGAGGATTCTGGCAAGAATCTGGCCTGCAATGACTAAGATGTAATTGTCACAGAACATCCTATTTGCTTTTCCTTTATAGAGATGGACAATGGAGGCATCCTGGAATGCTGGGGGATAACCTCCTCTTGCCATATAACTCAGAAAATTTCAATCAGCTTTTGTATGAGCAATTCCTCCCCTACCCTCCTTGCAAATCTCTGCTGGAATAGAATCAACATCAGGTATTTTGCCCCATAAGAGGAACCTAATGGTATTTGAAACCTCTTCTTCAACTGGAAGTTCAGCTAGAGAGAAATTGACTTCAACCCGAGGTAAACAGTCGATGGCTTCAGTACTGATTGATGATGGTCTGCTGAGAACACTTTGGAAATAGTCAGCTTCTCTCTCGAGGATCATATTCTTATCACTATTCAATATGGCTCCATCAGCACTGAGTAGTTGAGATGCACCATAGGTCATTGGCCTATAAATAGCTATTCTTACTATTGTTGTTTGTTACTATCAGTGTAAGACTGCATTTTGTCTAACTTCTTACTGAGCCAAGAATCCTGCATCTTCACTTGCACTTTACTTTTGATGGAGTTAAACACTGCCTTCTTAGAGACAGATGAACTACCCTGCTGTTAACCCCTATAGAGTTCTCGGAATTCTTTATTTAGCAGCTTCTGAATTTCCACATCATTTTCATCAAACCAATCTTGAATAAATGCAGCGCTGTACACCAAATCTCTAAAAGTGGTCCACTCCTTTTCTGTTCCACTATTGCCGAACATATGTTGGCTCATCTTTCTTTCCAAGTCAGCAACGAACTGTTAACTTGTAGCAGCACTCTAATCTGTTAAGTTTTCTTGTAGTCTTGCCTTGGGGCCACTATTTTTGTTGAATGTGAATGTTTAGCTTGGAGACAATAAGTCTATTATCACGATGTCCAGTACCCTGTACCACACATCTCTTTCATCACTCTCGCATCCTGTCTCTTTTTACAATGACATAGCCTATTAAACAATGACAGAGACAAAATTTGCTGTGAGGGTCCTGTGCTTTTAGGTAAAATGGAAGACAGTGTTGGTAATAAGAAGGTCACCAGACACGCAAGTCTTTATTTATTTAATTAATTTATTTGCAGTTTTTAACCTTCACTTCCACAAGATTTTGAATTCCAAAATTTCTCCCTTTCTCTCCCCTCCCCCTCACCCCAGGAGAGCATGCATTCTGATTATGTCTTCCTCCAATCTGCCCTCCCTTATATCACCCCCTTTCTCTTATCCCCTTCTCTTCTTTTTTCCTGTAGGGCAAGATAGATTTCTATACCCCATTGCCTGTATTCCTTATTTCCCACCTGCACATAAAAACAATTTTTAACATTCATTTTTAAAGCTCTGAGTTCCATATTCTCTGCCTTCCTCCCTCCCCATCCATTCTCATTGAGAACACGTGTAGTCATGTACAACACTTCCCATAATAGTCATGTTATGAAACATTAATGATATTTTTCTCTATCCCATCCCACCCTCCATTTTTTTTCTATTCTCTCCTTTGACCCTGTCCCTCCTCAAAAGTGTTTGCTTCTGATTACCCCCTCCCCTAATCTGCTATCCCTTCTATTATTCTGCCTCTCTTATCCCCTTCCCTCCTACTTTCCTGTAGGGTAAGATAGATTTCCATACCCAATTGAGTGTGTGTGTTATTCCCTCCATGAGCCAAATCCGATGAGAGTAAGGCTCACTTATTCCCTCTTACCTCCTCCCTCTTCCCCCCCACCATCGTAGAAGTGCTTTCTTGCCTCTTTTCTGTGAGATGATTTATTACCTTCTACCTTTCTCTTTCTCTTTCTCACAGTACATTCCTCTCAACATTTAATTTTACTTTTTAGATATCATCACTTCAAATTCAGCTCACCCTGTGCTCTCTCTCTGTATACACATGCACGCATGCATGTGCACACACACATGCGCATATATACACACACATACATACATACATATATGTGTGTATGTATGTGTGTGTATATATATATGTGTGTATACACATACACACATATATATATACATATATATATATATATACATACATACATATATTATTCCAACTACTCTAATACTGAGAAAGGTCTCATGAGTTACAAATATCATCTTTCCATGGAGGAATGTAAACAGTTCAAATTTAATAAGTCCTTTATGGCTTCTCTTTCCTGTTTACCTTTTCATGTTTCTCTTTATTCTTGCAATTGAAAGTCAAATTTTCTATTCAACTCTGGTCTTTTCAACAAGAATGCTTGAAAGTCCTCTATTTCATTGAATATCCATTTTTCCCTTGAATTATTATAATCATTTTTGCTGGGTAAATAATTCTTGGTTTTAATTCTAGCTCCTTTGACCTCTGGAATATAATCTAAGCCCTCCAATCCCTTTGTGTAGAAGCTGCTAAATCTTGTGTTATCCTGACTGTGTTTCCACAATACTTGAATTGCTTCTTTCTGCCTGCTTGTAATATTTTCTCCTTGACCTGAGAACTCTGGAATTTGGCTATAATGTTCCTAGAAGTTTTCCTTTTGGGACATCTTTCAGGAGGTGATCAGTGAATTCTTTCCATTTCTATTTTACCCTCTGGTTCCAGAATATCAGGGCAATTTTCCTTGATAATTTCTTGAAAGATGATGTCTAGGCTCTTTTTTTTATTATGCCCTTCAGATAGTCCAATAATTTTTAAATTCTCTCTCCTAGATCTATTTTCCAGGTCAGGTGTTTTTCCAATGTGATATTTCACATTGTCTTCCATCTTTTCATTCTTTTGGTTTTGTTTTATAATTTCTTTATTTCTCCTAAAGTAATTAGCTTCCATTTGCTCCATTCTAATTTTTAAGGAATTATTTTCCTCAGTGAGCTTTTGGATCTCCTTTTCCATTTGGACAATTCTGCTTTTTAAGGCCTTCTTCCCCTCATTGGCTTGTTGGACTTCTTTTGCCATTTGGGTTAGTCTACTATTAAAGGTGTTATTTTCTTCAGCATCATCACCAGCAAACTGGTGACTCGTTTTTCATGATTTTCTTGCATTGCTTTCATTTCTCTTCCCAATTTTTCCTTTACTTCTCTTACTTGATTTTCAAAACCTTTTTTTGCTCTTTCATGGCCTGAGACCAATTCATATTTTTCTTGGAGGCTTTGGCTGCAGGAGCTTTGACTTTGTTGTCTTTCTCTGGTTGTATGCTTTGAGCTTCCTCGTCACCAAAGATGTCATAAGAAAATACCTTTTCACCAAGAAAGTAACCATCTATAGTCTTATTCTACCCCCCACCCCCCACCCTGTTTGCTCATTTTCCCAGACAATTACTTGACTTTTGAGCTCTTTGTTAAGTGGAGGGTGTAGTGCCCAAAACTTCAGGGGTTTTGTGTAGCTATTTACAGAGATATTTCTAGGGTCCTATACATGTTCAGTTCTTCCAAAGTGGTATGATCAAAGGAGAGGTGTTTACTCCTCTCCAAGCCTGTGCTCTAGACTGTGAGCAACCACAAGCACTCTTTTCTGCCTTGGAACTGTGAAGAGGATTCCCTCTCCACAGCCATCACAAACTCCACCACCATCGCTCCTCCTCAGCCTAGAACCCCGACCCAGGACTGCGACCCAGATCAGCAGCTCGATTCCCTCATCATATGTAGGCTGAGAGCTCCAGAAGCAGCTGCTTCTGTGGCAATGGCTGCCACCACCCCAGGATTGGGGTTGGGGCCTGACCACCCTCCTCTCTCACCCAGGTGAGAGACCTTTCCCACTGACCTTTGAAGCTGTCTTTGGCATTTGTGGGTTGAGAAGTCTGGAAACAGCTGCAGCTGCCAGTGATTCAGGGCCCTGAGGCCTGTTCCAGCCCCGTCTGAGCTGGCTCATCCCACACTGGGCTGCACTCCACTCTGAGCTGGTGCAATAGACCCTTCCTGTCAGCCTTCCAGATTGTCTTGGGCTGTAAATCTGTTTCACTGTGTCATGCTCTAGAATTTGTTTAGAGTCATTTTTAACATGTATTTTGAGGGGTTTGGGGGGAAAGCTCAAGCAGGTCCCTGCTTCTACTCTGCCATCTTAACTCTGTCCCCACATAAGTCTTTATTAGTGACTATTGTTGCTATTTCTGACTCCATTCCTCCCAAGAACTCCTTGCCATGTCTGATAGTCTGTGCCTACTCTGGTATTAAAGTCACCCCAAATTACAAGCTTGTCCTCTTTTGGCACATTGATGATAAAAGTCTCCAGTTCTTCATAAAAATTTTCTTTGATCTCATCTGAGTTTGTTATGGTAGGAACATAGGCACTGATGATGGTGGTGTGGTGTTTTCCTGCAAGTGGCAATTGCATTGTCATGAGCATATCATTCACAAGCTTGATGACTAGATTAGTTTTGACTGCAAAACCTATACCAGCTTCAGGATGCTTCCTATGACTGAAGCCACTCCAGAAAAATGTGTATCCAGCTCTGACTTTGGTAAGCTGGACTTCATTTGCCAGCCTTGTTTCACTCAGGGCTGTTATTTGAATGCAACACCTACTGAATTCTCTCACACTAGAGATGCTTGTCTTTCAGATCTACTGGATTTCAAGTTGTCCACAAGTGTGCATGTATTCTAGGTACCGATGGTGAGTGGAATCATCTTTGCAAAAGTTTTTGTACATTATTTTGTGTTTAGACTGAAGGGTAGGATCCTGCCTGCCCCAGTAAGCAGGCCAGAGTTAGATGAAACAGACAATTTTTACATACCTTTTCTAGCCACTTCCTTACACCAGGAGGTAAGTAGTGTTAAAAAAAAAAGCTGCTCAGTCACCCAGGGGGTTACTGAATCCTACTGCTGCTTCAGTCCAGTGGGAAGATGACCCAATGGCCTGGACAACCTGTGTGCAGGGTTGTGACTACAGCTCCCAGTGTATCCACACCTGCTGCTTCATCACTTGCCTGTCACTATAGGACTTTGAGGTAGGTAAAAATGGTATGGGCAATGTCTTTTGACTTGCCCATAAATTGGATTTAAGTGAGGCAGAGATGTATGAAATAGGCCTCAGTCTCTCTTCCAGAATCATTAACATCCAGTAGCAAGACAAAATTCAAGGCAATTAGTGATGGTTCAGGATGCGATGGATGACCTTGGGGTCTTCAATGTCTGACCAAACTCTACATACTCCACAGCACGTGTTTCCATCACCTTCATGGCCTGTTGGAACAAATTGTTCACATGTGCCCATTCTAACAGGGCAAGTCTTCATATGCATGGGGTAGACATTCTCCCTACACATTGGCAGGTTTGAATCCTGTCAGTTACCTTCAACCCAGTTTAACCCATCTACTGAGATGGTTTTACTGGGTGTGGCTGCTTCACATGCTACAGCTTTTTGGAGCCACAGGTGAGAGTTGGATGACAGATGGACAACAAAGGTGGAAAGCAGCCCTAAAAAGGGCTTGGCAGCACTCACACCAGAAGTACCAGCCTTCCTTGAACACCCTTATACCCCTTAAGTTCAAATTGACATTCAAATGAATTCTATGAATTGAGTGTGTGTGTGTGTGTGTGTGTGTGTGTGTGTGTGAGAGAGAGAGAGAGAGAGAGAGAGAGAGAGAGAGAGAGAGAGAGAGGGAGGGAGAGAGAGAGGGAGAGAGAGAGAGAGCAAGAATGATTAGAGTGGTTTAGGAGATACCTTCATGGAGGAAGAAGTATTTGATATGAGCCCTGAGGAATAGACTAGAATTGACTATATGAAGAAGGAGGGAAATACACAATTACCCAGGGGTATGAAAGAAAAAAAATACATTGGCCCCTTGTAGGGTCCAATTTGTTTGGCTCAAATGGAATGCTTTAGGAAGAGGAGAAGAAAACAGAGTGGTAAGGTGGATCAGTACCAGATTTGGAGGGCCCAGAATCCCAGGCTAGGGAATTTGGACTTTATCCTGTTGATATTCAGAGGAATCAGGTAAGTAAAGATTACGCCAATGACGAAAGTAGTCCTTTATCTGTTGGAATGATGCTTGATAAGTGGAGGAAGAACAGTTCAGAGCAAAGAGATAAATGAAGACATAAATACAGTGGTAGTCTAGGTATGAGATAATAGCTTGAAATGAGAATTAGAAATTATTATTAGAAATGAGAATGCAAAAGATATTTCTAAGAACAATGACAGAACATGATTGGATAGTTTCACATGGTCCCCTGTGATTAACCTTATTAACAGTTGACTTGAGCATGAAGACTTTGCTGTCAGTCTATCAACCAGGCAGATCACAATCTGTCCACACCATATATATCCCCTGAGACTCTTGTCCATGGCCTTTTCAGAGAGTTCACTCAATGTGCTGGGATCCTTCCTCCTGATCTCTTAACAAGACAAGGATATCAATGTAATATGCAGGCTCTATATGTCATTCCTTTCTCTTGCTACATGAATAGACCATCTCCTTTTTTGATCCTACATCTCTTGGTTGATCTCTAGCTTCCTTCAAAAGTGAGGTCAAGTGCCATCTCCTAGAGAAACTCTTATCTTGATGCCTCCAGTTATTAATACATCCTCCCTTATGAAATTACTCCAATATATTTTGTATTTAATTTTCTATGTACACGTAATTTCCCTTCAGCGCAGGGATTGTTTTGGTTTTATCAGTAGAATGTAAATGAAAACAACTTTGAATGGATTAAGAACTCTGATCAATGTAATAACTAATCATGACCCCAAAAAGTTGATTGAGAAGCAAAGAAATAATGAACTAGTCACTACTAGAACAAAATGAGACGTTCATTTTCAGACATGGACAATATGTGAAATTATTTGCTTAACTATAGTTACTAGTTACAAGGCAGTGTTTTTATTTCTGTGAGGGGAAAGTTTAAGTAGTGAGAGTACTGCAAAAAAAGAAGAAATAGCAATGAAGCACTTAAAAAATATGTAAAAGAGAACCTAAGGAAGTTCAAAAGGGAATAAAGACAAGCAGAGCAGTGTTGATACTGTTGTGTTAAATTTAATATATACATTTTTAAAGCTATACACAATACAGATTCAATTTCAAATAAAATCTTTTTCTAATCTTTGTAGACTGAAATATTTATATCTTTTTATGGTTGTTCATAATAATGAAAATTTTTAAATATATGTGTCATAAGAAATGACTAAAATGATGGATGCAGAGAAACGTCTATAAAATGATGCAAAATAAGGCAAAATGAACCAGGAAAACAATTTTTACGATGATCATAATAATATAAAGGAAAATTGCTTTAAAAGATTTTAATATTCTAATCAGCGTAGTGACAAATCACGACTTTTATTAGATGGATGATGTAGTATGCCTCTGACCTCTTATCTTGTTTAGAAATGCAGAAAGAGGCATATATTTTATTTATAGAGTCAATTTGTTGATTTGTTTTGCTTGACTATATTTACTGGGTACAATGGATAAATGACTTTTGATATATAAATGAAAAGAAGAGTTGGTGCTTATTACAAATGCAATGCAAAAAAAAAGGAAAGAAAGAAAAGCACATTAAACTTTTTAATATATTTTTTTAAAAAGAGCAAAAGTAAGTTCAACAGAGGACAAGTAGCCAAGTTTTGTTACTATCACATTAAATTAAATATATTTTATATGTTCCTTCAGAACCCTGTCTTCCTTCAAGAATCATAGAGTTTAATAAAATAAGCAGAAGGCCTATGGATAACTTTATTCTTTTTCAGATGATCTTAAGTAAGAAAAGAGGATAAGAAATATATAAGTGGCTTAAGAGGAGGAAGTGAGTAGAATTTACTACCATTTCATATAAATTTCATATAAATCCTAGTGTGGGAGATATACAAATGTGGAAGAAGGCTAAAAGAATCACATGAACCTCACTTTCATCTGAACAAAAGCAGATAAAACATACACATATATACATACACACAATTTGGTGTAGAAATAATATGAAACACAGAAAAACAGAAAGGAATAGGGAGGGAGAAGAATGGGGTTCAATTTGTGAGTAGAACGGGGTGAGATTTATTGTTGTTCAGTCATTTTCAGTTGTATCCAATGTTTCATGATTCTGTTTGGGGTTTTCTTGGCAAACACATTGGAGTGGTTTGCCATTTCCTTCTGCAGTTCACTTTACAGATAAGGAGCTGAGACAAACACGGTTAAGTGACCTGCCCAGGGTCACACAGCTAGTGTCTGAGGCCAGATTCGAACTAGGAAGGAAGGAAAGAAGTGGGGGGCAAGGAAAGGAGTGAGGAAGGAAGGAGAAAGGAAGGCTAATAACAAAGGTGGACCTACATGATTAGAGAAACATTAATTTTTCATGGGTGGGCTATATCAATATAATAGAAATTAAAATACTACCTAAATTAATTTACTTATTCAATGTTATACCAATGAAACTACCGAGGTATTAGTTTTCTAGAACCAGTAACAAAATTCATCTGAAAGAATAAAAGTGAAGGGAAATCAAGAAAAAAATGTTGTAAGGAAACAGTAGGCTTACAATTACCAGATCTTAAACCACAATACAAAGCAATGAATATCACAATTATTTGATACTGGTTAAAAAAAAAGTCAGTTAATGGACAAAATAGATACATACAATTCAGAAGTGAACATACTATTTGATAAATCCGAAAACTCCAACTACAAAGGAAAGGATTCACTATTCAATAAAAACTACTGGAAAAACTAGAATGCATCCTGTAAGATATTTAATGTAGACCAATATTCTCACATCTTCTACCACAATAAACTCCAAATGGATACATTATTTAAGATATGAAAGATTACATCATAAACAAAGTAGAGAAGCAAGGAAGGAGATACTTTTCCCAGCTATTGATAGGGGAAGTATTCTTGACCAAACAAGGCATAGAGAAGATCACATGGCATAAAATGGACAGTTCTGATGACATAAAATTGAAAAAGATTCTCCACAAACAAAAGCAATGCAGTTAAAATTAGAAAAGAAACAGCTAAGTAGGGAAAATATCTTTTCAATATTTCTCTGATAAAAGGCTGGTTTCCAAGATATACAGGAAACTGATCTAAAATACATAAAAACAAGAACCATTCCCCAGTTGATAATTGTTCATTGGATATGAACAGACAGCTCTCCAGGGAAGAAATCCAAGTTATCATCAACCACATGAAAAAAATGTTACAAACTCCTAACAATAAGAGAAATACAAATTGAAATAACTCTGATGCCTGCTTTATACTTAGAAGATGGCAAAAAGGGGAAATGACAACCATTAGAGGGGATGTAAGAGATCAGGGACACCAATGCATTGTTGGTGGAGCTATAAAATTGGTCAGCCGTTCTAGAGGACAATTTGTAACTATGCTCAGAAGTCCTTAAACTGTACACATCCTTTGACCCAGTGATACCACGACTAGGCTCATTCCCTCAAAAGATCAAAGATGAAAGGAAAGGACTTATACGTACAGAAGTATTTTCTTTCTGTAGCAACTAACCACAAAGTAAGGGAATGTCCATCAGTTAGGAAACAGCTAAACAAGTCATAGTACATGAATATAATGAGAAGGGAAAGGGCATAGGCATTTAAATTGTGACTACTAAGTACCTGGCACTGTGCCAAGCACTTCTACTACTATTACTACTAATAATAACAGCTAATATTTATATAATACTCACTATATGCCAGGTACTGGGCTTAGGGCTTTTACAAATGTTATTTCATTTGATCCTCACAATATCCTTTCAAGGTAGGTGCTATTATTATCTCCATATTACAGCCGAGGAAACTGAGGCAAATAGAGGTTCAGTGACTTGCCCAGGGTCACACAATTATCAAGTGCCTGACAAAAAATTTTAATTCATAGCTTCCTAATTCTGGGCCCTGCACTCTATCTACTGTACCACCTAGCTGATCCTAATGGAATCCTATTATGTGATAAGAAATGACAAAGAAGAAATTTGGGAAGATTTGGATGAACTGATAAAAGTGAAGTGAACAAAACCAAAAGAACAATTTACATAGTGACTGTAACACTGTTAAAAAAAAAAAAACTTTTAAAGACTTATAAACTCTGACCACTCGTGACTCCAGGAGATTAATGATAAAGCATGCAATCCATAACAAAGAGCTGATGAATAGGAGAGAAGCGGAATGATATACAAATATTAGAACACGGCCAGTGTGTATATTGTTTTGCTTTTCTATGCTTGTTTGTAACAAGAGAGGTGTTGAGTTGGTTTGTTTTTTAATGGAGGAAGGACAATGTTTTGGGAGGAGGGGGAAGGCCTAGTGAAAATGATGTTCAAAAATAAGGAATGAAAAAACGGTCATCGAAACATGTGGGGGAAAAAAACCATACATAAATAAAAAGAAATTAATCCAGAGGGAGGTGTAGACAAGCAAAATAGCTTTAAAATTAACATGCTGAATTTGTTATATGCTTTTTTTTTAAAAAAGGACAAGTTATTTACAATGGAGATTTATGGTTTTACATACAATTCTCTTCATTTATTTTTGTTTGCATATGGAAATGATCGTGTTAATTGGTGTATGGCAAGTACAGAATAACAAATTTTTTTAATTTAAAATTTTCATATACTCCAAATGAACTGGACATAACAGAAGCCAATTCCATATACAATCCTCTTTTCTCTGTATATTGAAATATATGTTGATTTATAAATTCACAATGAAAAATTTTGTATTAAAAATGAAGGTGCTGGAGAAAAGACAATGCTGCATACCTCCTTCCTCATAGCAGAGAGGTAGGGGACTATTAAATTAGAATATTTTATATATTATCAGGCAAGACTTCCTTACTGGATAGTCTTACCTGTTTTTCTTTATCATAAAAGTAGGGTTCCATCTAGAAAGGAGGAAGCAAAGTGACTATTATATAAAGATGAAAAGCATCAATTAAAAAAAATTAATGAAATTCCTGAAGAGGAACCTCCTCACTTATGGCAGAAAGAAGGAACAACTGGGACAACATTAATGTTTCTGTTTAATTAGGGTTTTTTTTTTTTGTAACAAGGTTGGGTTCAATCTAGAGGGGGGAGTGAGAAAAGATTATTATCAAGGTATCAATACGAGATTATAAAGGTACCAATAAAGTACATTTTAAATAACTGATTTCACACCTTTTGTTGGTATTTTTGTCCCAAAACAAATTATTTTTAACTTAAGAGGCAAATAAGTAATCTCAAGGACTCCAACTAAGATTGAGAATAAACTAGGGCTTGAAGCTATTCTCATGCTCTCCACACTGATCAAAACATTCTTAGGCATGAATGCTGAAAAACAATCTTTACAGAAGAATATTAGTCCAGGGATCTGTACCACTTATCAAGCATCCTGGCATCCTTAGCACTGTGCTAAGGAAATAACCTCTTGAATTTCTGGAGGATATATTTTATCTACCACATGAATGTTAATTCCACATCAACCAGGAGAACCTTAAGCCAGATGAGCAAGCTCTAACTAGGAGTAAACTGAGCACTTCAGGAGACAGTATAATCTCTATATTTCTACCTTGGCCTTCTAGGAGAAGATAACTGGTCCATGAGGTCTTTGAAACCTAACAGGCTTAAAACAAACACCAAGTCATTGTCAATCACAAAACTAATTATGGTATCAGTGATTTATCACCTGGGCACATGTTAAAAGAGAAATGCCTAGTTCAAAAGGCAGATACAATTATAAAGTACAGATATTGTCTGGAGGAATACTGGTTTGCCGGTCCAAAAATAAATATAACAAATCATAAGTACATGACAAAACGTCTATTTAATCTGGGAGCCTGGTATGAACTAGAGTGGCAGTATGATGTAGCAGAGAGCAAGATTTGGAGTCAGAAAACTTGTAAGCTCAAATCCTGCCTATGACACTTACTAGTTGTGAGATTCTAGCTAAGCTAAGACTTAGTTTCCTCCTTTGTAATTTGGAGGAAATTATTTGTGCTACTTACTTCAAAGGGCTGTTGTGACTGAGGATCAAACAAAATGATGTAGGAGAAGCATTCTTCACACTTTAAAGTGTTATTTAAATATTATTTATAAATTTGATTGATAACGTTCATCATTCATGGTCTGCTTATTTCAAAATTTCAGGGATTTGTAATTTCAGCCATGTCAGTATTCCTACTCTCAGTGAAGATCTAAATTCCTGTGTGACTTAGGTGGTTTAACTGTGGCCAAAAAAAATCAGTACTAGGTTAACCATTTGGTGACAAGCTCCAAAGCTCCAAGCTAGTCTGGTTTTTACACAATAAGCATATTGTGTCTTTTACCAGTCCTGTAGCTGAAACATTTCCAACTCGATAAGACCTACCAGATCTTGTACTAGGTTGGCATAACTTTGGGAATCCAGTGCCACTTCCACATGAGAATGAAATGAATGATAGAGTGGGGCTTTGATGGAGGTTCATGTTACAGTAGATGATAAAGCCAGGTTAGTCTGAACTGATATTTCCATTCACTCTTCCCACCCATTTCAAAGGGTTTGCTTGCTTTTGCAGGGGAGAGTCTGGACTTGTCATTTCATTATAGAAGGATCTACCGCTACTAGTATTAAAAAAGAAAGACTAAAATTATATCTAGTTCCGATTAATTAGGCTGCTATCCCTGAAATAATTTTATGCTCTCATTCCTCAGGATCTTTGCTCCTCTATCCTTCAATTTAACGGTGACATCAAATACTGAAATTTAAAGTGGTTGAAAGTTTCAGAGAAAGGTGACATTTAGACACTTAAAAACTGGGCAGAAGTCAGCTATAACACGGAGAAAACAATCATCCTTTGGGAGTTGAGTTGCTGCCTCTACGGATGGTGGTAGATTAAATATGTATTTTAAAGTATTTTGTGCATTTTAATGTATTTCAATGTATTTGGGAGGCTGTTAGGTGGCATAGTATATAGCAGTGTGACTCTGGGTAAGATGTAAACTTTTCCTGTCCATCGTCTCATAAAAGTGTAAATGTTGCCTATTATTGTTATTAAAATACCTCCATTTGGGGGAAAGTTTGGTAGAACTATGTGAGCCTCAAGGACTGTTTAGCTTTCTTATATGGTAATATTTAGTAAAGGCAGCTAGGTAACACAGTGGTTAGAGCGGGAGCCTGCAGTCAGGAAGAGTCATCTTCCTGAGTTCAAATCTGGTCTCCGTCACTTATTAGCTGTGTGACCCTGGCCAAATCACTTAACCCTGTTTGTCTCAGCTCCTCATCTGTAAAATGAGCTAGAGAAGGAAACGACAAATCAATCCAGTATCTTTGCCAAGAAAACCCAGACATGACTGAAAAAGCAACTGAACACACACAAGATTTGATATTTGTTAAAATTAAATGTGGCAAACACACTGCCATGTTACAGTGACAAAGTTACTGAATTTGGAATCATAGACTCTGGGTTCAAATGAGGCCTCTGGAATCAAAGGATCATAGATCATGGTACTATATAGTTGGAGCTGGAAGAGACCTTAGATGTTACTCAGTCCAATCCCTCTATTTTTCACTTAAGGAAGAATCATACTGTTAAGATTTCAAAGTCATTTTCAAACCCACATCATTGGACTCCATACCCCATACTCTTACCACTACGTCATGGTCCTTGTTTCTCATTTTACAAATAATTTTATATGTAAAATATATTTAGTCAATTATCTAATTATTATTTAACCCTATTCAGAGTTCCAATTCTGATCCCTCAAAGACAATTATTAGGTTCAAGGGGCTGCTGGGCATTCTAAGAGAAACATTAAATAGTAAACTCAAGGAGTTTACATACTACTAGACATATAGAATATGTACATAAATAATATGAAGCACACACAAAATAATGGATTGGGGGGCGGGGAGAAGTTTAAGAAAGACCTTGTACAAAAGTTTGGCACCAGGGCCTTTCCAAATTACAAAGTAGCAGTTTCCACTTCTCATCTTGGGCCAAGCTTCATTCCCCACTTTTGTCACTTTAAGTATCCTAAAAATTACAAAGGTGGTACTTTCCTTTCAATGTATTTTAAAATTGGACGGATTCCACGGAGACTGTTACATTTTTGGACCTCCTCTGACACATTAGAAATCGTAAAGATGCCCCCAGAATAAACAATTCTAGGTCTGAGATGAGAGGGTGCACACTTCCAGTCTGCAGTTCACACCCAGAATGCCTAAAAGCCTTTGCCCAGACTAAATACTAGTGACAAATAAGCTGTGCCTCCCACTGGAAAAGGGGGTTCTCCCTTCCGCAGAGTTCCTTCCTGCAGCCCCAGTCCAGGTTACACCTAGACGCAGAAGCGCGTGGCCCTCGAGTCAGTAGGGAAGACAAATTATAAAACCGCAGAGACGTGAGATAATGAGGACGCTCTAGCGCCGCGCTGCATGCGTGAGAGGTTTCCCCACCCTCTCCCGCAGGCCTACTGCCCAGCAGAGAGTGCGTGCCCAGACACCCCACTGCACTCTCGGAGCTCCAGCAGCCTCCACGTGTCCTCTCCTTACCCAGCAGCCTCTACGGCTGCCCTGAGAGAAAAACCTCCTGACAACTCGCTTCACACCCCCACACCACGCCGAGTACTACAACTCCCAGAAATCTTCACGTTCTCCTTTCTCCCTCCCCCCTCCGCAGGACACGCAGGCGCCCTTGTTCTCATCAACAAGCCGGAGCGGCTCTGAGTGTTGATCGTGCCTAACGGGATTTGTAGTTCTTCCTGGACCTTCGGTCCTTGGGCGACTGAAGGAGAGTGGACTCCAAGTCTCAGCGGCCCTTGCGCGGCGGAGGCCGGTCACGTGGGAGGGGGGCCGGGCGTGCGTGCCGCCGTTGATCCGGTGCTGCAGTGAGGAGGTGGTTCTAGCCTTGTTGTGTGTGAGCGTGTGTGTGTATGTGTGTGTGTGTGTGTGAGTGTGAGTGTGTGTGTGAGTGAGGGAGTGAGTGAGGGAGTGAGTGAGTGAGCGAGCGAGCGTGTGCGGCCCGGCTTGTTGTTGTCCCTGACTTCCCCCTCCCCTCCACCCCTCCCCCTTTCCCAGCCGCCGCTGCAGTGGCCGCTCCCTGGGCCGTAGGAAATGAGCGATAACGATGACATCGAGGTGGAGAGCGACGTGAGTCCCGGGGTTTCTTCCTTCCCGTGCGTGTCTGTTTTGGGGTCGGGGCCAGCGGCCAGAGACGGAACTGGACGGGATGGGGGGGCAGGGGAGGCGTGCGGAGGCCGGGCAGCTTCCTCCTCGCCCTTCCCCTCCCGAGACGGGTCCGCCGTCGCCGTCTCGGTCCGGCCACTTCCTTCACTCGCCCGGCCACCGCGGCCTCTGGAGTCCGGATGGGGAGCAGTGGCCTTGGGGATCCCTCCCTTCCCCCCCAACTCTCCACTCACCCCACCCCCTCGGGGAGGCAGCATCACTAGGGTCAGTTTACCCCCCTCCCTGACCCCCCCGGTGCCGGGATGGGGGTACACTCCGCAGCCCATTGTCCAGATCTACGGAACGGGGGCTGTGCTCAGGACCGTTCTCCCGACCCCCCCGCCCAGTCCAAGATCCCTCTGTCTCTGTCTGCGGGGGGGCGGGCGGGGTGGGGTGCCCAGAATGCCCTTGGCACGGGCTGACGAACGGGGGCATCCAGGATCTCTTCCCCCCACTAGCGCGTCCCCTCTGGCTGGGCTGGATCCCGGAAGAAGGGGCGGCGCACAAGACACGCCCCCCACCCCCCAGCCCAGCACGGGGTTCCCGGCTGGGGGGAAGGGAGGAGGGTCGGGCTTACTCCCCATCCCCTGCTTCCTTCACCGCCGGCATTTTCTTTCTTATTTTTGAATGTGAAGCGTAAAAATAACTCCTATATTTTCTATTTTTCTCTCTCTTATTCCAGGAAGAGCAACCGAGGTTTCAATCTGCGGTACGTCTCCTTCTCTCCATTTCATTTTCATTTCCGTTCAGTTCTAATCCTTTTCGGGGTCAGAGAGAGTTCTGTTACTTTCAATGTTATGATGGTAAACTTCCCTGTGAAATGCTGGAGGTGAGGTGGGGGCCTACGTCCGGGATTCGAGATGGGGAGAAGGGTTGAAAACTTAATCATTCTAGATTCTCAGGTGTTAGGTTCCAGTGAGTCTAGGTGAGTGGGAGGAGCTTGGTCCATCGGAAAGGATCTGATTCCTGAGGGATCAAATCCAAGGGGTCTATATAACTGCTGTTTGGATTCAGGAAGGGAAAGAAGTCCTGAATTAAGTCGTTGTCATTTGAAGGCAAAGCAGCCAAGAGAATATTTGGAGGCAAATAGCTTTTAAACCATTGTTACTCTGGAGGCAGATGGGATCATCAGAAATGAAGAGAGCCATATGAATACTGTATTCCTTAAAGAGCCTAGCAATATTACATAAGAATGTAATGCAGAAATTAAAGCCACAAGTTGCACATACAGGAACAGTAGCAGAATGTCATTGCTCTAGGCCCATGGGTTGAAGTAGGTTTGGAGTTGATGTGGAAGAGAGGAATGCCAAGACAAGAAAATGTGTTAGATCATTTCTTTGCTTTTCTGTATTAATGTACTCAATACTTGGTGCAGTGGATGTAGATATGTATCTTAAATTGATGAGAACATGGAGGTGTTGAGTGAATTTGAATAGGGGTGGAGGGGGAAGAGACTTATTTGGGGGCACAAAACAAAGGGAAATTAGAGTGGGAAAGGGGAATGAAGCACAACAAAGTTTATGATAGTTTGCCGTTGGAAGCAGTAAGGAATAATAATTATTTAAAAAAGAGAAACTTGCTGAGTTGGACTTGATTTAACAGAGAAAACCGGGATTCAGAATCTTTTCCAGAGAGCTGGGGCTTCAGAAGAATTTAAACAATATTAAGAGAAATCCTGGGATGTAATTGTTTTATCAGACCTGAAAACTGTTTCTGATTGTCATTTGTTAAAAAAAAAAAATTCATTTTAATGGGCTGAAAGATTCCTTATTTTGGATTTTTTGTTGTAAATCTCCTTAATAGTATATCCACTTTGACACTGTACTTTTTTAAGCAAAATTTTTTTTAAAAATTTAACTTTTCTACTGAATTCCCTTGATGTGATTTGAAAATTACCCCCAAATAAAGAGTGGTAGGAGGGGATAAAGAGTTCTTGAAGAGCATCTTTTCCAGACTCTTACTTAAAACAACTAGTCATGGGTTTTCAACAAGAAACCAGTTTTCTTTGTTGAGAGAGATTTGGCTTTTTCAAACCCTTTTTAATTTTAAAATGATTTATATGTTGATTTCAAATGGCCATGAATTGATTAAAAGGTGCTTCTCTGCACCTTAACATCTAATCTCTGGTTAATTGTTAAGGTGTCTAGCGTTTATCCCTTTAATTTCTTTTTTTTTTTTTTTTTGCTTTTTAATTTGGCTTGCAGAGACTTTCATACATCTTTAACAAGGTAATCACAACAGCATAGAGAAAGGGCAGGTGTGTTACAAGCATGTTTTTCAGTGGCACAAACAACTATCAGGACCTGGTAGAGAAACAAGAATTCTACTTCCTGTGATAATGAAATTTGTGCTCCAAAACTCAAGGTCCGGGCATTTTTTTTTTATTAAACTGAAAGAAATTTCTCGTTATAAAGGAGCCGTTTTTAGGCCTTGACTTTTGAAGGAAAATCAAGCTGGAATAACAGGAAAAAATGTTGAATAATTTGGGTCAATATTGTAAGAGTTTTAAAAACTACTTAGAGAGTATTATGTTTTACAGGTATAAAAATCCTGTGTCATGAGACATAAGAAACTGACATGTAGTAGGAAATAAAGCTAACTGTAAGAGAAAGTGAAACTGAATTTAATATTCTCTGGGAGCCATGCAAAATATAAAGACTTTGGTAGGAAAAAAATAAGCTTGACTAGAGAAAACAGTCTGAGTAACCCAGAAAAATGACTTGGAGAATATTTCCCATAACAAGATTTACCATGTTGCAAGAATCCCAAGTGATGTGATTTTCCTTTTATTTTAGTTCCATGAACTTTTAAAAAATAATGGAAGGAAGATAAATTCCTTTTGCACATAATGTTTTTAATGCTTTCTTTCTGTTTTGGTGGCATTCCACAGGAAGGGGTTTAAGTTTTGAATACAAGTATGTGAGACCTGAGACTATATCTAAGAGATTGTCCTTCGTGCTAGCTCAGCATACTGCAATTGCAGCACATCTTCTAGAAGTTTTAAAACAGGTTTGTGCAATTCTATTTCTGATGTTGAAGTGTGTTAGCCTCTCCAAGATACTTGCTTCTCAGAATTGTAACATTCAGAAAGGAAGGAGAGCAGGTCTGTGTTTCAGATTTGAACTTGAATAGCAGAGTACTCTATTTTTGTAGCAGGAATGAGTTTTATGGCACAGTTGATACATACTCTGCCTCTTTTAAAGTGGTTAACCACAATGCTGAAATTCCAACATCATTGGTTCCTGAGTAGACCTTTATTACTATTAATGAAGTAGCTGTGCCATGCTGTTATAATCCTATTTAAAAGTGATTTTCTGCAAGATGGCTGCAGCGTGGGACTAATTGACCAGTTTGGATAGGAATCCAGAGCAGGATAGGAATCTGCCAGAGGTTCACTAGGCTCAAAAAAAAATGTTTTCTCTAGTAAATGATGTATAATGTGATGCCACGTTGTGCTAGTCATACTCTTCAACACCAAAGATTAATCTTCAAAGGAAAGCTGGAAATTTGATCAGAAAACAGTTAGCTTCAAGCGGTTGCGAGTGTTTCTGATACAATTTAAAAGTTACTTCCCCAAATAAACGTGGGAAACATGAATTAATATTTTTGTTCCATGGACTTTGGTACATTTATGTCATTCCTGGCCACCACCATTGTTGGTTGGGATTTTCTGTTGATCAGGTTGAATCTTTCAGGTGGTTTCAGAATAATGCTCCGTTTTTGAGGTAAGATAACGTCAGTTGCATCTTCTCTAAGCAATGAGAGGTGCTCCTAGATCTCTTAGAAGTTTTGAGCCATGATTATATTCATTATTAATGTCAAGAATAGTGTGGTATAGGATAGAGAACTGTCCTTGAAGTCAGGACATGCTGGGTTCAAGGCCTACGTGCTTTGTGATCCTGGGCAAGTTTTTTAACCTCTCAGTGTCCCAGAGTCTCTTGATACTATAAATTGTAGAACAGTTATAGATACTCATAGTTGGGAGAGATTTCCTCAAGGAGAATTCCTTGCCCCAGTAGAGTCACAGATCCAGGTCATAAATAAAGTCTTTTTTGCAAGAAATTTAGTTAATAGAGAAATAGTAAGCATGATGGAAAAGAACTAAATTAAAGTCGGGAAGACCAGTATCCAACAAAAACTATGTAACTTCTGGGCAAGGTTATTTAAACTCTTAGTGCTCCAGACACTAATGTCAATGGTGTAGCATGTACATGGATAAAATCAGAGATATGAATCCAAAAAAAAAAAAAAGTCAAGACTACCTTGATGGTTGTGGTAACAAGCCACCAAGACTCAAACTCAGAAATTTCTTTAAAATCAGCAGGTTGCAATAAATTGCTACCCTGTATCAGGCAAATTAATTATCAATTTCCCTCTACTTGGGGGAGATATATGTATAGCCGTATTAGTTCTGAAAGAATTCTTTTCACAGATTTCCTTAGGTATTTGGGAACCAGCCTGATGAGATATTTCTTTGTACTATCTACCACTTGCTTGGCATTTTCAGGAAAAAGGGATGCTGGCTAACAGAAAATATTGAATTGAGGATACATTCTATATTCAGAAAGTTGGAAGGAAATAAGTTTACCCCAATTTTAAGCAGAATCCATCTCCTGCAACTTAAGCAACTTGGCTAAAAAAAGCGGCATTTGCTTTCAGCGTTTAACAACTTAACATGTACTTGTTAGTGTTAGGGATGGATGGACAAATTGTAGAAGATTTTTATTCTGGCTGCATCTGTGGGAAGTTCAGTAGAAGGAGAACTGAATGGAAGAATAAAGACCTTGGCAGAGAAGTCAAAGCTGGAAGCTCTTTTGTGCCTGAGTTCCTGTTGAGCATCTGTGGGCCACTCTTCAGTATCCCATAGTATTTTTGTAAGCCTGGGATGGCCTGAAGGAATGCTGCTTTGGCAGGCACCATGAATCCAGTTTACTTGAGAAAAGGCAGGATCTGCAGCTGCTATGTCCATGGTACATGTTGGTAAGTTTTTCCCTGGGCTTACTGGCCACTCCAGGAATTCTCCTGTCGTCTTCTAGATAGTGTTTGTCTGACTGATTTTGGAAAGGTACTTTCATCGCCAGTTTACCCTTAGGAAAGACCTTTCCCAATGCAGGACAGAGCAGGCTCATCCTAATTTGACTTCCTTTGTACCTAGCATACATCTTTACAAGTTTTGTGTGTGTGTGCCTGTGGGAGGAACCCATATACTACACACTGGCAGTAATCACTAACCAAGGTGAGGTTTTCTTCTTAGTAAAGGAAATTCTAGTTTGTGAAGATACTTAATAAGACATTGATGAACAGTAGTATCCTGGCAGCTGGCCATGTCATTCTGATGAATGGGGGACAGTGTTGTCAGACTGCCCTGATTCGGCATTGAATGTATCTGTGCCAAGCACAGTTGTCAGCTCAGCCTAAGGGAGATACGTATGCTCTAGAGCCCCTAGAAATATGGATGAGAACACTTATTTAGTACGGATTTGCCTTGGTTGTAGTTTGAAGTATATAGTTAGTCCTGGGTGTTGCCAGCCAAAGTTAGATAAACACTGTAGGTAGAGCTTAGTACAGTATATTTTCCTCACCTTGTTCATCTCTAACAGCTTCACAGATTGGCTATTGATAGGTGTGGCAACTTGGGGGTAGACATAGCAGCAGGGATTGTTTTTTGTTTCCTTTCTTCTGCTAGTTAAATTGGACCTGGAACTGCTCTTGTAATTCCATCCACTGCTTTGAGAACAACAGTCTCCAGCCCCGGCTTTCTACCAGGCAGCAAACTGTGCTGCCTGCATTGTTGAGCCAACTTCTCAAACTTGGCTTGCTACCCAAATGACAAGCCAAGATTTCTGCTGATGGTTGAAAGCCAAGTTCACTTACAGTTCTCCAACCAAAAGGCTTGTTGTCCATTTCAGTCTTTTTAGGGCTCAGTGAATGGGAAGGGAGTAGAGCATTGTGGGGATGATTTTGGTCTTAAATTGTGCTTGGCTCTACCTAAATAATTTAGGACCTAGTGAAACCAGGTCCACCTTGATTTCTAACTTATATTTGCAAGGCTATCTAGAAAAAGAAGGGGAAATCTTTTGCAATGGGGTAGAGAGGGAGGATCAAGATGGATTATAATTGTATTTTCATGATGTTGCTTCTATGTACAGCCCTCTAAATTGAACAGCATTGAAATAGAAAGAAGGCCAAGAGTTAGGATAACTTGATAGACAGCAGAACTGCTGGATGGGTCCCTGCTGGACAGTAAAGGTGTATATTTAATTTTCAGATAATAATGTCAATGGAATAGAGGGCATTGGAGAGCCAGTTGCATTCTGAATGGCCAATGTATTGGCCACTTTAGATATTTTATATTAGTGTGTTCTTCCAAGCTTTGCAGCTTTGTCCTAGAAAAAGGTAAACAGCGGTGGGGGGAGGGAACAGAACTGGATTCTTAAATTTGTATGCTACCTGTTACTTTCATCCCACTAATTTTTACAATTAGAAAGTAGTTGCAGACTATACAATATTGTTCAGGTGATGTAATAGATGAAAATTCGTTGACTTAAATTTGTCTGGCAACCAAGGTTGTCTAATGGTTTTCTTCAGTTTTTCCATGCTGTTTTATGGTGTGGCTGTGGTTCAGGATAGCGTACTCATTACTTGAACAAGGTAACTGGCTTTTTAAAGCTGCCCAGTCATATGCCTTGGAAAAGGAAAGGTTGTATTCTCTAGCAGTTCCCTGTCCATAAACATGATGGGGACCATGTGTTCAGTTAAATTAGAGCAGTACATAGGATGCTGTGTTTGGGAATCGGGATGTAACTAAAGTCATAACAGTTGCCTCCTCTGTTCTAGCCATACCTTTTCCTTTAATGGTTGAGTCCGTAGTTCAAATCCCCTTACATCTCCTGTCTGACATTTTGTTTTCACATCACAATATAGAACAAGGGCTTACTGATTATGGCAAATTACATCTTTTAGGAGTTAGTATAGTGCTGTGCATCATTCTGGTACCTAATAGAATTATGTTTATTTATACAGCCTCATTTTAAAAGTTTTCGATGCTCCCTATGTAAGTTTAAGTTACTTGTTAACCTTTTCCACATAAATTTGTTCTTTAGGTCACCCCAGTAGAGATATATAATGATGACATCATTGGTATGCTAAGGGTAAATTCTCAGTTGAAAGCCTTTCCCATAGCTCTTTACAACCCAGATGTCGTTGAAATCCTTACTGTAGAGCAATAGTAGCACTTGCATTCTATCGTAAGGGTTAACTGATCCTTTTCACTTGGGTTGAGACAGTAACCTATACTTTCCTCCTTGAAGTCATTTCCTTTTTTGAGGCCTAGTGCATTGGCAGCCTATATGTCTTTTCAACTGATTGGTCTTGTTTATGATTTTGAGTGGTTTAAGACAAAGAGAGTCTGGTTTGTGGATATTTGGATCCTGCCAAGTAAATGTGTTTTGCAACAGGTGCCTAGGGAGATTTATTCCGAGCATGTCAAGGTTGAAAGCTTAGCCATCTAAGAACTGTGTTTCTCTGGCACAAACTTAATTGAAGGGGAAATGCTTGGCATGGGTTTTCAGAATCAGGAAGCCTAAGTAGAGTTGGAATCTTTGTCCTTTTTTTATTTTTCCAACTAGTCTCAGATTTATGCATATGGAGTTTTTTCAGAGGTTTCTTTCTTTTGTACAAACTGGAAAGATCACAAATGGGGATATTATGTGGGAACACAGAGTAGAGAATCACTGTTTCAGACTTCTTTGGAAAATGGCATAGCATATGTAACTTACTCCTTCCTTGGGCATATATGTTAAGGGAAGCTTCCGTTAGTGATATGATTGCACCCTATTAATGTATCTACCTGGTATTTTGTCACTACCAATCACTGATTGTTGTATCACATCAGGAAGTTTGGGGAAAGGATTTGTTCCAAGAGAATCATATTTTGCTCCCATGAATAACTTATTTTACTTGTGCATGAGCCAGATGTGTCGAACTGCCTTGGATGTTCCTGTCACAGACCCTGCTGCTACTCATCCTTTTTTCTGCCTTTAACAGGGCCTAATTCTGGAGACCCCTTCCCACTCAATTACCCCCTTCAGTCCAGTGCTTCCTAGTCCAGTTGCCAGGGACATCACTGACAGCATACACTTCTGGATTGAAACTTGGACCCTCTGGTACTGTGTACTGAGAATGTTGGTTCTGATGCCCTCTTTCTCGTCTTCCCTTTCAGGCTGACAAACGAGCTCATCATAATGCACTGGAGCGAAAACGCAGGGACCACATCAAAGATAGCTTTCACAGTTTGCGGGACTCTGTCCCATCACTCCAAGGAGAGAAGGTGAGTTTATTGAGAAAGCTAATAGGCTACCTCTAGTTTGGTTACCTTTCAGACATAATGAATCTTATCTGCCTGGAAAAAGAAACCATCCAAAGGTAATCTAGTACCTATCATAATTCTTCCTCCTCTTCTTCTTTTTCTTTGGTGCGTGTATATATATATGTGTGTGTGTGTATAAAGGATGGATATTGCTTTATTGTCTATGGTGCCTTTAAGCATAAAACAGTTGTCCTATTTGTCGCCTTTTAAAAACAATTTTTATATTTTATTTTATCCAATTACATGTAAAGACAATTTTTAACCTTCTTTTAAAATTGTGAGTTTTAAATTCTCCTCTTCTCTCCTTCCCCAATCCCTTTCCTAAGAAGGCAGGCAGTAGTACTGTAATTCTTAAACATTTTCCGATTCTTGCTTCACTTGGACCAAAAGACGCATAGACTCCCTAAAACCACCTTTTCCCCATTTATCACTACCAAACTATATGAGAATTAATGGGACTGTTTATTAAATACTCAATTGGGTGATACTTTTATTATTTATTAAATGCCAAGAATTACGTATAGCTGAAACAAAATTAGAAAAAATATTGTTATAAAAACATTATATAAAATCGGCCTCTGTCTTGCTTTGAGTATGTGTATTCACACACACTCACACGTTACTGATAAACACACATTCTCACTCTCCTTTCAGACCCCAGTGATGGGCCCAAAGTGGCAAAACTCATAAGTGGTTGATGAACTTTCTTTGTCAGTAAATAGTGCCTACAAATGAAAAGTTTCAAAAGCATCTGTGTACCTAGTTCTAGTAACTTTTTTTCCAGACACAGTCTCCAGAGTGTGAACAGCCTGCTAAGTTTTGTGGCAAGACACATAAAGGAAAACTTTTATCCTCATAAACTGGATTGGCCCTCCAAAAATTAGTGTTTCCCTCGAGAGGCAATCACCAGCTGTTTCCATATTTGAAAGCAGAGGAAGAGGTTGTGGGCAAGGGTGAGTCCTTGGGATTCTGGGGAGAAATATCTGTTTTCACAGACAGTTTTATCTTCAATATAGAATATAAGTAGTTAAATGGATCATAACAGTAGAATGAATGACCCTGGAAAGAAGACTTGCATCTTGGTGGTCCAGAAGTCCTAAGACAGCATTTCTTTATGAAAACCTTTACTTACAGGAGTAATTTGCATAGCTTTCTTTAGGTAGAAGTCTGATGGTGGCACTTCAGCCAAGATCCAGTTTGGATTTGAGTGGCTAGGATGTCCATGGAGCTACTGTGATGTTTTTTACACTCACACTGGCATTTCACTACATCAGAATGCTGAATGCCCTAAGGGGGAGTGGTCAGTCTTCCATGGTACTAAACCATGGGCTAGGGCTGACCTTTATCAAAAGAATAAGTATATAGGCCATGTGAATACCCGTTGTCACAGAACCAGAATTTTCTAAGTTAGATTTATCTATTGTAGACTTGATTTAATGGCCCTGAAGCAAAGGTATTTATCTTGAACAACAGCATTTCTGGGTGTAGCACGGTCACAGACCACAGAATCTGAACAGCTGGTGACAGACTCATCCCCTTAGTCAAAGTGCATGTGTACAAAGGGCTATCACATGTCAGTCTGAGTCATTGATAATTGGTGCATCTTCCTCTTGTATATCTGTAAACTTCAAAGTTTAAAATTAAGCTCTGTAAATTTTAAAGTGCTATATAAGTGAGCTTTTGAGTATTCCTGTATTACAATATTTTTAGCATTAGTTTGGTATATCAAAAGGGAAACAGCTCTGGTGACCTTATAAAGAGCCACAGAGTATGATTTTGCAAATTTTGTTTTTATCTCTCATATAGTGTAAAAAATCCTCCTGAGAGTCCTAATAACTAATCTTGATTTTGTTCTTAACCTCACACCTCCTATACATATGTCACATTATACTCTTTTTTGTTTTTTTACTTCAAAGAAAGAAATGATTCGCATGGGTTTTGGCTGTATTGTATCAAAGCAAAGAACCTGGTTCCATAGCTAGTAGTTTGTAGCCTAGAAAATTGAAATTATTTGCCATTAATCATACCCAGCCAGTCAGTCTTAGTTTTGAAGTTATTTGAGTACCCCTTTAATTCTAAAATCCAACCAGCATTTTCCAAGCAAAAGTGATTAAAATTGATACTAGCAGCTCTGAACCCCTTAGTCCTACTTGATTAAAAAAAAAAAATTTGCAGATTCAAAGTTGTTATATAACCTCATCACTCCTTTTCCACTCTGGTATTGTTCTATATTTGCAGTGAATCCAATAGGCCAAATAGATTTATCAGGCTTCCAGACTCTTAGCTATTGATGCAAATTTTTTTTTAATGTATCGAAACCAAAGGAAAGTGACTTTTTCTTGACCTGGCTTGTGGTAGTTCAGATTGTCTCGACTTTTGGCAGCATAGCTGCAGTAGCTTAGGCCAGAAGTCCCTGAGTCTCTCCTATCTTTGGTATCTTTAGTTCAGTTGATTTAATGATGTATGAAATTAAGGTCATGATAATAGTAACTTTTATATATATATTGTATATATTATATATATATATATATATACACACACATATATATATTATATATATATATATATTATATATGTATGTATGCATGTATTAAGCATCACAACCTGGAGTGTGCTGGAGCCACCTTGAACTAGCTAAATTTTCACTGTTTGTATGTACCTCAAAGAAGTCAGCAAACCCTACAAATCAAGGCTTGTTGTATTGTTTCATTGATTTTTCTGGTCTTTAAAAATCGATGGAAAAAATGTGATTAATGCCAATTAAAGTGTGTCATGGACACATTTGCCATAGAGCCAATTGTTAAACATCTACCCGTGTCTAACATTTACCTGATTTAAATTTAAACATTTGCCTGATTATAGCACTATTAAGTGTTAGGACTTCAGCCCAGTTTTTCTCTGTACTTCTCTTCTGGCAACATGGATATTAACCCTGATTGAATTGGTCTTTGACTTGGACAGGGGATGCTTACATAGTCTCTTCCTGAAATATAGACTCCATATACTACTGGTCCTTTGTTTCTCTAACTGGGAAATAAATCCCATTGAAAAGGATCACTTTTTGCTTAAGAAAAATGAAGCAGTCATTATGTCTGCTGATGAAATTACTACCTGAATGATGATATTTTATCTTCTTAACATCTTCAGTTATAGGTTTTTCTATCCTTTTCTAGGCTGTGGAGCATTTCTGTGCTCCTGAAAAAATACCCTGGCTACATGTATTGGGTAGTTAGTTATTAGGTTTGTACAGTCTGGGACCATTCAAAGATAATAAAGCTTTTTAGTCTCATATGGCTACATTAATAGAGACGAATATGCAGTTGTTACTATTGTTCTGGGAGGCTTGTATAGCTGCTGGAAGGTTAATTTCTATTAGTAGCTAGTTTGGACCATACTGTACTTCCCACATAGTAAGCATAAATTTTGACCCCTTGCATAGTTTGTTTTTCATCTGAGATTTATTGTTGAATCGAGTTCACTGTTGTTCATGCACATTATGCTTCTGGTAAATTTGGAGATAGGACACAAATTCCGCTAATCAGGAAGGACCCAGTACAATTGTACTATTGGTACAATAGTAATAAAAGCAAATCTCAACTGAATTTTGGCCTTGGATATTGACTAGTCTTTGAGGAATCTTACTCTGATGTGCTGCTGACCCAAAGAGGTAGTTTTTGCCTCCAAAAATGCTAGTGTTCATTGGCAATTAAATGAAGGCTTCAATGAAACATTAAAATTGCATCCTACTTATTTGGCATCTGAGTGGTCTGATACATCTTTTAAGTAGAGGCTTATTTCTGCTATCCCACATTTTTGCCATCTTGTCGAATCTGGTTGAAGTTGGCTATGAAGCTAAAGAGCTATATTTCAACAATCCCATTCATATGAATAAAGGAAAGGATAACCTTCAGTAACCTATGCCCAAACTCATTCTAACCATGTCGCTGTGTCATTTAATTATCCTGTGGAGAGAGATAGACTGACTAGGCCTTCCTGTCTTGTTTGGGCTGGAAGTACAGCAGTCATTCATGGGCCCCATCCCAATGCTGAACAGTATGGAAGCTTAACCTTGCTCTATTTTTCTAACCTAAGTTGGTTCTCTCCTCTTTAAGCAGCCTGGCCCTCCCCTCCTAAGGACTCACCATATTAGCACTAGACATAGAACAGACACTGCATCAGTGTTAGCTCTTTTGCAGCTGAAAACTCCCTAACTCAAAGGATCCACCAGCCTCAGCCTTTGCTAGTGTCAGATATGAAAGGCATGCACCACCACTCCTGGCTCCAGAGTCATGTTGGAATACAGGGCTTTGTCCAGGCAAGGCAAATTCCAACTTTCTTATGAGACCGTGACAAGAGGAGTCACAATTTTGGCTCTGCAAGCTTCCTGCAAGCATTCTTGAGGCCTTATATAGCGTCATGTCATTATCCAGTCTTGGTCCAGGGGAACAGATAATGAAACACTTCCTCTTGGTATAGAAGAAGGAACTATAGATGTAAAGTGTGCCACATATGTCAAATATAGTTTGTTTATTATTGTTATTTTTATTTGTTACAAGGAAAGGCTTCAGTGGAGTGTATAGAGAGAGATGACTGGTATAAAAAAAAAGTCATCAGTTAAACTTTTAAAGAACAAAAAAATCAAAAAATAAGAAAAGAAAAATTTTAAATAGTCAGCAAACATTTGAGTATATACTTTTGGAGTAGAATTCTGTAATGGACTTTGAGACATAAGGCTACATGACACGAGCCCATTAGGGGTTTTATAATCTGAGAGGGGTATGGGTATGTGTATGTTACATGTATATTATACCTGTGTGTCTGTATAAAAAGATAAATGACATTTATGGTAGCATACATGCCATATGAGTGGTAAAGAAAGTTTTGTGTCTAGTTTCTTTTTCTGTTCTATTAAAGCCTGATTTCCTTGAAGGGGAGGGGAAGGAATGATAATCAGGCCAAACTCCATACTTCAAATAAGCAAGATTAATTGAAAACCTGAAGACACTTCACTACCTCTGGGTGGAAGGGATTGCCATGGACTTGGTGCAGTTCATCCAACTATGTTGTTTCTCCAAGGGACACTCAAAAGATTGTGTTCTGCATTAAATAGAATACCATAGATCTGCCCATTTCACCTCACTAAAATTCTTATTGCCCTTTCACATGACTTGTGGTGACCAGGTCAAAGTCTAACTTAAGGAGAGTATTTGTACTGTTTATCTGTCAGGGTTTTTATGGAGATGAAATTCAGTTAGATTCAACACACCTCTGTTAGATTCCTGCTATGTATGTGCTGAGTGATGGGGCTGAACGAAAACAAAACAATTCCAGCCTTCAAAGAGCTTACTTTCTACTAGGAGTATACAATATGTATGCAGATAATCACCAGGTAATTTAAAGAGGGTATCAGGAAAGGCTTTGGAGGGGGCAACAGAGGCAAGCTTCTAAGGAAGCTGTAGAGTCTAAAATTCTAGAAGGCCAGTTTGGTTAGAACATAAAGTAGAATGATAGCGTTATCAGCATGATAGTGTAATAAAGTATAATCAGCATGGAAAGGCCAGTTGGAACCAGAATGTTCAGGGTTTTCAATGCTATAACGTATGTGAAAAATACTGTCACAACTATGTCTCCAGCCCTGACCCACCTCCTTAGCTTCAGGACAGAATCTCTAACTGCTTTCTGGATATCTTCAGTTGTGTCGCTTTAAACTCAATGTTTTAAAACTGAATTTAGCCTTAAAACCAGCTCCCTCTTCAGGCATCCTTAGGTAATCACTCTTATGGTCACTTAAACCCAGAATCTTAGAATCATCTTTGATTTCTTTCTTACCTCCACCTCCTGTCCAACCACAATTCAGTCACTCTTCAGTTCTTCCTTTGTAATATCCTTTGACTCTGCTTTTGTCTTTCCATCCCCACTGTCACTAGCTTTGTCTAGGACCTATCATAATTTCCTAACTAGTGTTAATGCTTGGTTTCTCTACTCACATTCATCCATCTTATATACTGTTTCATTTACTCCATTGCCCAAAACATGAAAGTCAGATTGGCATTCAAAGCCCTCCATAGTTAGACATCATCTTATTTCTGTGTTTCTTCTCCCTCTTTTTTCTATATAAACAATTCTTCTGGCCAAACTAGTCAGCTTGTTGTACCTGAACATGTGATGTATGTATGTACACACACCCTCTCTGGTTGTATAAATCTACTTTTCCTTTCAGGCTCAGCCTTATGTGAATCCTTCCTGGCCTCAGTTACCACCTGATCCTCTTAAACCCTGAAATACTCACTGATCATTGAGCATTTAGCTTGTTATGTATTTTTGTTTCTTACATACACATATGTTCTGTATCTCCAGCTAGATTTCAGGCTTTTTCTGGATCACATTTTCATACTTTATATCTCATGCTAGATCAAGTAACCACATGCTTACCTGAGTGCCACCAGTTTTTTTTTTATTGATGCGATATCTGCAATAAAATGGCAGCAAATGTGGCAACTCTTTGTGAAGATTAAACCAGGGTACAAGTACTACCTTTAACTACATACATCCACATGCTTGAAATAAAGTCAAAGCTGTCCAGTGGGCCTTTGTCTGTGGTTTCCAGAGGCAGATGAACCTGAACTGTAGGCTTTAGCAATTGAGAGAATAAGCAGACTAATTCTTAACAAAACCATCCTACCATCCTTTAGCTGTACTACTAACTCTTGAGTGGCTAAATCTTTAAGATAAGAACTGATTGTTTTAGAATAACAACTGATGTTTTCTATAGTTTTTTTAAGTTTGCAAAGCACTTTACATATCTCTAATTTGTGCCTTACAACTACCAAATGAAGTAGGTCCTATCGATATTATCATCTCATTTTTACACATGGGGAAGCTGAGGCTGAGAGGTTTATTTCCCCACAGTCACACAGCTAAGACTTTTTGACTCCAAGAATAACATTTGGTCTACTTTGTCATCCTTCCTCTAGATTGGTTTAGCTTTCCCATCAGTTTTATCATCTACAGTATGCCCAATCCTAGATTTTATATAATACTTTTATATTATATTTTATTATATTATATACATTTATTTTATATTATATATATATAATATAATATTCCAAGAGGGCCTTTGAGATTGGAAATTTGAGTCCTTTGAGTGATAGGTAAGATAGCACTATTGGGCCTGTCCCCTCTGCCTGAGGGGGTAATGTCTCCTCATGCTTGTTCCTTTTTTGGCTACAAGATATTTAGCTGGAAGAGGAAGTTGTGGGGAAACTGAAGCTTTCGGGGCAGTTTCTTTGAGAGGGAATTAGTCCGACCAAGTCAGAGTATACCAGAACTACTATTTCTGTTATCTTGGACATTAACCTTCTTTTAATATACTGCAAAGATCACATTATATTTTATGGTTGCCATATCATACTGTTGGTTGATTTTGCATTTGCAGCTCACTAAAAATTCCAGGTCTTTTTCATATGAACTATGCCTCCCCTCTCACATCTGGAATGTTTTTGATTGAGTCAGTTTGACCAAAAAGCTTTTTTACAAAATAGAATCTGAAAGCACAGTCATATATTCTGTAGTCCAAGCTATAAAATCCAATACCCTTTTCTGGATTAGTAGTGTATATGTGTTAAAAACTCCATTTATAAAATTAAAGCAACAGCAAATACTGGTTCACCATATTGCGCTATTTAGTATGTTTGGCTTACTGTAGCTAAAAGATTGTTTCACAGCATAGTTCTGCTGCCCGATGAAACTAAACCTTACAGAGATATGTGTATCTTGGAGACAGTCCCCTAAGGTTGAGTGCCTGGTCCATAGCTCTTAGATCAGAAACTTAGTCTACCTGGAAATGATCAAGCTCTGCAGAGGGGAGGGGAAAGGGAAGAGAATAAATATTTATGTAGCACCTCCTATGTGCTAGTTACTGTGCTAAGTGCTTTTATAGATATTATCTCATTTAATGCTCATGACAACTCTTTGAGGTAAATGCTAATAATAGCCTGTTTTGCAGTGGAGGAAACTGAGACAAATAGAGGTTAAGTAACTTACTCAGTATCAGAAAGATCACAAATCCAGTCACAAAAACTGCATTTGAACTCAGGTCTTCAAGACTGTACACACAATAATCCACTGAGCCACCACCTGCCTCTAAAATTGGTTTATACTAACCAAACTTAGAAGTAATTGACTTAAAAACAAGACTATCAATTTTAAAATTTTAAATGAGAGATGTCAAGATAACTAATGTTAGTCATTTGTTAGAGTCAGTCCAGTGGTCCTTTTTTTGATTGAGTTCAAATTTAAAAACCTAAAATGAATAATATGAATGCCAAGGCAGCCAGTGTACTGAAAGACTATTTGGAAAACCAATTTAAAAATGATTTTCCAGGTGCGGTGTGTATTTTCATATTTACAAAGGAGCCTTAAAACTTGGCCACCTGTAAATAGCTCACCTTGTGACCGGGAACAGGGGCTCTGGCCACTTCCTAGGCCCCCAGCACCCAGCCATGTGTGTTAACACTGCCAAAGCCAGCTTTGCAAACCACATTTCTAATGTGTATGTTTAAGGACGTGTCAAGCAAATGAGTTGTTCTGGAGGTAGAGAAGGGCTATTCTGGTGGAGCTGCAAGCAGAACCAAAGGTGAAGTGGTTAAATTGTTTCATGATTTCTTTTTTTTTGTAAAACTTTACTAAGTTGCTTTCAGATTTAAAAATTAAAACAGTTGCAGGTAAAAATAAATAAATAAAGGGCACAGAATCATGGTTTAAAAAAAAAGTTCACAAGATCAAGTTTTCAAGCTAGAAGAGACCTCAGGCCATCAACCCAAATCTCTTTGTTTTATGGGTAAGGAAACTTGAGTGAACTTACTGCATGTTGCCTTCCCATTATGCCACCGTTTCCTTGGATAACCTGTATTAGGCATTGGACCACCTTCAGTAGAGTCATAGATTTCTTCAAAATCAGTTACATTCCAATTGAAAAATTAAGGAGCTGCCATTGATTGAGTAGTTTAATTTATGTTTTAGAGACCTGTTTCTTTGGTTGAGTAGGTAATAATTTTATCATTTACCCTAAAACGTGACCTCAAGTTATGGCTAATAGGTCACTGCTTCATTTTTTTTTTACTTGAATAGTAGTTAGATTGGTCTCTCCAAGGAAGACATTCAGTTCATTTCAAGAAACATTCATCACCTGCTCTGTACAGATCATTATGCAGGGGGAAGGCATTGTAGATGAGATAGAGAGGCTGTTGTCATAGATCCTAGGAGGGGTGGGGTGACACACATTACTATAATATAACATGTTTATAAGGGGTACAGAGAAATGTGTGGGGTCTGTGGGGAAGAGGAGTTTGTTACCAGCTTAGGAAGAAGATCAAAGTAGGATTGGTGAAACAGGCAAGGAGTGTTTGGCCTGCTAACTCTTCTCAGTAAATAGTTTCTACTTGAGGGGCAGGAAAACTGCTTTTTAGATTTTTCAGATAGTCTAAGCCAGAGGTGTCCAACTCTGAAGGCTACTCCTGATTGTGGTCTGAACCAGATCAAATTGTAATTGGGAAATGTTCCTTGTCTGAAAGGAACAGCTGGTTCTCCTACTTGGAAATGTTAAACCCTCTGCCGTGGTCCTTGATCTCATTCCCTCCAAAATTCATAACTTAGACAAAATAAATAAAAATACAGTACAACCTATTACAAATCTTAATTTGTTGTTGTTTTCTAAATCAATATGCTGCCTGTTTCCATTTGAGTTTGATGCCATTGGTCTAAGCCTGTCATAAAGAGGGCCTTTACTGAGGGGGGGCAGGATTTAAAGGGATAGAAAGGAACAGGATGGATGCAAGAAATACTGTGAAGGTGGAATAAATAGTAATTAGTAATTGGTTATGAGAAAGAGAAGAAGATAACAGCAAGGTTTCAAACATGAGAGAGAATGAACTCAGTTTCAAATTTTGGGAAAGCTAAATGAGCCTAATTATGGATGTGCTGAATTTAAGTTGTCAGTGGACCTTTGTGGGGGAGGTGTCCTTGAAGTACTTAAGGGGAGAAGTCACAATTGGAGATACAAATATACCTTTGTGTACCGGTGAGAGTTGAAGCCATGGTAATTTAGATGGGCGAGGGAGTAACCAAAGGCTGAGAACAGTCTTGGGGAATACCCACCTTACAGGATTAGGAAGAGGATGAGGATCTAGCAAACAAACCATGAAAGAGACGGAAGAAAAACCAAGAGAATTGTGTCTCTGAAGCCAGGAGAGGAGAGGGATGGTCATGAGTGTCATGCTGCAGAAAGAAAAAGGTCCAGTAGATACAACATGATTAAGATACTGGGAATTATGGGGAGAACAGCTTGAGTAGAATGATGGTACTCAAAGCTTTATTGCTATAGGTCAAAGAATGAGGTAATGGTGAGAAAATGTGGGCAATTTTTTTAAAGGAAATTTCAAAATGGAAGAGAATGAAGAGAAGGAAATAATAAAAGGGGGTTGAGATCAGGTTTTTTTCCCCTTGAGAATTGAACATATTTGGAATTGAAGTTATAAATTTTGGAGGGAATGAGATCATGGGCCGTGGCAGAGGGTTTGACATTTCAAAGAGTAGATAGGTGAAAAGTTTTGACTTGGAGAAAAGGAGATAAGGGTACTGAAATTGAATTGTGAGTCTTCTCTAAAGTACTGGTGTAGGGGGGAGGGTTGGACCTGAAAGTAGAAAGGTGGCGTTTGAGGGTGTATCCCTAACCTTTGGAGGTTTCTGACTTCCTACAGCAGTTGTTAGGCCTTGAATGAATGGGTGATAAGATTTTCTTAGGGATAGCAAGTAGAAAATGGATTTGAAGACCTTTAAAGGGTTGCTGAATACTCCCGCTGTGTCTGACCATAGATTGCAGGCTATCCAGAATTGCGAATGAAACCAGAATGAAGGGGATCAACTGAGAGATTAAGAAGACCTTGATGAAGATTAGTAGTAGTAAAGAAGTACCCGTGGAAGGACAAGAGCTTGTGGCCAGACAGGATAGCGACATCAGTTTTGGTCTAGAAGGTGTTGCAGTTATGTGTGACAGTGAAGTCTTGGGTGTGAGCATACTACTGTGACAGAGTAAACGTTCTGAGAATTTTACTCCTTTAGGAGCTGATCTTCATGTACTATTTTATTCACTGTAGATATTATTCTTTTTTGAACTGGATCTTTGTTAATAACTGTAATGAGCTAATTCAGTTTTAGATGAGTCTAAATACTTGATCCCTCCTTTCGAATTCTCCGCTTTGGCCTTATCACTTGTGCAAATATTAGGAAGTTTTGCTTCTCCTGTTTAGTTAAGTGAATCACAGTAGCAGGGGTTTTTTGGTTTGTTTTTTCCCCATCCTCTGCTGAATTTGAACCTTCTTTAGATACTCTAAAGGAGAGATGGAGTGGACAGGATTAGTTAAATGCTGATATTTCCTATATATTTCTAATACATTGTAGGACGCTGATGTGTACGCTTCTAGTTTCAGTGGAAAGGATTGTCATGCTAATAATTTTATGGGCCTTTTTTCTCAGTTCTAAGCCAGACTCATGAATTATTCTCTTGCTTATAAAGAATTGAACATTCTAGGTATCTACA
The DNA here is from genome assembly GCA_028646595.1 of Phalanger gymnotis. NCBI lineage: Eukaryota > Metazoa > Chordata > Mammalia > Diprotodontia > Phalangeridae > Phalanger > Phalanger gymnotis. The sequence continues at coordinate 177,700,609 of CM053624.1, read as the reverse complement.
AGTTTTGTCCTTATCCATAACCTGAACAAAGGTATAGATTCATGCTTGGAAAGAAAATTCAAGTCACTTGATTGTCTCTCTTTACTCTCTCTTCCTTTTTTAGTCAGCTGTTTGCTAAAGGGCAGTGAAGTGGTACAATGGATAGAGTACAGGGCCTGGAATCAGGGCACGAAACTTCCTGAGTTCGAATGTGGGCTCAGACACTTACTAGCTGTGTGAATGTGGGCAGTCACTTAACCTCACTTGCCTCACTTTCTTCATCTGTAAAATGAGCTGGAGAAGGAAATGGCAAACCACTCCAGTATCTTTGCCAAGAAAACCCCAAGGGGGTCATGAAGAGAGTTGGACAGGACTGAAAAATGACTGAACAGCAAAACTTGCTAAAATTCTTCTGTCTCTGAAGAATCTTGTACTTTCTGTGTTGGGTCTCAGATTTTTACTGGTTTGTTCCATTGTAAGGAGGCACTGAGTTATTATAAAGAATGCCATTTTGAAACTTCTTGTTCATCATCAAAAAGTATTCACAACTGACAGCTACTTAACATTGTACACCCTGTAGAAGATTAAATAGATTTTTGATCTTGCTTTCCAGGTACTTAATCAGAGACAAGCAAGGAGGGAGTCATTGAGGTACAGAACTAAAACTCATGGGTTTAAATGCTAATTGTGCCTTGGCCTCTGGGCCTTGGTTTCCTTACCTGTAAAGTGAGAGGGTAGGACTAGATAGCTCTCTGAAGTTCTGTCTAGCTCCAAAATTTATGTTCCTTTGAACTTGTACATAGACTATGTAAAAAGACAGATATATCAGGTAATTCTGTTGATCTTCCCCCCTCCCATTTTCTTAGTTTTTAATTAAGTACAGGTACTACTATAGTAATAATGGTGTACATTATAAAACTTAAACAGAAATAGGAATTTTAAAAAAATGAATTAAAGAAGAAATCATATTTTACCCTAAAGTTATTAGGGAGCCACTGAATAGATCAGATTTATACTTTGATAAAAATAACTTTGGTAGCTGTATGGAGAATGAATTGGAAAGGGGAGAAACTTGAAGCAAAGAGACTAATTAGAAGACTGCCACAGTAGTTGCAGTGAGAGTTGATAAAGGCCTGAACAAGGATGGTTTCTATAAGCAGAGAGAACAAGATAGATGTAAGATGAATTTTAGTGGCCTACAAGTTCAAAATGAGTCACTAGTATTATGTATTGGCCTACAAAGCTTCACCAGAATCTAAAGTAGCATCCATGACACAGAAAGGACAAGAGTTGACAACTGATTAGATATGTGGGGTGAGGGGTTTAAAACAACACTGAGGTTGTAAGATGGGAAAGCGCCTTTAACAATAATAAGGAAATTTAAAAGAGGGGGTAGGTTTTAGGAGACATTGTAATGGTGTCTGAAATGAAAATGACAACTTATCAATGCCTATGTGACTCCCTTTGCCCCACCCAAAATAGATAAGGGAAGGGTGTTGGGGGGAGGGGGCGGTTCCAAAAGGCACCTGGGCAGCTGCTGCTTTGGGTGCTTGGATCAAGGTTAGGTTATTACTACTATAAAGGGAGGACACTGTCTCAAAGTAGGAGAGTTCAGAGTTTACGGTCAAGGGAGCATGTGGCCTTGAGGGAACATTGAGAGTAAGCGTGGTTATTTTGAAGAACAGCTCCCTGATTGAAGGTTTGGAGTCATCCATCCACTTGATATCTCTCTCTCTCCCTCTCTCCCTCTCTCTCTCTCCCTCTCCCTCTCTCCCTCACTCCCTCACTCCCCCCTCCCTCCCTTTCTTCCTCTCCCTCTCTCTTCCTCTCTCCTCCCTCCCTCTCCTCAGTCTCTGTCTCTCTCATACACGAACACAAGCATGTGCGCTCGCCAATAGCCCTCCACTTTAGAAACCATAATAAGAATCACATAATTTCAGAACAGGAAACCAAGAGATCAATCAGATCTTGCAGTCAATCTTACAGGTGCTACTGAGGCCCAGAGACAGTTAGTAATTTGCCCTACGTTACATAACTAGTTAGATGCAGACCTCAGGAGGCATTAAGGCCTCCTGAATTGAGTGTTCTTTACATTTCATCATAATGCTCCAGCATGGATAAATATAGTATTATGTATTTTTTTCAGAAAGTTAATTCATTTATTGCAAAATACTATATTTACTATAAAATAACTGCATTTGGCTTCAAAAAATCAATGGCAAAAGTGCCTAGATGTCAGTTCATGGGTAAAGGGTTTAGAATTTTAGTGGCCTACAAGTTCAGAATGAGTCGCTAGTATTATATTGGCCTACAAAGCTTCACCAGACTGCTAAAGTAGGACCCATGACACAGAAAAAAGTTTAGAACCTCTGGGCTATATTAACAAAAGCTTAATATCTCATACAATGTGGATATTCCCAATGTATTTTGCCAAGGTTTCTTAGTTTTGAGGTGATCAGTCTCTCCCCTCCACCCCCTATTTAGTGACTAATGCTCTCTAAATGGGTGGTTTTGGGGTAAGCCAGAGGTCATGCTAAAGAAATGAAAGAAAACCACACAAAACCTTATGTATCCTAGCAAGATTTCTTGAAGGATATTTTTTCTAGCTAACTGTGAAGGATTCCATGAAAGGAACGTCCAAAACAGGTATTGCAGAGTTGTTTTTAAGTCACTTCTAGCAAGATGTTGTCTTGCTTCAGGTCTGTAGATCAAGTCTCATCCCAGTCATCTGTGCCTCACACAACACCATTATCCCAGGTCAGTTTGGGAATTATATCAACATAAAAATGCCTTCTCAGCTTTTCTTCCTATATACAAGAAAGGTTGCATTTCTGCTATGTTAGTGTTGATTCACTAGCTTTTTGTCCTTTGTCTTTTTTATTCTGAACACCAAGAAAAGTACTTTTCTATTTATGAAGTAAAAAAAAAAGAATTGTGTATGAAACTTTAATGTCTATTTCATTCTGTTCATTCTGCTTACTTTTTTTTTGTTTCGATTTTTTTTTTCAGTTTACAACATTTGGTTCTACATAATTTTGAGTTCCAGATTTTCTTCCCCCCCTTCCTCCCCAAGACGGCATGGAATCCAATATGTCTTCTACATATAACTTTGCAGTGAACTTATTTACACAATAGTCACGCGTACTGCTTTTTTTAAGTACATAATAGATTCAACATGTTACTATAATAGGATCATTAATTTGAACTGGGAGGAGCTTTAGAGGACTCCAAGCCCAGAACTTTATCAAAGCTGACCTGTTTATCTATGCTTCCTTCTGAACTTCCTCCTATTCTCATCTGTGCATCCCTTTCCCCCTTCCCTGCTGAAAACAGAAGGAAAAAAAATTAATAAGAACAAACATAGTCATTCCAAATAAATCCACCGGTGACTGTATCTGAAATTGTTTTATCTCTTTTTGTAACCTGAGTTCATCATCTGTCTTACTGAGTAACATGCTTCCTCATAGCTACTCTGGAGATAAAGGGTTGATGAGAGTTGTTAAGTATTTCAAATGTTTTTCTTTACAATGTATAAATTGTTTTCTTCCAGTTGACATAGTATCAGTTCATACAGGTCTTCCCAAGATTTTTTTGAAGTTGTTTCTTTTGTTATTTCTGCACATTATTATTCTATTCATTTATATACAAACAACAGCCATTCTCTTCAGTTTCCATTCCTTTCCTTCCCCTTTTTGTTTGTTTTGCTTGTAACTATTTCCTTCCTCCCATCTTCCCACCTACCCATCACTGCATATTTCCTTTTTTGATGTCTTAAACACCAAGGTCACCATGAGCACGTTTGACCCTTCTTCATTTAGTTCAGGTATGGGTAAAGTTTTTGTGATGCCCACTCCCTCTACTCTTCTTTCATGTTAATGTACTCTTGTCACACAACTTGAATATGAGAGACATTTAGTTCCACACCCTTTTTTCTCCTTTATGTACCAACTTATTCCTTTTATTTGACCTTTTCTTTCCTGTCTTAAAATCCTCAGAACCAAATCAGTTCAACCCCCTGTCCTCTGTCTTCACTTCCTCAATAACATTAAGGTTTAGAAGGGACATCGGTTCTTTCTTCCCCTATTAAAAGGTTGACATTTATCATATAGTTCAAGTTGCTCAAATGAATTTGCCTTTTCTAGGTTTCTCTTGATTTCTTTTGTACTTGTATTTCAGAGTTCCTATTCCTATTCAGCTCTGGTCTTTTCATCAGAAATGCTTATGAGGCAGCTAGGTGGGTCAGTGAGTAGAGCGCTGGCCCTGGAGTCAGGACCTGAGTTCAAATGTGACCTCAGACACTTGACATGCTTATTGGCTCTGTGACCTTGGGCAAATCACTTAACCCCAATTGCTCTGCCTTCCCCACTCCAAAAAAAAAAATGCTTGCAAGTCATGTATTTCATTAAAATTCTTTTTTTTTTTTTTTTGGCCATATGGGATTATACTCAGTTTTTCAGGCTAATTATATTCCCAAACCTTCTCTAATTTATACTAGGAGGCATAAGATCTTATGAAATCTGTCTCTTTTTTGACCGTTTGCAATACTTTTTTTTCTTTGTCCTGGAATCTCTGAAATTTGACTGTGACCTTCATGGGACTTTTATTTTGGGGATTTGTTTCTAGAGATGATTAGTGTATTCTTTATATCTTTGCCTTCTGGTTCTAATAAATCTGGGCAGTTTTATTTCTCTGTAGTATGTGTCCAGTCTTTTTTTTTTAAGTCACAGTTTTCAGGAAGTCCAATAATTCTTTCTCTCCTTCCCCCCCCCCCCCCAGTTTATTTTATTTCACTTCTGAGAGTAAAAGGGTGTAGGCTGTTAAAAGATCTTTTCTTGGTGCTTAGATGTACTAACATTTTAGAGACTGCTGAAAATACCAATATCAAAACTGAGTGTTTTAATGTGAATATTTTGATCTCAGTCCTAGAGCTTGAGGTCAGACTTAAGCCATTGTGTGGCTCTTACAGCACCTGCTGGAGATAGGATGGGTCTAGTTGGTTTGCCAGATATAGTTCCGTATTTGTAAGTGTTTCTGGTTTAATACCTCTTCTGAGTTTCATTTCTTTTTTCAGCCAAGTTCCTTTTTGTATCCAGCTTCTTGTCTACAACACAGGTACTTCATAAATTACTAGCTTATAGCATATGCTTTTTTCCTAGTAACCTTACTAATTACTGTTGCCTGAATCAAGTGGAAAAACAGATGCTTCTAAAGTAGTTGGTCCCAATGGATAAGTAGTTGTCTTAAAATTAGAGCCTTTTATTCTTTTGCTAAAACCAAGTCCATCAAATCTGAATAATAGTTTTTGAAAGAAAATATTGATGTGCATTGTTCAGATAAACATAGACATCCTACTGACTGGTTAAAATTCAGGTGGAAGCAGTCCCATTTGCAAATAACCATTTGCAAATAACAGTATTGTTTTGTATTTGCAAACAACGTATTTAGATTGGAGAGGTGGTACTTTATTTCACTGGCTGTTTTTTTCTTTTTCTGTTATGGCATGCACGTTCAGGGAAAAAAAAATGCGGTTAGTGCTGCCAGCTTTCTTATCCTCGCACCCACCATGTCTGAGCAGCTCCCTCTTCTCCAGCCCAGACTTCCTGTGAGTCCTATGATTCTTAAATAGTATTTTAACCATTTCCAGGTCAGTTTTTTATATTAGCTATCTTAATTTTATTACGATTTTTTCAGTCCTTTGATTTTGTTCTAATACTTCTTGCTGTCATTGATATATGTTTCATTTATTGTGGTTTTCAGGGAGTCTTGTTAATTGGGTAAGGTTTACAACTTCCTCTTCTAAGCTCTTCTCCCTTTTTTCTTTCAGAGCTCTTATTTCATTTTTGATCCCTTGCTTCATTCTAACATAATTTATGTAGTTCTTATGGAAAACGCTTTTTTTCATTTTGTTCTATTATGGAGTTATTCTTCTAAGTTGAATGTTTGACTCGTCTATGTCTACAATATGTTTTTTATGCTGACTGGTGCTTTCTTTGGTTTGCTCATCTCTCCAACTTTAATTTTAAAATTAGTCCTTTATGCCAGGACCAGGATACATTCCCTCCTATGCTGCTCTGGGAAAGGGGAAGTAGTCTCTGCTTGGGGTCTGCCTTGTGTCACCTGTATTTCTGTGCTGACTTCCACCTCTCAGGATTGAGCCCTTCCTGCATTTTTGAAGTTCAGAACACTGAATCTTCAGGGTCCTCTATAGCATCTCAAGTCAGGTTTTTTTTTTTAATAGCAGACACTTTACATTTTCTTCTGTTTTTTTTCAATCTTTAGATTTTGTTCTAATGTTTCTTGTCTTATGGAGTGATTGATTTTTGTTTGGTCTAGTCCAGTTTTCAGGGAGGCATTAATTGGGTAAGATTGTCCACTTTCTGTTTTAAGCTATTTATTTTCCTTCCAATTCATTCTTTCAAAACTTTAATTTTTAATCTCTTCATTTCTTCTAAGTATTTATGTAGTCCTTATGGAAAATCCATTGTTTTCCTTTGATTCTACTTGCTGTTGGGTAGTTAATTCTTCTAGATTGGATTTTGGGGTGTCTCTGTGTAAGAGAAATGTTTAACGTCAGCATTCTCCTAGTTCAGGTTCCATTTTGGGATTAAATGAGGCACTTGTAAGTCATTTAACACTTAACAAAAAGGAGCTTTACTTTGGCTTCACACAGGAAGAAAGATACAGTGGTACTACCTTCGGTACCGCTCCTTATGGAAGCGTATCTGATCAGTAGGTCATTAAGGCAAGATCTGATAACTCATCTTGGGCACCCACCAAACCTGAGAACCATCAGTCTCACCTGGGTGGGGCTTTTTATGCCCTTGGGTGACCAGGAAGCAGCATCAGGAAAGCTTGAGTCAGCCAGGTCCCAGGGTTTCAAACCTTTTAGGGAAAACTAATCCCTGTAACAGGAAGGAAGGAGGAGAGGAGACTTGGGCTTAACTCATGTTATGAGGAAACTAGTAGATAATAGTTCTAGCATATTCTGTATTTGTAATTCTTTATAGTAACTGGTATCTTCTGTTGACTCTTATCTTTAGCCTTAGTTTCTGAATTAGAGGTTTGTACTAGAGCCAGGCTCTAGGTAGGGTAGTCAGTTGTACTTGATTTTGACCTGGGTCATATAGATTCCTGTACTGACCTTGAACTCCCAGGGTATGTCTGTACTATAGTAGGTTTTGGACTTTCCTGAATCTTTGAGGTTCATAGTGCTGGATCTTCAGGGTTCTCTGGTATTTCAAGACAGAGTGCTAAGGAAAAACAGGCCCAAGGTTTGGGTGTCCTGGTCTGAGGACTCCTACTCAGACTTCCAAGGACTACAATGTGTCATGACCACCTTGGGGCATTCTTGTGGGAGCCCTCTACCCTTGCTGCCTTCAGAATGAAAGCCTTTGCAGGTTATAGGCGTCTCTAGACTATCTCTGGGCATGCTGAGAGGCTTATATCTCGTTTGCTGTTGCCGGCCTTTCTGGCCAGTTCACTTTTTTATTGCTTGTAGACTTCCAGCTGACTTGGGTGGAAGAAGTGAATTATTGTAGTTTTTCGTTGGGTTCAGTCTGTTGCTATTTTTAGTTTTTTGTTGGAGTAGGTATTTGAGAGCTAGGTTGGCTGCCTCCATTCAAGCTGTTATCTTGGCCAGAACTGTCTCACCAGTTTTCCTCACTTTCCAGAGATTCTAGAGCAGTGATTAGTGAAGAGAGGAGGTGTTAGCTATTGCTTCTATTCCTATATCAATGCTTTGGGATAACAACATTATAATTAGTTGAAGAGTAATGGAAAAAGAAGGAAGGTGGTGGGGAGTTTTTTTGGTTGTTCATTCATTTGTTGTGTCTGACTCTTTCTGTCCCCATTTGGGGTTTTCTCGGCAAAGATATTGGAGTGGTTTGCCATTTCCTTCTCCAGCTCATTTGACAGATGGATAAACTGAGGCAAGCAGCATTAAGTTACTTGCCCAAGGTCTCACAGCTAAGAAGTATCTGAGGCCAGATTTGAACTCAGGGAGATATTTTTCTAACTTTAGGCACTGCACCACTTAGCTGCTCAATAAATTTATTGGGCTTATTCCTATGGCCTTGGCCTTGGTTGGGATTTGTAAAATTTTATCTGACTATGCCCAGAGGGCTATAAACTTCACATACCCTTTGATCTAGCAAAGCACTAATAGGGCTATATCCCAAAGAGATCATAAAAAATGGAAAAGGACCCACATGTACAAAAAATATTTATAGGAGTTCTTTTTTGGCAAAGAATTGGAAATTGAGGGGATGCCCATCATTTGGAAAATGGCTGAACAAGTTGTGGTATATGAATGTAATGGAATATTATTATGCTATAAGAAATGATGAGCAGGCAGATTTCAGAAAGTCATGAATTGATGCTGAGTGAAGAGAGAGCAGAACATTGTACACAGTAATAGCAACATTGTGTGGTCAACTAGACAATTTGAAAAGATTCTTGATGGAAAATACTATCTACATCTGTACTATCTACATCCAGAGGAGAAATTATGGATTCTGAATGAAGATTGAAGCACACTGTTTTCACTTTTTTTTTGTTTTTCCCTGTTATTCTGATTGTTCTTTCACAACTTGACTGAAGTGGAAATATGATTGTCCATGTATAGCCTGTATCTGATTGCATGCTGTCTTAGGGAGGGAGGGAAGGAAAAATATTTGGAACTCAAATCTTAAAAGTGAATGTTGAAAACTATCTTTACATATAATTAGAAAAAGAATGAAATACTCTTAAGTGGAAGAAAAAAAGGAGACTGAAAAAAATTTTTATCTGTGTTTCCCTGTGTCTAGAGGCCCAGGGGCATCTATTATACCAGACAGATGGCCATTATCTAGATAGCTGTAAGGGCTCATGGGGCATTTGGATAAGAGACTGCATGACTCAGGCAAGACAAGTCTGGTCAATGACAAAATAAGAATAGAGGTTGCATTAAGTTTATTCATAACCTAAATTTCTAACTTAATTCTTAATATTCTCCCAAGATTATTCAGACTTTTAAAACATGCTGTCTGTGAAGAAATAGTGAGCAGGTTAACATGCAGTAGGGCTTTCTATTCAGAGCTTCCCATTGGGGATGTGTTAAATCTATGAGAGGCTGCAGGCAAGTACTGAGGGCCAGACCAAACACTGGGTAAGAATAGTTTGTGACTCTAGGGTACCATGTTTTAGAAAGAACATTAACAAGCTAGAGCAACACATCTGTCAGAGAACATCACGGATAGGTAGGAGAGTTAACACTATGCCACACAAGGATATTGCATGAGCTAGGACTATTTAACTTGAAGAAGAGAACTCAAATGATACCTATCTTCATATATTTCAGTGGAAGTCATGTGCAAGAGGCACTAAACTTCATTAACATGGCCCTAGAAGATAGAAATAAGGTAGTAGAAGCTAGAGAAGCAAATTCCATCTTAATATTAGAAAATGGAGCTTTCCAGAAGTAGAACATGTTCTACTTCAGGAACTGATGAGCATTTCATCTGCAACTTTTTAAAGTAGAGAATGGATGAGCTCTGAGGTTCTTTCTTCTCTGTGCTTCTGTGCTACTCTGTATTTAAATAATGCTCCTGGTTTAATTTGTTGTGGTTGTTCAGTCATTTCAGTTGTGTCCAATTCTTCATTACCTCCTTTGGGGTTTTCTTGGCAAAGATATTGGAGTGGTTTGCCATTTCTTTCTCCAGCTCATTTGACAGATGAGGAAACTGAGACAAACAAATTTAAGTGAGTTGCCTAGGGTCACACAGCTAATAAGTATCTCTGAGGCCCAATTTGAACTTAGAAAGATGAGTTTGTTGACTTCAGGCCCTCTTTCCACTGCACCATTTAGCTGCCCTGTTTCATTTTACTACTTGTATCCATTGGAAGCCACTTCTGGATAGCCATACTTGTAGAAGTTTGGACCAAAGCAAACCTTTTTTATTTCACCCTATTCCCCCTCCCACTATGAACCCTCTGCTCCAGCCAAAGTGTTCACTGACAGTCCTTGAGATCCAGCTTGCACGCTCACCTCCATTGCTGAATCCTGAATCTGACCTTTCTCTTGCCTCCTTTCTTTTTTTCAACTCAACTGCAGTGAAGCCTTCTCTCATCAACCTAACAAGAAACAATCTGAATTCATGTAGTTCTTTGTTTCTTCCCTTTATGATAACTTCAGTGAACCTGTTCTCTTACTGATGTGAATACTCCTGCCACTGGTGAAGATCACAGTTCAGCCATTTCCTTTCATGCTGTGTGACTCTTTGTCCCTGTCTTTCTATAAATTTTCCACAGCATATCCACTTGGTGTTCTGGAGGCTTTCCTCTAGGTCTTTGAATGTTATGTAGGTATCAGTAGAGTATGTAGATCATAGGATCATAGATTTATAGCTGAAAAGAACCTCCAAAGGTATCCATCCCCCTCATTTTACAAGTGAGGAAACTGAGGCCCAAAATCTTAGTGGCTCTTTCTGTTATTCCTTATTCTCTTGATGTGACCAGTCCCCCTTCCTTTACAGTCATATATTTTTCTGATAGCATCCTTTATGTCACTTATTTTATGCAGTTCTTGATGGGTAGTATATGGTAGCCTATTCAAGTTTACCATGATCCTTTGGAAACAAGAGGAAAAGAATAAGCATTTATTATGCCACTGATGTGTAGCTGGAACTGTGCTGAGTGTTTTGCAAATATTACCTTATTTGATCCTCCCAAAAACACTTGGGAGGTAGGTGCTGTTATTATCCCTATTTTACAGAGGAGAAAATTGAGGCAGACAGCTTTTAGGACTTTGTTCAGGGTCACAGTTGGGAGCCATATTTGTAAGCTTGGGTCTTCTTGGCTCCAGGCTCAGCACGTATGCCCCCTAGATGCCTCAGCAGTGGTATTCCATGAATTGACACCATATTGCATCATTAGAAGAAAACTCTTCAGAGAGAAGCTTAAGCTCATTAAAAGAATTGTGCTTTTTCCCAATAATCCAACTCTTCTATTTAGTTTTAGTCTATGAACACCTCTGTCGAGGATAGCTATACCAAGAGATCAGCTCTTTTGGGCTTTCTAACTGGATGTGATAGTTTGGACACTAATCATTCTTTACCCACTTGGTTTTTCTTATGTGGATAAGTCAAAAACATCTTTGAATTATTATGTATAGGGCATGTATTCTTTTTTTTTTAATTTTTAGAATAGTATTTTATTTTTTCTATTACATGTAAAGAAAGTTTTCAGCATTGACTTTTACAAGATTTTGAGTTCCCAACCCTTTTCTCCCTCCATCCTTCCCCTGTCCCCTCCCCAAGATGGCAACCAATCTGATATAGGTTATATAAGTACAATCATCTTAAACATATTTCCATATTAGTCATGTTGTAATAAAAAGAATCAGAACAAAAGGGAAAAACCAAGGGAAAGAAAAAAATAACACATGCAAAAAAAGGCGAAAATGGTATGCTTTGATCTACATTCACACTGCAGGTCTTTTCTCTGGATGTGGATAGTATTGTAGTCCATCATGAGTCTTTTGGAATTGTCTTAGAATGTATTGCTGAGAAGAGGCAAGTCTGTCAAAGCCAATCATCACAAAATGTTGCTGTTGCTGTATACAGTGTTCTGGTTCTGCTAACTGTACGCAGCATCCGTCCATGTAAGTCTTTGCAAGTTTTTCTGAAATCTGGCTGCTCATCATTTCTTATAGCACAATAGCAGTCCATTACATTCGTATACCACAACTTGTTCAGACATTCCTCAATTGATGGACACCCCTTAAATTTTCAATCTTTGCCACTACAAACCTACTATAAATATTTTTGTACGTGAGAGTAGGACATGTACTCTTAGCCAAACGAGATAGAGGCAATTGCAAAAAATAAAAATAGGTAACTTTGCTTACTTGGATGATTATGCGTCTCATTTCGGAGGCTCTGCAGGACTTGATGGAGCCAACAGAGTGTTAGCAACAAACAGAAATATCTATAGGATTTCACTATATATAAGGAATTCATTTGGAGTCTTCTGGGCATTCATCATGATGGTGGTACATCTGTATGATTTTGACATGATTCTTTGAGTTCATTTTATTATATGATAACTTAATCCTTATTATAATAATTCATTCATCCAGCAAACATTTCTTCTATTAAAAGGAAACAACATGTACGCAGAAAAGTAAATACAAAGCAGTGACTTGGAGGTAGAAGGCAAGGGGCACCAGCAACGTAGAAGAGATCAAGATAAGGCTTCTGATAGGAGGTGGTATTTGAATGGAACTGTGAAGGAAACTAGGGATTTATGGAAGAGAAGAAAGGGTACACTCCAAGGATGGGGAACAGCCTGTGTGTAGAGAAATGGAGGTGAGTCACTGAGGCCGATTTGGCTAGAATATGAAATACAAAGATAGTGATACATAATAATCTTGGAAAGGTAGGTGACAGCCAGAATATAAAGGCCTTTAAATGCCAAATGGAAGGGTTTACGTTTTGTCCAAGACAAGGGGAGTCAATAGAGCTTCTTAATTAAGCAAGGTCAAATCTGTGCTTTAGTAGTATCAGTTTGACTGCTTTGAGGAAAATGGATTGGAAATGGGTAGACTTAAGGGAGGAAGACCAATTAGGAAGCTTATTCCTAAGCAAGAGTGGATGAATACCTGAGGTGGTCATGACAGTGTTGAGAAGAGGGTAGATCAGAAAGGTGCTGTGGAGGTAGACTTGGCAGCTAACTAGATTTAAGGTGGGAGGAAGTCAGGGATGACTGGAGGTTGAAAACTTGGGTGATGTTAGGAGAAAGAGAAAGGTTTGGGTGGAAAATCATCAGTTGTGGTTTGAAAATGTTGAGATTTTTTTTTTTTAGCTTTTATAAAAAGGGTTTAATAACAATAATTATGAAAACATTCCTCCCCATACTGGGGCACATTTTCTTTGCACATCTAGGGAAAGGAAGTTCAAAATAAAAGTGCAGAGGAAGTCAGGAACATATGTAGAGAACAAGTGTAGTTGAGGGGTAAACAAGGTGCTTGGCTCTGAGAGTCGTTTTCAAATTTAATAG
>CM053624.1:177639965-177687095 GCA_028646595.1 Phalanger gymnotis | reverse complement strand
GGGCTGGGGCCCTGCTTCCCTCTGCCACTTTGTGGGTTCTGCAGCTCTAGAATTGGTTCAGAGCCGTTGTTTTATAGGTTTTTGGAGGGATTTGGTGGGGAGCTCACGCCAGTCACTGCTTCCCAGCCGCCATCTTCGAAAATGTTGAGATTTTGAGGTGTCTTCAGGACCTCCATTTGGAAATAGACAGTGTGTGATGTAGGACTGGAGCTCAGGAAGACTAGTTTCTGTGTACACGTGCATGTCTCTCCCAAATAGACTTTTGAGCTCGGCGAGGTGGTGAACCGTTTTAATACTGTTTTATGTTCCTCACAGTACCTTGTACCAAGTTGTTGGGACTCAGTAATGAATAGCTTTGGAGGGCATTATGGCAAGAGAGCCAGATACAACTGCAGGACCTTACAAGCCATCATCTCCTGTAAAATCCTTTTGTTACCCAACCTAAGGACTTATGAAGTGACCCTGTCACTATTCGATAAGCATTTTTGACTTTTAAAAACCTGAGAAGGTGAGAGGTGACTCGTAACCCATCTGCTTTTGAAATTATGTTCAGTAACTACTTGAGTTACACTGCTGGATTTCCAAAGTACTTCATTGTCCTAAGTAAGAAATGTTCCTGCTTCCCATTGCTAGGAGTCAGCACTCCATTGGGCAGTGATTCTCTTTGTCCCTGCACTGTGCCAGTAGTTTAAAATTAAGTTCTGTGAGATAACCCGGGAGAGTGCAGCTTTGAATAATTCTGGCAGTGTTTGCAATCTAAAAGAAACCTCCCAGCCAAAGTGGACACCAGGAGCACTGTTATCTGACATCAGGTTTATTAGCCTACTAATTCATTCTTCTGGGTAGCAGTACCCAGGCCCCCCACAAACTTTGGTAAAAAGAATATTATTGCTTTCTGAAATTTCTTGCAGTACTACCACCACCACCGCCGCCTTTTCCCTGTGTTAATAGATCGGGCAGTTTATGTTTTCACAAAATTGATTTATTGTTAACAATGATGATGATGATGACCATGATGATGGAAACTACGATGCAAAAAACTACAATGCATTGCTTATTGCATGTATTTTGTATACAAATAATCATGTTTTCCCTCTTAACATTTGGCTCAGTCTTGGGAGCTTCTTAGAACAATTTTGTGGGTTCTCTCAGCCCAAAATAGCTCCAGTACAGGTCTGACTCCTTTCTTTTTGGACTAGGGACCCACAGTTTTGCTGTAGTATGGTTGGGCTCCAACAGTAAATATCCTAAGTAGTTAATCATTAAATGACACATTAAGTGACCTGGACACAGCTGACCTTGGGAATTGTTTCTCAGTAACATGGGAAGACCTTTAAGTGAACTATAGGTTGTCATATTCATTTTATCTGGCTGCACTCTGGTCCTGCTGCCATGGCTCTTAACTACAGAAAAACAGATTTGCTTCATCACTACCATGAACTAGGTCTTTATTTTGTCCCCTGTGCTTTTCTCACTATTGCAACAGGCATCCCGGGCCCAAATCTTAGATAAAGCCACAGAGTACATCCAGTATATGAGAAGGAAAAACCACACACACCAGCAGGATATTGATGACCTCAAGCGGCAGAACGCTCTGCTGGAACAGCAAGGTGAGCATCTCTGGTACTGGGGCTGCTGCCCCTCCTTTGCCGTGGCTGGCTGACGGCTGTCTCATCTGCGCCGGGATCAAAACCAGTTGTGGAAAGCTTAATAAGCCTCAGTCCTGGATCTAAAGAACTAAATATTTGGGATATAGAGCCTGAGAAAGGAACTTGTGTTGCCTGTGCAAATCACAAGACCTAGGAGGCAGGAGTATCTAGGGAATTCAACCCCGGATTAGAAGTTTTTGTGTCTTTTCTGAACTGGAGCCAGTCATTTCCCGATTCTGTACCCTATTTGCCCAGTCAGCAGTCAGGGGCACCAGCTGTCTGTTAACAACTTTGAGGTCCTTGGATTTAAATATATTGTATAGGTACCAAAGCCTCACAAGTGTTGGATAACAAGTGAGCCCACTGCAGCGTGAACAGTTGTCCAGTCAGGGCAGCACATGGGCCAGGTCCCTGCTGTGTCAAATGCTCACGACCGCCTTTTCCTATAACCACAGGGGAAAGCGAGAGCTGATCAAGTTCTTTGTTCCTGGGGAATTCACTTCTCTTCCTCCCTCATGGAAGATGCAAGTAAAAGGAAATGCAAGTAACCACTTGGGTTAGAAAAATGCAACGTCAAAAAAATGGGTTCTTAGCGTTCCAGATTCGGACAAGCTGAGCTGGGGCGCCTGGGAAGTGGGGGATATTGGTGGGGAGGCACCGAGCTGGACAGCCTGCATGTGAGGGGTCTGTCAAAGGGCTCAGCTACCATGTGTGGTGAGCTGCTTCTGAGGGCTCAGATTTTCATAAGAGTCTTTCCTGTTAGGGGGCTTAGCCAAAATTTTTGTTTGGCTCATGTCATCCTTTGCTGCTGTTGTGGATGATGTAATCAGAACTGATACAATCTTTCCCATCCCTGTCAAGACTGCCACTGGTGATGATACCAGCGGCTTTTGTGCCCTCCCAATGCTGGATTCCACAAGAAACTCCATACTTCTGTCTTTGCAGTGTGCTTCTGTGACAGGGTTGATAACATTGCAAGCATTCTCTCTAGAATTGTTTGGGAGGGGAGGGACATCTTCTGGAAGGGAGTACTGCTTCTGAACCACCCGTAGATTCAGGGATTAGCAGACCCTTAGGAAGAACACAAAGGACCTGAATCTGAGCCATCGCTTTTGGTTAGCCTCCAGAGTGCCTTAACACAATCCTTGTCTTGCCTTTTAGTCCGTGCACTGGAGAAAGCGAGGTCAAGTGCCCAACTGCAGACCAACTATTCTTCTTCAGACAGCAGCCTCTACACCAATGCCAAGGGCAGCACCATCTCTGCCTTCGATGGGGGCTCAGATTCCAGCTCTGAGTCAGAGCCTGAAGAGCCCCAAAGCAGAAAGAAACTCCGGATGGAGGCCAGCTAAACAGAGCAGGCCAGCAATAAAAAAACTGTCTGTCTCCTCCATCGTCTCCTCTCCCAGTTCATCGTTAGACCCCTCCACGCTGTTTTAAAGACTCTTTATTTTCTTTTCTTTTTTTAAAAAGTAGAAGCTCTTGGACTGCAGCTTTCATCTTCTGCCTTTTCCCTTCAGCAACCTTCTTCCCCTACCATGAATTTTTGAACCAAAACATCCCAATTTGGCAGCTTTTTCTGGAGGACAGACGGACACACCTCTGAGCACATGCTGCCCCTGACCTCCCCAGCCAGCTCCTTCCACCTTGTTGGGCATCATTGCCCAGGTGACTTCTCTGCTCACAGGTCTCCTTCCCTCCGTCTTCCTTGTCCCCCCTCATTTGATAGACTTTGTGAATCTGTGAACTGCTCAACTTTTAGAAGATGACCTGTTTGGAATAATCAGAATTACCCAGAATTTTTTTTAAGGAAAAATTTTTTTTTTCTAGAAGAAATTTATCACTCCTGCTGAAGGGTAAAGTTAGGTGGCGGGGTTTGTGGTGGTGAGGGTAAGTGGGAACATCTATGCAGTCTGGTGTCTTGAGTGTATTTCACTCCTGCTTCTCCCAGCTAAGCTACATGGAGTTGGGAAGTTCAGCCAGCTTTTTTTATTTTTTTTTTTTTTGACTGAGTTGCTGACTTTCAGGAGGGCCTTGTGACACCTTGTGGTATGTATTTGGAAGACTGCAGTAGGGAAGCTTCAGCCACCTGGGGATTGATTTTTGGTGGGGGAGATAGGGATAGAGGGAGTGGAGAAGGGAGGGTTAGGGTTGGGGGAGGAGTGCATTTTTTTGTATTAAGGGCCAGTGATGATGTTTTGATATTTATTTCCTGCTACTGAAATTTGAATCCAAGTTGACTCTCCCTATTTTGATGATGTCGGTATTGCAAAGCGACAGATTCATAAAGTAATGATCAAATTTTCCTTTATGTGTGTTTCTAAGAAATAGAGCCAACTGATTTTGTATGTAAATACACCAAGAGCATCTTACCTGGTACTAAAAACCACAGACTAGTTCAGGCCCCTTATGTTTCTCTTTTTCCCTTCTGTTTTGGGACCTCTCTCCCTTATGTGACCTGGCCCTGGTTCTGGCTGTGGTCAACAGGTTCCTGTGAAGGGTTTGTGTGTTAAGCTTCTTCTTTTTTCTTTTTTCCCTTTTTTTTTTTTTTTTGGTCTTTACCCTACCTTGTTCTGGCGTTTGCTGATCTCTAGTGTGTACTATGTAGTCTCTGTCCATGTTTAATTCCATTCCATGGAAATAAAAAGTATGTTGTACATACTGCCGAAGAATTGTCTTGCAAGTTAAGGCTTCCCCCTTTACTATAAGACTATAAATAAAAACTTATTTTATCCTTAGTGTGGTGGTGTCTTCTTGACCTTGTGAAGGTGGTTTAAGGGATAGAGCTTTTGGCTGCTCTCTCTTGATGCATATTTGAAGATTTCATCTGCTTCTGTAGCTTTGTGTTTTTACTACCACAAGCAATAAATTATTCACAGGCTAAAACGCTGTTCCCTCCTTCTGTGGACTGAGCTCAGCCCCAGTTCTCAACAGATAGCTGTTAACAGTCATGTATTTGAGATCAGGTACTGTGTTGGCTGTCCACTGGACAGAGAATCCGATTCAGAATTTACTGTTGTACTCAGCACTGAAAGGCAGGAAGAACATGAACTACAGATAAAATTATTTGGCAGTTTTTCCTCCTAAATGCTTCCCTCTCTAAAGGGGGACAGCTCAGAGGACAAGATTGCGCTGTAGAGCTCATTTTGGAAAGCTGTTGAGCTGAAACACATACCCCAGAAGGGCAACTAGGGATGGTGAGGCTATGTCCTATAAGGATCAATTAAAGAAATGGATTTACTTCTTGTCTGCAGAACAGATCTTAGTAGGGACATGGTATCTTCTTGTCATCTAGTATTTAAAGGGCTATCATGTACAAGATGGATTTGATTTATTCTGCTTGTCACCTTAGAGGGAAACAGTGGCTAGATATTACGTAAATGGAGATTTGGGCTTGATGTAAGGAGAGAAATTCTGAGCAATTAGAACCATTCAGACATGAACTGGGCTGTTACCTTGACCTCAAGGCTGGGTGACTGCTTGTTGAGGATGTTACAGAAATTGTAGGACAAGTATAGGCTGAACAAGACCGTATCCAAGGGTTACTTCCAGAGTCTGTTCATGAGCCAGCCCCCCCCCCCCAGTACTTTTCTGCTTCCAGAAGATCTTAAGGCATTGATAGAGTACAGCTGGGCTTGCCAGCAGCTGAGATGACAGCAGTGACGTCATGCATATAACCACATTAAGAAACCAGCATCAAATTATACTAATTTAATCCTAGAATAAGGCTGTTAAGATTTAGAGGTAGCAAGAGACCTTAAAGATCTATTCCAACCACCCCATTTTACAGTAAGAAAACTGGCTTATAGGGAGAATTTACCCAAGCTCAAATGAAGAGGAGACAGAGGCAAAATTCACTCGCAGGCCGTTGGACTTCAAATCCAGTGTTCTGCCATACGCTGCTGCAGACAGGAAACAGAAAAAAAGCTTGGCTGGTGTTTGCTGCCCACTTAACTACTGCTCCAGATATTTCCAGGTCCAGAAAAGGGAACCTCTGGATTGCTGAGACCACAAAAATTAAAGGTAGGAAGGACTCATCTAGCCATCATGAAATTTGTTATCAGAACTTGAAGGAACACATTAACTGGGGAAAATAGATTCTGTTTGTTAGATTATAGGGTCAAGCTTAAATAAAAAGAAAATAGTGCTGCCAGAGTAGTATTTCTGTTGAAGTAGAGTCACTGAAGAGCCAAAGCTGGGTATTTGATAAACTAAGATTCTGGTGTTACTATATTAAAGGATGTGATACAGGAAATAGTCTAAAAGACTGAGTTTAAACCAATGCAAGTAATATAAATAAAAATCATTCCAGTTCTTGCCTTAGTGGAGTAGAAGCCAAATTGTTAGAAGAGGATGTACAAAAGTTGAGTGAGTTAGTAGCTGTGTTATGTTAACTTGTTAGAGTTAAGAAAAGTGGCAGAACTACTGACACTGAGCTGAGATTTAGGTTTCTTGCCCAAAAAGGGCTGCCTGGGTGATACTAAAAAGTAAGGAACCAGAGAGGGTTGGTCCTCACAGAAAATAGTTAAACTTTTAGGCTGTGTAGTTCATTGAGAGATAGTGCTGGAAAGTGAAAACACAACTGAAAAAAGATGTCTTTGGGTTTGCTGAACTGATAGTAAGAAGGCTGAATAGAAAACAAAGCAGAAGTGTCATGCCAACATGAACCATGTGCCAGGGACTGGGTCAAGCAAGCAAGCACTATTGGGCTGTAGCACTAAGATCTCTGAGACTGGACTGGATGGAGGTACATAAATTGAGCTGTATAGCCTGTCCCAGCTGCAGAATTAAAGATGCCCTCAGAACTCTCTTCAGTCTATTCTGTATGTCGAGTAAGTGAATGGATATCTTCCCACAGGATGAAGTGGGTGGGTGATAGTTTAACTTTTATATAATGACATTAGAATATTTGGCTTGTTTACATTATTTTCCTTGATAGTTTCCTTAACAAAGTCTAACATCTTGTTTGTTTGCTTGGCCAGTAGGAGCAGAATGGCTTCACTAAGAGTCCTTATGAAAAGCCTCCTCTGTCCTTTTTTTTGACTATAATCAGTACAGTGTTCGGAGGCTCTCAGCCATGTTCTTTCCTGCTGTGGTGAGTAGTAAGCAGAACTTGACATTTTCTCCCACTACAAATGTTTCTGGGAGTGCAGATTTTTTAAGTGGCCTAGTTTTTAAAGCTCTGGATATGCTACCTTAATTACGTATCAGCAACAATAGCAGGGATTGCCTACTTTTCTTGTAGCTACTAGGAAAAAGAATAGCTGAAAGAAAACTATGGAAAAAAGCTGTGGGAGATAGACCCCTACCTGGAATAAGAATGAAGAGAGCTGAAATCGATACCTAGTTTTACCCATATCTTTAAAGAATCATTACAGTCTCTCCTGTTTTCCTTACAGGAGTGTGAAGATAAATTTTTTTTTAACTGTAAGGTGTTTCCTACTCCTTAGAGGTGTGAGCACTGTGTAATAAGGCACTAGAATTAAAAAGATTAGTAGGATAATAATTGGGTTTGGAATGCCTAGAAGAATCCTTTTTGAAGTTTAGGACAGTGATTTCAACTACTCAGTAAATATTTAGAAGTTATTATTAATATATATTAGCTACAGATTTATTTATAGGATGACTTAGACCTAGTAACAGCTAGAAGCATCGTCTCAACTGGTGAATGGAGACTTAAAAAAAGCCAAGGAGGCCTAGCTGAGTGGGATCAACCCCATTGACCCTTCTCTGAGTAGTCTAACTTCCAAGATGAGTGCAAGAATGAAAGAAATACATTCCCTGAACTCTTATTTCCTGCTGCTTATGAGGAAATGTGCAAAGATAGAGCTTCAGCTATGTAGCCAAATCACCAAGGGAGTTAGCCAGGCCCCCAAAAAGGAGAAAGGAAGCTGGGGACTCTTCCAATTTTATCCTTTTCTCAAATACCAGCTGAGAGAGAAGTTACCAGGTCAATCATTATTTACGCAAAGCAGGGATGCAGATGTACGGTGACTGGCTCAGTTAACTAAGAAAGTTGGTGTTTATCAGTTACCAGTGTGCAGATTCCTGGAATTGGGTGTTTGGCCTTCTTGGTAGAAAGAACATGCTGCCTCTGCACCATAAAAAGGTAACACAGCTCCTAAAAAGTTCATTTACCAGAAAACCGCCGTACAAGCCAAAAGTAGGGAGCAAAGAGCTTCGTGTTTGTCTTACAACAACAAAAAACTTTATGACCCATCACAGACCATACACTAAGTTCCTAACTCTAACCCTCAATTTTTTTTTTCCTTGCTCTCAGGGAATAGAAGAGGCAAATGACCAACCAGTACTTGTGGGGTTTTGTACATTTAAACTTTTTGGCGTGTGTAGCTAGGGTTAGTACACACCTAACCTACTCAATGAACGACTTGTTCAAGTAAAAATCCATGTCCAGAATGATGATTCTCCCTGCCCCCCCCCACAACTTTTTTCTATAGTGCTTAAGGCACCATAAGATCCTGAATCTATGAAGAATGACCCCTTTGTATTTATTATACCACACTTCCCCTCCAACACATTTCTCCACTGCCAAGATGCCATCAGGTACAGTGCCCACGCTGACTCCTAGATCTCTACCTCTGCTGGAGATGCCCCTGCCCTACCATCTAGGCCTTGCCATCGAGCCTGCTACTTTCCCTGCCTAAGGTATTTCCATTTAAAGTCAACCCAACATAAGCATGAACCCCCTCATGTGGTTTCATTAGGAAGTTTAATTTCCAGCTCTCAGCTATCACAGGATTCTAGAAAGTAAACTTCTCAAAATGTATCTGAGATAAGCGCACATGAAAAATGGAGCTAATAAATTTCATTTCTCTCTCCCCTCCCTCCACGTATGGTGATGTGGTTAAATGCAGAGACATGCTCTAAGTAATAATGAAATTATTAGTAACCGATGGTAAGTTGGTTCAGGTTAAAATCTGGCAGGAGCTTAAATTTATACCTGTTTTCAACGGACTTACAGACAATGAGGGGACCCAGTATTTTCTTCCCCTTAAAAACTGAAGTCCCAGTTATTTTATTTTCACTCTGCAACCAAACTTCAACCAACATGTACAGAGCATTTATTCCATACAAAGCCCTGCTAGATGCTGAGGGTTTTTTACACCTGCAAGGTCACACATTGTTTGAGATACTGTTTGCTTCACTTGTCTGACTTCTCTAACTGTGACTTCTTGAACAGAGGTTGCTCAATGGGGTGAAGTACTAGGGCAGAACTCATCAGCTCTCCAAGGACAGATGACTCACTTGCCCTGCCTGTGCTCACATGCACCCACACACTCACAAGCACAGTAGGGTGAGTGTCCACAGAGGAAAGCAGCTAGGAAGGCTCAGCTCTAACCAGCCTAGCTTGTTCTCTACTACACCCAGTAATGGGTTCAATCCAGTCTATGCAGTGTTAAAGCCAGGTCTGTGTCTTGGATTGTTGTTGTTTAGATAATACTCATTTCAGGGGTGGTGACGCATGTGTCTCCTCTGGGAAGGATACAACTGCACGGCACACTCTCTACTACCACTTTTTTCTAATAAAATAGAGACAGAAGTTGAGGCCTGAATGACAACCTCCAAAGCTTTCCTTTCAACAGCAAGCATCTCTTCCTTAATGGGCAGCAGTGTGATACGATGTTATGATTTGCCAAAGGTCATACAGCCAGTAAGTGGCAGACTCACGACTGGAACCCACGTCTCCAGACTCCAATCCCGGTGGTCTTCCCACTAAACCTTGCTGCTGCTTCTTCCAGAACTAGGTGGATATTTGTAAAACCCTTTCTTAAGTAAAAAACTTTAGCTCCTCTAAAAAAAAAAAGTGTGCAGTACAAATGATTACTAATTTTAGGACAGTAGACTCATGTTGGCAGTAGGATGGGGAAATAACTAAGTCAACAATCCCAACATTCCATGCCTAGCCTGTCAATCCACAAACAATGCAATTCCCTTCCCACAGGTGTGTCACCCATTATGACAAGCAAGTAATCTTCCTCCTTACCTTTCTAAGTGCTTGAGGCTTCCATTGCTTAATACCTCCCCACGTCATCAGAATGAGGAACACAACTGTGTCAGCTTAAGGGTTAAACGACTGTGGCCAGCAGCTTCAGGTCAGAAGTACAGAGTATCTAGCCAGAAATAATTAAGGCTATATATACTGCTGATGTACATGAGTAATGTGTCAGGGGGTGCAGTGCTTAGACTAGGGTTAACTCTTAGCCACTCAGAGGTATCAAAGTTAGCATTCACTCAGTTCTGTCCCTCCTGATGTTATCGATCCATCACTGAAAACAATGGTACTGAGCAATTTTAACATCTGCAGTAGCTCAAACAAGTGGTATGTAGTACGTGTACAAATATTTCAGCTCACAAAAGAAAGCATGGGTGACATAGACACACACACACGTTTAAGACTTAAAGGATTTTCCTAGTAAGGGTATTTCCTGTACAGACGGCAATCCTTTCATGCTTTTATGTGCTGAAAAACTTTATGCAGAAGAGAGCTGGAAAACTTGGATTTGAATCTCAGCTCTGCTTCTTTACAAACACTTTACAAATAACCCATTTGATCGTCCTAGGGATAGATGTTAGCCCATTTTATAGGTAAGGAAACTGAAACAGGTTAAGCAACGTGCCCAGAGTCACACAGTAAGTATCTAAGGCCAGACATGAATTCTGGTCTTCCTGACTCTAGGTCCAATGCTCTTCCCCTAGGTAGGCTGGTCCTTAGCTAACAGACATATCTTACCAAGATCAGCCAGAGCCTCTAAAGCACAGACTTCTAGAACTTAGTGTCATTTCCATGCCAAGGTGTGGCATCAGATGGGGACTCTGATAGGGAATGTACATATGCATAACTAGCTACATTATATAAATGCATGTGCATTTATAGTTACATATAACACTTACATACGGTAACACGGTATAGTTACATATAACACTTTTACAACTCAAATTCATTTATAATTTGATACGTATTATAGTTACTTCCTCCTTATGTCCTACTGGTCACTCTCTCAAGACCTATCACAGTGATCAGCATAGCCTAACTTGTTAGAGTGACAAAAAGGGCTTTTTTAAAAAGCTAAATTATAAGCAAAAAGAAAACCAAAGAAGCATCAAACATCAGTGGATTGGGACAGATGGGACAATGATAATGGACAACACAGAGAAGGCAAAATTATTCAACACTAATTTAGCTTTTGTTTTCTCTACCAAAGAAAATGATTTTTGGATTCAGAAAAATAGAACAAAAGATAGCAAGGAGCTGAAACTCAAAGTGAAGAGAGAGTGAAGAGAGCACCTAAGTCACTAGGCTTATATGTATTTCTTCCCAGGATACTCTAAGATAAGGCAAGTGTAGATTGCTAAGCCATCATCAATTCTAACTTTCAAAAATCTTGAAAGATAGTGCCACAGGATGCCTCATTCCTGACTCGTTCCTGACAAAAAGATCATACATCTTCAAGAAGATCAGATTGTCCCTGGAAGAGAATTTAGAGATAGACCAAGTCCAACTCCTCTTTACAGATAAGAAAAACTGAGTCTCAGAGGCTGTTGGCACCCAGTGCCAGACAGGTGGTAAGTGGCAGAGCCAAGGTTTGAACCCACAGCTCCAAATCCAGAACTTCTACAATTATACCATACTTGCCTGAGAGTGGTCTGTATTTGTAAGTATTCAGCAAAACCTACTACGTGCAGGCACTATACTAAGCACTAGAGAAACGAAAGCAAAAGACATCCCTTGCTCTCAAGGAGCTCCCAGCCTAT
Organism: Phalanger gymnotis; assembly: GCA_028646595.1. Lineage (NCBI taxonomy): Eukaryota > Metazoa > Chordata > Mammalia > Diprotodontia > Phalangeridae > Phalanger > Phalanger gymnotis. Next base: position 177,675,675 of record CM053624.1, on the reverse strand, counting down.
GTAGGAGGACCAGCCTAAAGGTGTTGTCTTTGTATCCCCAGTGTTTATCACAGTACCTTACACAGTAGATGCTTGATACATGCTTATTTAATTGAATTATATTGAATAAAGGACAGCAACAATCATTGAAAGCTAGCATGACTTTGTCAAGAATAGACTTTGTCAAGAATAGGTCGTTCTAGACTACTCTTTTTTTTTTTTTTACCAAGTTACCCTAGGATAGTACCCCTAGACATAATAATAATAGCTGATATTTACATGCCACTGCAAGGCTTACCAAACAGTTTATACACATAATCCCATTTGCTAACAACAACATTACCCCATTGATATCTATATCCAGATCCAGTGGAGTAATTTGCCTTGGGAGTTAACGGGTTCTTCCTCATAAGGTCTTCAAACAGATGTGGATAACTACTTGTTGGAGATGTTCTAGAAAGGATTCTTGCTCCAGTATGTGTTAGACTGGATGGCCTCTATGGTCTCTTCAAACTTTGAGATTTTTCGAGATTCTCATGTTAGAGACGACAAAATTAAAGCTCAGAGAATTTAAATGATTAGTGTCAGAGACCAGATCCTGACCTTCTTCTCCCCCAACTCCAGACCGGCACTCTTTCCACTAATCCACTTACCCTGGTTTTCAACAAAACATTCTACAAAAAGCCTCCCACATTGTCCTGTGGACATGTGGACAACATGTCCATATGGACAACATCAAGAGATGTAGGTGAGACATAGGAAGTAACTGAACAACCAGACTTAATGAAAAGTCATTAATAACATGATGTTAACATGAAGGTAGCAGAGTGCCCCCAGAGAACTGTTTTTGGGCTCATGTTATTCAGCATTTTTATCAGTAAATTACACTGTGATAAAGAGAGCATGCTTATCAAATTGGTAGATGATTCAAAGCTATGTAGTCAACATTTTAGGTGATAAGTCAGAACTCAAAAAGATCTCAATAGGCTAGAACCATGAGTTGCACTGAATAGGATAAAATAGGGATCAATGGTAAGTCACACCCAGGTTTGAAAAGCTCAACAGCTCCAGTGCAGGTTGGGGGAGCATACCTAAACAGGTATGCCCATCAACAGGGGTGTTGTTAGACTCAAGTGAGATATTTAAATGCTTTGCAGAATTTTAAGTACTCTGTAAGTGCCAGTTATTACTCTTGCCCTCAATCTAGAAGGTGCACAATGTCCCTTAAGCCAAGAGCGTTCTGCTCCTCTAGGCCCTAAAACAGAATCGTGTCTTTCCCTTCAGGAACCAAACCCCAAGGTAAATTTGGCTTTGCCATTCTCTCCTAACAAGGTACATCTATCCATATTGCAATTTTAAGTTCAGTCTAGGTCACTCAATGCTACCAGGCCATGGCAAATCATAAGATTTAGAGATAGAAGAGACCTTAGAGACCATCTCACCCAACCCCTCATTCTCTGGGTTCACAGAGGCTTACTCAAAAATTAGCACAGGTTATTTTGATAAGTGCCATGTCCCTTCCCCAGAAAACCGTTACATGACTCATGAAAGAACATTCCAGGCACAGATAGATGGTTTGCATTTAATACCAGAGGCACCCCCCCCCAATTACAAAATTCCTGGACAAGTCCCTTAACTTCTGTGCCTCAGTTTACTCTTCAAGTAAAATAATGCAGCTAGAATCTGAAGTGCTGTCCAGCTCCAAATCTATGATCCTATGATTCTCCTTTTCATTACATTTGGACACCATAATGATGTAACACATAGCTTCTTGATTCCCCTTTTCCATGTTTTCAGGTTGTAACGTTGATATGCACTATTACTGGTTCTGATCTTCCTAGATATGTAAAAATAGAGACTATAACACCATATAGTCTTGGACAGATTCTACTAACTTCATACAGTAGAAGGTATTAGAGAGATGGGAAAAGCTAACAAAGCTGACCATTGTCTAAATGCAGGGAAATCCTTAGCAATTACCACGGTCCAGGGTATTGAAGGTAAGGAAGAGAATGTTTTCACGTAGATGCCCTCAGCTGTTGGGCCTGTGGTCAAAGACCAGAAAAGCTGACTGGATACTGTGTCACTGCAAATGACTCATATCAGTTTTATGTTTGGAGAAGGGAAAGAGGGGAGAAAGCTATGCGGATGTTGGCAAAGAAAATCAGAGTGTGGGCAGCCAGCCCCAATTTGTTTTCCACAGCTGGTGGGGAAATTAAGTTGGAGTCTCAATCCTAGGAAAAAGTAAGGCCCAAGTCAGATGGCAAAAAGGAAAAAAGTGTCCCCTAGCTCAATCAGAAGACACCTACCTAAGACTACACAGGTCATCTCAGTGAACAATTATCTTGTTTCCATCTTAACTTTAGCTTCCATGAGTAAATGAGAAGAATACTTGGTTGGTTTGGGGACAAACGGCCCTCAAGACAGGCCAAAGTTCTTATATTTCACAATTTCTACAAATATAATAATGTATTGTCCTTCCTATACAAAGATCATACCACTGAGCAGGATCCATGGACTACTTGCAACATTTTAATATTTTACTTGAACAAGCATATTTGTTATTTAATCCCTGATCTTACTGAAGAGACCAGAAGTATAAAGTAGCCACTAAGAATCAGTAAGCATAGAGGCAGATTTCAGTTGCATACAAGGGACAACTCCCTAGTAAATAAAGTTGTCTAAAACTGAAATGGGCTGCTTTAAGGGACACCCATAGGAGGATGTTGACAGGATTAGAAATCATGTGTTACAAAGAACTGAGGGCATTTGGGCTAGAGAAGAGAATACCTAAGGGACAATATGATATTATCTTCAAGAAGAGCTGTCTGGGAAAGAGGATTAAAATTGTTCTACCTGGGCCCCAAGGCATGAAAACTCATCACTGAACTTTCTCTACCCCAACCCAGACTCCAAAAGGAAAGAAAATCAACCTTAATGCCAGATTTGCCATGGAAACACTGAGGTTAGGCTGGATATTCACTCACTTATTCACCTGCCCCATTATTGTGACAGTTTCCATATCTGCAGGGTGAAGGCAAATGATATCCTGGAACCACTAACCAAAGAAACATAACCACAGCCTATCTTGAGGAACTCTCATGAGAACATGACTTTTGGGACTAGGGTAAGAAATCTCTCTGAATCAGTTAAACAACACTAGAGTAGTCTGGGGTGTTTTCAACAGGAGAAACAAAATGTTACTATATTTATGGGATCAGATCAAATCAAGACCAAAAATTACCAGATTTTTGGTGAAATGATTCAGGTTGAAATTTGGAAATGAAAATTGAACTCTGATTCAAGTTGAATTTCTCTTCTTTGGCCATCTCTGCCATCATTGATAACAGCCTTGGGATAAAGGCAAATACTGAGGCAGGAACAGTCACTAGAGGTACTGGACTAAATCAGACACGTGGCCCTCAAAAGAGTGAATGTGATCCCCTGGGGCTAGCCTGGAAGTGATAGTGTTCCCAGAGTTCTTGGGATGATCCAGAGAAAGGTAGGAATTGAAACGAAGCTATTTTACCCAAATCAAATCAGCCTCAGGAATACACCAAGTTAAGCAGCTGGCTTTGTTAACATTTCAAGTCAACGGTTTAAGGCCTGGATCAGATACCAACCTAGAACCAAAAAAGTAATATGACTGTTAAAACAAAGAGAATGGGTCTTTCAACAGAGGCAAGGGATTCAAGGTAGAGGTATGGAAGGGAACCTCTGAAAGAAGACTGGCAGAACATTGAGAACTCTCAAATAAGACAACTAGATGAGAAAGAAGTTAGAACAGCATTAAGTGAAGGACACATTTTGTTTTCAATTTCATTTTATGTCACCTTTGTAAGGTGGAAGTTTGGGATTTAATTAGGTACTGAGCTAGCAGCAACTTTCCACTACTTTACTGGGGGGGGGGGAGAGAATACTTTTGCAAAGAAATTATCTAATAACATCTTGACCCCAAAACATCAAAAAGAATTTATTAAGTGCCTACAATGTGCAAAGCACTGTGCTACAAGCTTGAGATACAAATACAAAAGTGATAAAGTCCCTGACCTCTTGAACTTACCATGTAAACAAACTGGGAGACCTTCTAGTTAGTTCCCACTGAGAGCAGAAGGGCAGTTATGAGAGTGGCTCCTATTGAAATTTCCCAAACCTCATCCTCTCTTCTCTATTAAAATCCTACCAAGATCCAATTCAGTTCCTAATTCCTCTGAAATGTTTCTCTTGAATCAGTTCTTTCCTTTCTCTGAACTCTTATAAAAATTCACATTTGTCAACTAAAAGACTACCCCTTGGCTTCTCTGTTTCAATACTGCTAATGTTAGCTGAAATTTCTATAGCCCTTTAAGGTTTGGCAAACACCCAAACCACATTATCTTAATTTAATCTTCACAACCCCCCAAAACTACAGCAAGTATTGCTCTCATTTTACAGATGGAGTAACTAAGTAAGGCTCAGCCAGAAAGGCAGTACCTCTCCCATCCTCTTGGATGAAGTGGGACTTGATTCCAGGAAGTCATACCCATCATCCAGCACTCTTTCCCTTCCAGTACAGTCTCCTATTACAGCTTCCTTCCAGAAATACAGGTATGGTCCAACATCATATTTTATCAAAAAGTAGGTAACAAGTGATAGAAATACATAGGGGGCACACAGACTGCTCCCTGCCTAATCTCTATGGGTCGAGATTTCTCTTTTCTTTCCTCCCCAGAGCCCTTCCCTAGCTGTCTTAGGCCACGTTGAGGGGTGAGCTCCCCTCTCAGAAAGGTGCCACTATCCCATGCCATATAGGCCCCAGCCTCTCCCAAGCTCTAGTGGTTTGGTTACATGAGCCCTCTACTCAACCAGGAACAAGCAGCTTGTACCAAAGATAGTCTCCACTGTCTCTTGCCCTTAGCCGCTGCTGACACCTACTAAGAGATGTCTTTGCAACACTCCCAATCCCCCTTCCATACCCAGATTCAACCTTACAGGGAGCTCTGGTCTCGGGATTTGTTGATCCGAAGTATGAAAGTGATCCAAAGTGTGTAACTTTTCACTTTTATGTTCTGCCTTCCCAACCACCATGCCCCCTCGAATAAGGACCTCATCTTCTTTGTCTTTACATTCTCCGCCTTGCCTCGTATATCGGGCGATGGACTAGACTTGTGATTCCAGTACTCTACAGAAATGAGAAAACTCCTTCCACCAACTAATCTGCAACTTTAGTCTTAAGAGTTCCTAGAGCACTGTGATCTTAAGTGACTTGCCCAGGGCTACAAAGCCAGTACGCTGCAGGATTTAAACTCAGGTCATTTTGACTCTGACAGCTCTCTCTCTTACCTTGTATATAACAGATAATAAATGTTTGCTGATCAATAAAGCGAGATCCAGTAACCTGCAATATTGCTTATTTCTGAAGTTTTTTTTTTTACTGCAGAAGCCAAAAAAACACCATCATAATAAAAAATGTTACTATTTTATTATCTAAAGGAGGTAATACATAGCCCAATAAGCAAAAGCAATAGGATATGAGAAGTGGAAAATGGCCAGTTTGACAGCAGAAATTCCTAATTCTGCATTTCTGAGCCACCCCACCACGGTCCATCGCTGCTTGGGCAAAGTCCAGGTCAGTAATGATGAGTTCCACTTTAACTGCAGCAGCAAATGGGTTTCAAGTCAGGAGACAGTCTTCAATGAGGTGACTAAATGGACATCCTCAGTATGGACACGCATCAGAGGCTCTGATTGGCCATAGCTCTCCCCTCAGCATGAACTCTCTTCATGACAAGTTTTACTCATTTAACTGCCTGTGTAAGAGCTGCTCCGTCCTGAAGCTTAACTTCATTTCTATGACCCAACAATAGGCAGGACATTGAAGAATCTTGGGTCAGGGTTTAAAGTGAAAGCCTTAGTAGTGTTAAGAGGTGGGGGGGCATGTCCTCGGATCTTCTTGAAGATGGAGTTTGAAGGAATGGGGGGCAAAGGGTGATGATGCACTGAATGGTCATAGGCTCCAGCTACCTCACCCTGATGCAAGTCCTCCCTCACAGATGCAAAGCTGTTTTAAAGGTACATGATGGAGAGGGGTGGGGAGTGAGACATGGGGATTTGCTTCCTCTTGCTCTGCAGATTTCAGCTGGAGGCTCATTTCCCACACTTCACTGGTCTCCCAGGTCTAGTATATAGCACCCAAGGATGAATAAAGTCCTATCAGTGCCACTGTGGCCTCTGGGAGGAACTGAAATCTTCCAGTCTCCAGTTCTAGGAAAGAAGGATTCAGTCTCTACCAGCCATAGGGAAAACTACATTGAACTTCCCACCACATCCACTTTCCCTTGAGATTAAAGAAACACACTGGGGCTCAGGTACCGACTGAATCCCTATCGATGTCCTTTGGGACCTTCGAAGGACATTTAGTGATCCTGTGGCTTCGGATGGGCATATTTGCTACTCCTGGAAGGGCATCTCTCCTGGCAAATTTACAGTGGAGTGCAAGCAGAAACAGCAGCAATTGATGCTAAAATATTCATATACATTATTAGTTTAAATACAATTGTCCAGGCTTGGAAAGCTAATAGGAAGGCGACCACTTCCTTCTCAGCATGCAGTGCTCCCCAAGCACACCATAACTAGGCCAAAGCTGATTAGTGATTTCACGTGGGCCAATTGGTTTTTGGTCTGTCTGGACTCCTAGGCATAAAAAGAACAATGACAAAACACGGTGTTCTCCAAACCTGGGACTGTGTGTATGCGTGTGCGCGCGTGCGTGTGTGCACACACACGTATGAGTGTGTACACACACACACACACACACACACATCTGTGTATTTTAAGAAAGGGAAAAAATACAGCTCCATGGTAGCTAAGGCTTTGTACAGCACTGTGTACACCGTGGATATGCCGTGTACTAGGAAAGTAGATATTGCAGTGGTGACCTGAGGAGGCACAGGGCCTTTCAGTCAGTGGCAGCAGAAGTTGCTGCCACCTCTTCCTCCACGCACGGGATGGGCTTCTGCAGAAAATACATGACGGCCTGGACCACCTTGTCTGGTGCAATGTTGTACACAGGGTGAGTGGGTTGCTACAAAATGAAGAACAGAAAAATATACAATTAATACATTCTTTTGTAGGGGTTCTAATCCATGTTAATATTCTTCTATTCTCTCCCTCTGAGATAGAAGCTGAAATCTCAGCTCTGGAGCAGGGTGTCATCCTAAGTAAGTTTTCTCCAAACAGCAGCCTACTGTATAGTTGCTATTAGCCTATGCTATAACTGTGTGTTGCTATAAGCCTATGTTCCCAACTCAACGCATTTACCTTCACTCTGGCTAGTACTGAATGGGTAATTAAAAAGGCATCAATTTAAAAAAAACATATATAATGGCAATATAAAAAGAGTAATGGAATTCTAAACTTGAAAACCACTTAAAGGAAGGAAATCTTTCTAGGAATATGCAACTTATACAGATTTCATGCAAATCTGTAAAAAAAAAACTCTGTAATTTTATTTATCTGAATTTTACCACTGGGGAAATCTTGAGTCTACTAAGGTTCTTTGAGGGTATAATGTAGAGACTGACTCACTATAGGCAATAACTGCCACCAACCTGATTTTTAAATCTCCTTGATATTTGCAGACTGATTTGACTACAATAGCCAACTATGACATTCTGATTCTAAAAAAAAAAAAGAAATAGTAGGAGGGAGGGATCCACACACTAGAAATAAACCAGCAGATGCCAAAAACCATGGTGTGTGCTAGAACTGGCCTTTCCCAGACTGTGGCTCTTTTAGACATTCAAAACAGGGAGACAACTAGCTATGGCCTTCCTTGAATCACCATCTAAATAAATCAGCCCACATAAATAATGGAAGAGGGAAGAGAGTTAGGTTTTGTGGGCTCCTTTAATAGTAAAGAAAATCAAACAGCCAGTTCTAGGAATTAAAAGCAGCTACTCTCTTCTAAGCAACACTGCATTAAGCTTTCAGGGCAAGCTCTAGGTAGAGCCTAGGCCAAGTGCAGTGGGAACTCAAAGGGATCTAAGGCTGTGGTGTCAGAGGCCTCCCTAACATCTTACCAAGCGATTTTCAGGCACTCCCAAGACCACATCACATAGAATCTCTCCACTGCCAAAATGCTGTGCTATGGATAAGCCACTCAGGCAATAACAGGTGTGGTAGAAGTCCCTTGACCTAGAGGGAAAAAACACTGTTGAGGAGAACTCCCTAGTAAAGAAAAAGCCCAACAATGAAAGGTTATATTTGGTGTCTTTCTCTGGATCAAACAGTTGCCTAAAGACTCCAAGTTCAAGAGTATAGACAAATCAAATATATTGAATATGACAACAAATGCAAAGGAATCCATGTGGTTATAGAAAATGCAATTTTCCAAAACAGTTTTAAGGAAATCCTTTCATTTTTAAGCACTCTGCTTAGTTGAAAATGATTCCATCTCCATTTGGTGAGACAATGTGACAGTTATTTATTCTTGCTATCTCCTAAAAAAGGCTGTGAAAAAAAACTCTTCAGGAGTAGACTCAACACTAGAATAATCAATTTCCTCTCAAATTAAAAAGAAAACACCACTAGAAACAAGCAAAGTCATTTCTGACAACATGCCAAGTACTACTAGTTCTGAGGTGGCCTTTCCCTCAGGTGCCTAATTATCAGTAGCAAGCTGGCTGAGATAAGAGGCAGGAGAGTAGTGGCTTGTTTGGTTTCCAGGTTGTTGGGTTTTTTTTTAATTATAGCATATAAAGGAATCTTATATTTGTTTTCCATCATTTAATCAACTCTGTAAGTAGCTGCTGTGATTACAATCTCTGTCAGGTGCAATCATGGACTTTTAAATCCTGTTGTTCTTTTAAGATGGCCTAATATTTAAGAAAAGAAAAGACCCTATCAAGCCTATTTGCCCACTACTGCTTCAGACTCCTGGAAAGTAGTGGTGCGATGGGCTATATATGTTTAGGTAAGTGTTTGGGGAAAAGACGAGAAGCCAACAGCGGTATCTGGATCAGGGGTACTGAGAGAAGGGAAGGGCCCGAACTGGGATTCTCTCCCTTGAAAACGCTAGCAATATGAGCTCAAGGGAGAACCAGGGGGAACTAGACCCCACCCCATAGCAGCCTTTAAAGTGCTTGCCATCTACCCATCACCGGAAATCATCTAATTGTATATGGATGACTTCAGATTTTCCATCTTCCTTCTCTCAAAACAGAACTTACTTGCCAGGTTTATCCAGAAGCCCCCCTGCAGGGCACTGGCAACATAGGAGAATATATTCCTGCAAGGCCTGCTGGTGAAACATCCATCGACTCATACTAAGGGCAGGGTCACCTATGGAAAGGGGAAAGAAAGCCTATATTAAAGCAGACAAAATGATTCCAGTAAGTACTATTATTTGAGCTAACCTTAAAAACGGGGTAATGAAGAAGTATAACTGCTTGCACTTCCAGCCCCCTCCAGATCTTCTCTGGAGCCCTAAATGACCCAAACAAGGTCCACTGATGTGGCAGCACACTCACATCATCCGTATCACGGCACCAAACCTGGCGAGTAATCCCATGTCATGGTTCCCTCCAGGCAGTTAATCACTCATTTGGTTTCATTCTTCAAATGTTAATCCTCCTACCTTACTTAATCCTGTTTTTATACCTGTTTTCTGGTTCAGAATCTTTCATCCTAGCCCTCTTAAGAAATTTTCTTTAGCACTTCTGTGTCTAAATAAATGCTACTGGTTTCATCCACTGTGCTCTAATCAAATAAGAGAACTCAGAAGGAAGAAATGTGATTTTTATCTCTTTCCAATTCCTAATAAAGCCTTAATTTTTTAAATTAATTTTTTTTCCTGAAAGGACTGTTTTTTTCTCCATTTCAGTCTTTACTTAGCTCCCAAAGCAGGTAGATTTTTAAAAAGTAAACATTGTTTTAATAAAACACAAATTCATTTCAAAGTATTTGGTGCTAAGAATTTTCTCCATTGAAGAATGCTAACGGTATTTTTTTTAATTTTTAGTTAAATGTTTCAATCTGCAAAAATCCACTTTCTCTCCCTCACAATGCTCACAATTCTCACAACTGAGAAATGAAAACAAAGTCCCTTCTACAAACATAGTCAAGCAAAACAAATTTTCATATTGGCCATGTCAAAAAAAAAAAAAGTATTCTACACTCTGATTCCTTCAGCTCTGTATCAGGAAGTCGGTAGAATGTTTCATCATACTATTGTGCTATAAGAAATGATGAGCAGGCAGATTTCAGAAAAACCTGGAAAGACTTACATGAACTGATGCTAAGCGAAGTGAGCAGAACCAGGAGAACATTACACACAGCAATAGCAACCTTGTGTGATGATCACCTATGATAAACTTTGCTCTTCTCAGCAATCCAATGATCCAAGACAATTCCAAAATGCTATCCATATCCAGAGAAAGAACTCTGCGTATGAGTCTGAATGCAGATCAAAGCATACTATTTTCACTCTTTTTTTGTTTTGGGGTTTTTTTTTCATGGTTTCTCCCTTTTGTAGTTTCTTCTTTCACAACTTGACTAATGTGGAAATACATTTAACATGATTACACATGTATAACTTGTATCAGATTGCTTGCTGTTTTGGGGAGGGGAGGAAAGAAGGGAGAAAATTTTGGAACAAAATGAATGTTGAAAACTATCTTTACATGTAATTGGAAAAAATAAAATGCTATTTACAAAAAAAAATGTTTCTTCATGAATCTTCTGGAATCATGGCTAGTCATTAAATTGATCAGAGTTCTTAAGTCTTTCATAGTTATCTGTCTTCACCATGTTATTGTCATTCAGTGATCCAAAACAATCCCATCTCCAGAGACAGAATGGATGAACTCAGTGCAAATTGAAGCATACTTTTTTACTTTATTTTTCTTGTTTGTGTGTGTGTGTTTTTTCTTTTATAACATGGAATATGGAAATGTTCTGCATGACTTCACATGTATAATCGAATCAGATTGCCTGCCTTCTCACAAAACTGGAAAATATTTAATGAAAGAAAAATATATTTTAAAAAAAATAAGTGAAAAAGCAATACCGTTGTCATTGTATAAATTGTTCTCTTGGTTCTACTCACTTTACTCTGCATCAACTCATGTGAGTCTTCACAGGTTTTTCTGAAATCATCACCTTCATTATTTCTTACTGTACAACAGTATTCCATCGCATTAACATATCATAACTTATTCTGCTGTTCCCCAACTGATGGACACCTCTGTTGTTTCTAATTTTTTGTCAACAAGAACTATAAATATCTTTGTACATCTTTGGAGTTTGTTTTGTTTATGACTAATCCATCCCTTAATCTGCCCTCCGTCTAATTCTCCATTATCCTTTCTCTTCTTTCCCTCCTATTTCCTTGTTGAGTAAAATGCATTTCTCTACTAAACTCTGTGTATATGTGCATTCTCCCTTCCTTTGCCCAATCCAGATGAGAGTGAGACCCATTTTTTGTGTCACTCCCCCTATTTCTCTCTTCTTATTTTTATAGACCTCTACATGTGTACCCTGATTATGTGAGATAAATTTCCCATAATTTTTCTCTCTTTTCCCTCCAGTATATTCTTCCTCAAGATCATCAAGACATAAAAGAACCTCTGCTAGGCCTTCTGTATAATTAGACTATAATCTCTGATGATGATAGGGTTCAGAGGAGACAGATGTCATTTCCCCATATGAGCATGTAAGCAATTTATCCTTGTTTTAGTCCCTTATGATTGTTTATGTTTACCTTTTTGCATTTCTCAACTTCTGTGATTGCACTTCGAAGTTTCTGCACAGCTTTAGTTTTTTCATCAGGAATGCCTGAAGGCATCCTCTCTTTCATTAAAGGTCCACTTTTCCTCCTGTAGCATTCATTTTACTCAGTTTTTCTGAGTAAATTATTCTTGGTTGTAAGTCTATATACTTTGCCTTCTGTAATATTATATTCCAAGTCCTCCATTCCTTTGCAACAATGACTATTAAAGCATGTGTGATCCTGACGGTGGCTCCTTGTACTTGAATTCTTTCTTTCTGAATTCTTGCAGTATTTTTTCTTTGACCTGGAAATGCTGAATTTTAGCTCTAATGTTCCTGGTAGTTTTCATTTTGAGGTTTCTTTTGGGAAGTAACCAGAAGGTACTTTCTATTTCCAATTTGCCCTCTGGTCTTAAAAGATCTCAGTAGTTTCAGGATTTTTCAAAATATGACAACTAGGCTTTTTCATTTGGTCATGGCTTTCAGGTAGTCCAATGATTCTTAAAAGTTTCTCTCCTAGATCTGTTTTTCAGGCCAGCTGTTTTTGCTATGAGAGGCTTTATTTTTATGAGGTACTTTTATATTATGAGATAGTTATTTTTTTCAGTCTTTTGAATTTTTTAAAATATTGTTGTTACATGGGATTATTAAAATGATATTTAGTCAATTTTAATTTTCAGAGTTTGTTGCATGGGTAAAGTGCAAATTTTGTTAATGTGCTTTCCAAGTCTTTCTGCCATAGTTCTCATTTCTTTTCCAGTGTTTTCTCTTAACACTTTCATTTAAATTATTATTTTTTTCAATTTGACTTTTTTTTTTTCAAACTCTTGATTCTTCTCTTCCAGGAATACTAGTTGATTTTTTGCCTGAGATTTGTTTTTGAGGCCTTGCTTGTAGGAGTCATTCTCTTCTCCTAGGTTTGTGTCTTAAGCATCCCTGTTACCATAATAGCTTTTTATGGTGGAATTCCTTATTTAATCATCCTTCTGATCTGCTGACTGGCTTCAGACATTTTGTTAGGGCCAGGCTCTGCACACTCCTACAGAGAATGTCTGGGCTAGTCCTACTGGTTCTTCTTGGGGGGAATGTTGTGTCATCCTAGGATCTCGAAGCGACACAAACTGTAGACCTGCAAACTATGCTCCCGAAGTGGTCTGAACCAGAACAAAGTCTAATTTCTGCTTCCCTGGTCTCAGCTCTGTAAGTTCTTGACCTGGTTTTGGACACACTAGGCTTCCTTCCTTTGGCATTTCGGTAAACTGCCACTGAGGGAAGTTAATAGCTTTCTAGCTCTTCTCGTTCAGAGTCACAGAGATGTACCTTTAGTCTAAGATTCTTGACCTGATTAGTCATCTTTGGCTTCAGCTTGGGCTAGAAGCTAGAACCCCACATCCTGCTTTATACAGGGATCTGATCCACATGACTGATTGCTACTGAACTTGCTCTCTGCCTGGCACATAGTCTAGGACTCACAACCACTCCTCCTGTTATGTCATCTCTAGGTACAGGTCCCCTCTTCAGTCTAGCCTAGATCTATGACCTAGAACTGAGTACAGTGAGCAACAGAGCTGCCAGTTGGCACCTTTTCCTGCACCCTACACAAATGTAGGCCCCTTTATGCTGGATCTGGGAATTCTTCTTGCTCTGGTGCACAGTCTTCCCTGCATTGGAATATTCCAGTGTCTGCAGAACTCTGTCTCTCTATACTGACTTGGGCTGGAATACTATTCACTTTTTTTGTTATCATGTATTTGCTTATCAGGATACAGTCTGGCGCATTTAAAAAAAATGTTTCACATTTTGGGGGGGGGGGGAGTAGGGGAAGTTCACTACTTCTTGCTACTCTATTATCTTCCCATCACACCAACTAGGGTCTTAAAGGAAACCTGAAGAGTTTCATTATTTTTCCAGGGTTTTTCCTCTACCTTTCTCTTAGCTTGGGAAATTGCCCTATGAAACATTTCCAACTATCCCCCTAACAATAAAGAAGACAATGACAGTCTACCTAAACTTTTATAGCTCTCATAATGAAGCACTGTGTGAATTTTGATAATTGTTCCATCTATTAGGCATAGTGAGGCATAGTTGTAGTTCTTGCTACTAAGGAGATTGAGATTGATGGATTGCTTGAGCTCAGGAGTTCTAAGCTACAGTAGGCGTAAAGCTGATTAGCTGTTCAGAGTAAGTCCGGCACCAGGAATCCGTCACAGGGTTGAGAGGGAAGCAGCAAGCTGCCTAAGGAGGAGTAAATAGGCCCATGACAAAAAGAGAGCAAGACAAAGCTTCCATGATGACCAGCAGTGGGACTGAGGCTTCTTAAAACTTTTATGCATTTTTAAATTTTGATAACTGAAGCTGTAGGTAGGAAAAAAGAATCTATGAACCGCATTAAAAAAAAATGGCCAAAGATTAGCACAAGTATATTGCAGGACTGTGCACAATGCATTCTTACTGCAGATCCCATGACAAGTGTAAAATGACTTAAATAGATAAACTATGTCCTATAGCTTTTCAGTACCGGACTCCCTATCAGCTATGAGAAGAAAATTCAAATGAATGGAGAGCTATGACTAACTATGACTAAATTGGACAGCATGTGACTAACATGACTAACCTGTGCCAATATAACAAACATGATGATGCTACTTAATTTATTGTACTTTATAGAACCAGACAAAATAATAACAAAGTTCATCTGGAGAAACAAGAGGTGAAAAATCTCAAGGGAAGTAATGAAAAAAAAAACTGAATGGGGCTTACAATTAAGGGAATTTAACTACTAAGCAACAGTTATCAAAATGACTTGGTACTGGTTAAAAATTAGAAAAAAAAACTTAGTGGAATAAAATAAACAAACAAAACCTTTAAGTAAATCAACTCTTGTGTTCCCTAAATCTAAAAACAGAAATTAGTGCTAGGTAGAAATCCTCATTTGATAAGAAGTGCTTGAAAAGCTGCAATTTGGCAGGAATAGGTCTAGAGCAGCATCTTATATCGTGTCACATTAAGATAAAAATGGATAGGGAGACAAGATAGCGGCTGGAAAACAGGGACTCGCTTAAGCTCTCCCCCAAATCCCTCTAAACACCTGTAAAAAATGGCTCTAGAGCTACAGAACCCACGAATTAACAGAGGGAAGCAGGTCTCCAACCCAAAACAGCCTGGATGGTGGCTGAGAAGGCTCTATCACACCATGCTGGGAGCAGAGTGCAGCCCAGCATGGGCTACATCAGGATAGACCAGGTGCTGAGCAGTTCAGGTGGAGCAGGCCTTAGGGCCATGAATCACTGAGCTGTAGCAGTTACCAGACTTCTCAACACACAAATGTCAAAGACAACTTAGCAGGTCAGTGGGAAAACTGCTGGATCAGGGTGAGAGGAGTGCGCAGTCCAGCCCCAGGGGTGGTAGAGGTGGGGCGGTAGTGGCAGCAGCAGCAGGAAGCTCCAGCAGCTGCCTCCAGAGCTCCAGCTGTGGTTGCTTCCAGCCCCAGGCCCACCGGGTGGGAGGAATCAAGTGGCGAATCAGAGCAGGAGTGCAGGGAGCACTTTGCTGGCACAGAGGCAGGGTTCTCTTGCTTTGCCCTGCTTGGATCTGGGTCATGGTCCTGGTTGGCAATTCTTGGAGGAGGGGGAGTGCTGGTGTGGCAGAGCTTGCTGTGTAGAAGTAGCTCTGAAAATAGCAGCACAAAACCCCTGAAGCGGGAACAAAGCACTCACTATTCTGAAGGCAGTCATACCCTGGCAGAAACCTCAAGGGTCAAGTAGTTGGCTAGGAACATGAGCAAGCAGGGAAAAAGGACTCAGACTATTGAATCTTTTTTTGGTGACAAAGAAGATCAAAACACACAACCAGAAGAAGTCAACAAAATCAAAGAGCCCACATCAAAAACCTCCACGAAAAATATGAATTGGTCTCAGGCCATGGAAGAGCTCAAAAAGGATTTGGAAAAGCAAGTAAGAGAAGTAAAGGAAAAATTGGGAAGAGAAATGAGAGTGATGCAAGAAAATCATGAAAAACAAGTCAATGACTTGCTAAAGGAGACCCCACCAAAAATACTGAAGAAAATAACACCTTAAAAAATAGACTAACCCAAATGGCAAAAGAGCTCCAAAAAGCCAATGAGGAAAAGAATGCCTTAAAAGGCAGAATTAACCAAATGGAAAATGACGTCCAAAGGACCACTGGAGAAAATGCTACCTTAAAAATTAGAATGGAGCAAATGGAAGCTAATTACTTTGTGAGAAATCAAGATATTATAAAACAGAACCAAAAGAATGAAAAAAATGGAAGATGATGTGAAATATCACATTGGCAAAACCACTGACCTAGAGAATAGATCCAGGAGAGATAATTTAAAAATTATAGGACTACCTGAAAGACGTCATCAAAAAAAGAGCCTAGACATCACCTTTCAAGAAATTATCAAGGAAAACTGCCCTGATATTCTAGAGTCAGAGGGTAAAATAGAAATTGAAAGAATCTACCAATTGACTCTTAAAAAGATCCCAAAAAGAAAACTCCTAGGAATATTATAGCCAAATTCCAGAGTTCCCAGGTCAAGGAAAAAATATTGCAAGCAGCCAGAAAGAAACAATTCGAGTATTGTGGAAACACAATCAGGATAACACAAGATCTAGCAGCTTCTACATTAAGGGATCAAAGGGCTTAGAATATGATATTCTGGAAGTCAAAGGATTAAAACCAAGAATCACCTACACAGCAAAACTGAGTATAATACTCCAGGACAAAATATAGAGGACTTTCAAGCATTCTCAAAGAAAAGACCAGAGCTGAATAGAAAACCTGACTTTCAAATACAAGAATTAAGAGAAGCATGAAAAGGTAAACAGGAAAGAAAAATCAAAAGGGACTTACATCTCTCCTTTTTCCTGTCAGATTCGCTAACATGACAAAACAGGAAAATGATAAATGCTGGAGAGGATGTGGGAAACACTGTTACATTGTTAGTGGAGTTGTGAACTGACCCAGCCGTTCTGGAGAGCAATCTGGAGTTATGCCCAAAGGGCTATAAAAATGTACATACCCTTTGACCCAGCAATACCATTTCTAGGGCTGTATCCCAAAGAGATCACACAAGTGGGAAAGGGACCAGTATGTACAAAAATATTTATAGTAGCTCTTTTCGTGGTGGCAAAGAATTGGAAATCAAGGAGATGCCCATCAATTGGGGAATGGCTAAACAAACTGTGGTATATGAATGTAATGGAATACTACTGTGCTATAAGAAATGAGGAGCAGATTGACTTCATCGCAACCTGAAAAGCCTTATATGAACTAATGCTGAGTGATAGGGAACAGGAGATCATTATACACGATTACCGACACATGGTATCTGTAAGGACTAACTTTGATAGACTTGGCTCCTCTCATCAGTGCAAGGTCCAAGGACAGCTCCAAAAGACTTATGATGGAAAATACTAAGCACATCCAGAGAAAGAATTATGGAGTCTAATTGCAGATTGAGGCAAACTATTTTCTCTCTTTTTTTTCCTTCTTTTTTGGTTTCGTTTCTTCTTTGTCACGATTGGTTATAATTCTTCTTTGCAACTGGACTATTATGTAAATAGGTTCAACATGAAGGAATATGTAGAACTTACATTGGATTATATGCTGTCTTGGAGGGGGGGAGGGGGAAGGAGAGGGAGGAAGAGAAAATTTGGAACCCAAAACCTTGTGGAACTGAGTATTGTAAACTAAAAATAAAAAATGAATTTATTTAGGAAAAAAAAAGGAATTATTGCTTTAAAAAGTACTTTTTGAAAATTAAAAAAAAAGAATTACTGTTTTATATACAGTTCAAGATCTGGTAATACTCTTCACTTTAGCACTCCTCTTGTTTTCATTATTTCCTTCAAAAATCTAGATTTTATGTTCTTCCAAATGGAATTCTATAATTATTTTATCTAATGCTATACAGTAACCTCATGGCATTTAGATGAGTATAACATTAAACATAGTGATTTTTTGTTATACTGGTGCAACCTAACTATGAAAAAGAAATCTCTAATTATGTCTTATTTTATTCCTCTAAAGTTTTATAGGTATATTTATATAAGTTCTGAGTATGTCTGATTAGTTAACTCCTAGGTATTTTATGAACTTTGTATTTATTTTGAATGGAATTTTTCAACAGTAATTTATTCTCTGCTTGGGTAAGTAATACAGCAGGATATACAGAGTTGCCACTCAATAAGATCATGTAGATTCAGGATGAAATTTGTGTCCTTTACCTTGATGCCCCCTTCAGGAGGCTTGATATATATCATACATTTTTCTTCCTCATATGCTCCTTTTCTTACCACTGGCTTCATTATTTTATTTTTAATTTATGAAATAAAACAAGCATTTCCATAAAATGGTAGAATAATAAAAAGATGATTGCACATGAAATTGCAAATCTCTTATATACAACTTGCTATTCCTTTTAAATATATAATAAATTTATCATGTAATTTTCTTTTTTTTTTTCCTTTCGCTGTCACCATAGAGATGGCTACTATTAGATACAAGTATGTACATATATGTAAAATCATGGCCTCATTATGCTCAAAGTCCAAGATGTCTAAAGAAGAAGCGAAAGCTTTCTCATTAAGTCAATGAAAAAACTTAGATGCAACAATGAATCATGGATAACCTTTTCTATAAGCAAAGAACATAAGAAAAATCCCCTACCATGTGAGCTAATAACAAGAACATTAAGAAGCGGCTCTTCTCCCCCTTCTGCCTAACAAAGAAGACGACTGTCGGAGGACTGATTTGCTGCCGCTCTTTCCAGATGTTTCTGGCAGGGAGAGTGACTATATTTACATATCTGCAATGTGTTTGCTCTACAGAGGACCTCCTGACAAATGTGCCAAAACAACAACAATTCTATGGTACTCTCAACCCAAACAATTCCAACTAGCATGAACATCCAAAAACCCAAATGCATGTCTTCTCATATGCCTCCTATTCCAGAGAAAATAAAGGCTTCAAGACTCATTTTCTCCCTTCCATATAAATATACAAGCTGAGGAGTAAGCACAGTGCCTAGCTCAGACTAATACATGGTCAAAGAACTCTTCAGACCAGAAACACAGATCCCTGTAACCTGGATTTGGGGGTTACTAAAGACTCTATCTCTGTGTTAGGTAAAATCTTGATTGGACACAATAGCGTGTGAGAATGGGGGAAAATGTGCAAAGACCTTACTTAGGTCCAACTTGGAAAGGGATTGTGACCAATCAAGGACATGAACCAATCTCCAATTGTTCTGACTAAAATAATACAGAATAATACAGCTAGAGCCTGAAAACATTTCATACCATGTTAAAATAAGATACTGTAAAAACTCCCCTCCCATTGGTTTCTCTCAAAGAGACTCTTCTTCATGTGTTATCCTCATTTTGCAGAACAGGAAGCTAAAGCTCAGAGAGGTTAAGTGACTTGTCCACTGTCAAACAGCTAGGAAGCATCTGAGGTAGGATTTGTACTCAGGTTTTCCTGTCTCCAAGCCCAGCTCTCCATCTACAATGCCACCCAGCTGCCTTAGGAGAAAAAGCAAGTTCCTCTTCCTTCTTTCTCATTTCATTAATAGTGTATCTCCATGTTTTCTTTCCTCTCTTCTAACCAATATGGAACCAAGCCATCTCCAGACCCTGGATTTATCTTTCTTTACGCCTTTTGTGACCACAGAAACCAGTGGCATTTTCAAAGAATCTTGCCTTTTCACTCTCTTTCTGAATGTAAGCAATGTGATCTTTTATCCTCTTCCTATTGCTCAAATGCATTCACCTTTCCAGGTTTCTTTTGTCTCTGGTGTTTCTCCTCTCCTTTCCTTGCCCAGGGATGGCTGGAGGCTGCCTCTTTTACTTTGGGTCTACTGGCTAGATTTCTTTCTCAAAAAGCAAACTAAGTGGCACAGTGAGTTGAGCACCGGCCCTGGAATAACTGAGTTTAAATCCAGCCTCAGACAGTTGACACATTTACTAGCTGTGTGACCTTGGGCAAGTGACTTAACCCCAGTTGCCCTGCCTTCCCCCCTGCAAAAAAAAAAAAAAGCAAGCCTTAAACCCATCTCACTCTAGAGCTCTAGAATGGACAGTAGGTCCCTACCCTCCTGGCACAGAGTGAACGTAAATACTAAATAGTAACTGTTTCTCTTTTGGCCAGGAACCCTAAGGGTCTTCCCTCCCAACTTGATTTTTTTCTATTTTTGAGTTTTGATTAAAGGGGCCATCTCTTGATTAACTTCTTAAAGTCTTAAAGAGGCCTATTCACTGAATGGGCATTACCTCACTTACAGTGAGCACCTGAAAAGACCTTAGCCTAAAAGGGCCAGGATCTCCCAATGTATCCTGTGCCATCTCTAGTCGTACTGGTGAATATCAGGCCACTGGACCCAGATGGCTCTGGAGGAGAAACTGAAGCTGGTGACCTTGCACAGCCCTCCCTCAATCAAATCAAAGTCAAGTACAAGTCATGTCATCATTTCCCTGATGTCATGGTCCTCTTCAAGAATAAAGGACAAACACACAACCTGTCTCCTGTGTTTATATTTCATAGATTCTACTCAGCTCTGGTTTTTTCATCTGAAATGCTTGAAAGTTTATGACTGTTAAAAGTCCATTATTTTTAGAGGCAGCCAGGTGATGCAGTGAGTAGAGCACCAGTCCTGGAGTCAGGAGTACCTGAGTTCAAATCAGGCCTCAGACACTTGACATACTTACTAGCTGTGTGACCTTGGGCAAGTCACTTAACCCCAATTGCCCTGCCCCCCCCAAAAAAAAAGTCCATTATTTTATTCTTGGGTAAGCATAAGTCTTGACACTTTACCATTTGGAATATAGTGTTCTAATATTTTCTCTCCTTTGAAGTCATGTGTGATACTGACTATAGTTCCATGGTACTAGAATTCTTTCCTTATGGCAGTTTTCTTTCCTTATACCAGAAAACTTAGGATTTCAGCTTTGACACTTATGAGATTCTCTTTTTCCAGATTTACCTTCTCTCATTCCATAGTACTTCTTTACCATGTTTGGCATTTATTAGTATTTAATCAGTTTCTGTGCTGGACCTTTGTACTAAGTAAGACTCTGCTCCCTCCCATACTCATGCATGAGGCAGTAAGACCTTGGCTTGGCCCTGTCCTTT
Organism: Phalanger gymnotis; assembly: GCA_028646595.1. Classification (NCBI taxonomy): domain Eukaryota; kingdom Metazoa; phylum Chordata; class Mammalia; order Diprotodontia; family Phalangeridae; genus Phalanger; species Phalanger gymnotis. The sequence goes on along the minus strand of CM053624.1, from coordinate 177,654,795 downwards.
CTGTAAACTGAATGGTACTGATTCTGCTGTCAGACTAAGTTCCACCCTCTACACAAATCCCTGGCTTACAGTTCAGTTTCTTGTGGCTCCTCAGTCTCTTCTCTATTTCCTTTTCCTTGCACAGTTCAGAACCAGGAATTGGCTGATGGTTCCCAACAGGTTATTATCAATTGCGCTAGTAACGGGTCTCCTGCAAGACCCAGGTACATTGTTGCCCAGATGCTGCGATGACCCTGTCTCCTTCTATGGATCCCACATTCCTTTCTTTAGTAACATGCTGCCTGAGTGCTGCTCTAGCTCAATCTCCTGCTGTGGCTCCTAAGCACTACAGCTTCTACTTCTTCTGGATTGTCTCCACTCAGAATGTCTTCAGGCTTCTGGAGATCTTTTCTGTGCTGTCCAGAACTGGATGGGGGAGCTCGGAGCTATTTTTCTTTAGTTTTCTTTATTACTGTTCCTTCTGGTGAATTTTTAGAAATTTACTGGAACATCTGTAAGAAACCTGTACTCCCCTAGGTTCTAATACATCACCATGTTTTAAAAATTATTATTTATAAAATATTACATTGTATTTTAAAAATTACTAACAAGACTCAATTTTGTAGCCAGTCTCGGTGAGCAGAAAGACATGGGCTAAGTCTATTCTTACCATGTTTGTGTCCTCTGCTACTTAAAAAACCTTCTCAGGGACTGAATAATTCCCTTTCTTCCCCCTTTCTCTCACTTATCTGACCACTTATACGGTATGGGTTTTCTCAGCCTACATAACTATTAAGCATCACTTAGGTAGGGACCTAAGTGTTGCTTGAAACTAAATTGTTATGATAATCAGTAAGGTACTTTATACAAGGAGGAGAGAGGGCCAGCCCCTCCACCTCATACAGAAGCATTATCATCCTTGCAGGGTTCTAAAGGTGGATGATTCTGTCTTAGTCTACTCAGAGAAGAAATGACCAAAGCACATTAAGGTTCCTCAAACTTCAAAAACCACATCGTGTACTTTATTTGCAATAGAGAACAACAAAGCAAATTAGCTAGAATGTTGCAAAAGGAATCAGGAAGACCCAGGCTGAAATAAATACGTTTATGATACTAACCTGTGTGAGCATAGGAGAGTGACGTTACCTTTTTAAGTCTCAGTTTTCTCAGATGTAAAGAGACGATAATATCTATGGTACCTACCTCACAGAGTTGTTGTGAGGTTCAAATGACAATTTGTGAACTTTATCCAATAATATCCATTATTACTATTCCTCAAGGCATGATTTACTTATGTTCATTCACAATATCTAAGTAGGCATATCTCATTTCAAAGCACCTAAAAAGAGCAATATGGATCTCTCAACCAATTATAAACCTCATTAATTAGTCTAGCATTCGCAGCTTTGCAGCTCAACTTGTATCTTGCACTCACCTTGAGCATGTAGAGCTCGGTGGAGCAGTGGCAGTAACCCTGCCTGCCAGAAAGAATAACAGCCATCTACCAACTTGTTGCATCGGCCCTGAAATCCACCTTCAAATCTCATCTGCCGGCTTGTCACCCATTGCTGAGAACAAGAAACAAAAGGGAGAGTTGGTCACATATGGCAAAGACAAAATCCAGGGAAATGACCTTTTCTTGGAAAGAAGTTGTTTCTTAGAAGCTTGATGTTAGAGATTTTTTCCATCATCTCATCCTTCAATGTAAGGAAAATGAGAACGAAGCATTCAAACTTCCAAAAAAATCTAGAAGCCTTCTCTTCCCAATCAATGGCATCAAGAGCCAAGAGTTTCTTTCCCTCCTAAAGTTGTGGCCACCCCCTCTGAAGACTGTCCAGGCCAAGCTAACATGAAAGTTTAAGGAAATGACGGCTTGTAATTTATTTTTCACTAACCTGAGCATTTTATTTTAAAATATCCCATTTCTCTCACCTCCTCAGATAATCTCAAGTCTCTCTTTCGCTGAACAAACACTCCCCATTTCCATATGGCTACGGGTAAACTGAAGCTTGAACAGAAAACAAATTACCCAAGGTCTCTTAGCAAGTCAGCAGCAGAAATGAAGATAGAATGTATCACTCCAGATGAATGAACTAATAGCTCTGTTCAGTCCAGTCTCTCTACTGATCTCCAAAAAGAAGCTCATTAAGCTGAGACTAAGTGATCTTTTGCTCTGGAGCTCTTAATACAACTCATTTAAAAACTGATGTGTGATACACCCCATTCCCAGGTACTAAGACCTAATTTTTCTAAGCATACACCTGTTAAGCTAAATATATGCATAGCCTTGGCTTTTAGAATGAGCATGACCAGCCAGGTGAGCAAGTGTCATTTTATCTTTTTTCTCCCAATAACATAGCTATATTCACTCCCAGAGAAGCCAAAGGGTCAGGAAGATTAGGCTGAAGGATATTCTCCCCATAAGAGGCTTCATTTATTCCAGCCTTGGAACTAGTCAGACACTAAACCAAACTACTAAGAGAATTCACTGGAGTTCTCTAATTATGGAAAGGGGTGAAAATAAGCCATTTAATGTCTAGCCCTCTATTTAGGTACAGGTAAAAGAAAGACTATATAATTACTTAAGAACCCCTCTAGTCTCAGGCTTCAATTAACCCAAGCCCATGTTCCTGTGACAGAATTTAAAACCATTACATAGGATTAAGCCAGTTGCAATGGCATGATGCACTGAATAGTAGTGAGGTAAATTATAATTCTAAAGGAAGTAAATACCAATACCAATACTGGAAGAGTGGTGCATAATTTATTTTAATTCAAATTCTTACATGTCCCAGTGAGCTTTTTAAAAAACTGCTTTTAGGTCCAGTCTAATTTATTTTAGATCTTATTCTATTTTTTTTTAATTTTTTTTGGAGGGGGAAGGGCAGGGCAGTTTGTTGCCCAAAGTCACACAGCTAGTAAGTGTGTCAAGCATCTGAGGCCAGATTTGAACTCAGGTTCCTCCTGACTTCAGGACTGGTGTTCTACTCACTGAGCCACCTAGCTTCCCCTGATCTTATTCTATTTTAATCCATAAAAATCTTTCTCAGAGTTTGGGTCTTGATTGCCCCAGGGATGTTTCTCTAAATATACTACCATAATGGCTGATATCCACTATCATGCTCCTGATCCCTACCTGAGAGAGTGGGATTTCATATTTGTACCCCTTGTCATTCAACCGGAGTTAAAAGAGTCTGGTGACTCTCAGATTACTGCATAAGGCTGTTTTTTGAGGGTATGTTCTTTTGAGAGAGTCTTTCTGAGGAGGAATGCAATGCTTCTGCTGCAGAGCTTGTTAATTAGAAAAAGTACTTTGGAAGCTCATTGAGGAGTCCAGGGTTGCACCCTGAAATTTGAAGAGAATGGAGACTGAGGAGCTAAGCATCTAGGACAACGTATCCTACACCTTGTCTGCCTCATGGTCAGGTACAAGGTATAGCCTGCTCCCCATAAAATAAAAATAGGGAACTCTGCCCCTTTTATGACTAGGGGTATGTTTATGTTGTTGCATCCAGCCTTAGAGGATTACATACACCATGTTCTGATAAATTTATAAACCTGAGTATATCATATTGAATATTGCCAGAGGTCCTAACTTCACTGAGTATGTCTTAGGAAAATGAAGATGCCATCTTCTGAATGCAGTTACCTGGCACAGTATGATAATATTCTTGGCCTCTAAAATGCTCCAAAGAAAAATCTATAGTCTCCTCTTTTTGGCAACTATTATTAACATATTTCATATTCCAACTTCTAATTGGAAAAAAAAAAGACTATGGCTTGTGCCAGTAAGGCAAAATGGGCTTAGTTTAACGGGTGCCCTTGAGGAGTTTGGCTTTTGTTTATTTTGTTTACTTTGAGTGAAACGCACTTCAGGAGTTTTGGCTTTTTGTTTACCTTGAAAGTACTTTCAGCTGTTAAGTGCTAAGCCCCAGGCCCAAAGCCCTATCAGGTGTGAAATCTGTGTGGGCTTAGACTGATAACTTAAGAGGGGCCAACTTGGGAACCAATGGTCTCTGGTCGTTGAGGTGGAGCTTGAGAACGCCAGAGGCTTGGCTTCGAGGAGAGGCGACAAACTACAGCTGAAGCCAAAGCAGAGCCGACCCGTGTGTGGACCCAGGAGTTCGAGCGAGGAGTTGAGGCCAGAGAATATGATTTATGCCATCTTATTTTTCTGTGGCCTCCTGGCTACTCTTGTGAGGCGGGCCTACTGGGCCTGGAGGTTTGCGATCACGATGTCGGAATGGGGATGCTGGCTCGCTAATTTGTTGCTCTGGGGCCTGAATAAATGTCTTGATGCCTTCTTCTTAGAGAATTCTATATACCTTGTGATTTTGAACCATTCAAATATATATATATATGATCCTTTTTGAGATCATAAATTTGGCCTTCCTACTACATGGCTGCAGCCTTGTAAGCACGAAGGAACCATACAGTGGCTCACTGAAAAATGTCTTAAAAGATCCAAGGAGGATCTTGAATAGCTGAGCCAAATATTTTCCATGGAATTCACACAACTATACTTTTTATTCTGTTCAGTGCTATAAAATGCTATAATGTCATGCATAAACAGGAAAAAGAGACCTGAAATCAAAGGCAAAAGTTGCTTCTACCTTCACCCTCATCCCCAATAGCAAGCCAATAGGCTAGTACTTCTTTCATTTGTTCCACCTGAAGAGTTAGTGTTTGCTATGAAAATTTAGTCCTAGTGAGGAACTTTAGAGTGGTCCGTGAGTTTAAGACAAGTGTTTTGTTAGTTTTCATCACAGTTGGTCAGTCATTATTCTGGAAGTCTCTGAACTAACATGGATTGATACCAAGGAGCTCAAACCAGAAGTGGAGATTGCACACAAAGGTACTTACTAATAAACACTTCAGGTTTAAGGATTTCTCCTTCTTGAGGATGACCAGTGCTGCCAGTCCACAAAAAGTATAGCCACCATGGGCTTCCATGCCTGGCACACCACCAATTCCACCTTCCCAGTTCTGACACCTAAAAAGAGAAAGAATAAAACAAATAAAGGAGCAGTCAGGTAAACCTAACTGATGCCAGTGCTATGTGCATGTTCACAAACTAAATATCCTTTCTTCTAACAAATAATGAGAACACACATTAAATTCAATACTCACAATTTCAAAATTAATAATATCAACAATATCACCTGGCCTACAATCCCAGGAACCAGACAGCCTTCTCTTCACCCTGGCTATTTCCCACTATGCCACTGCACTTGAACTTCCCCTACCACCACCCCTTTTCTACCTCTACAACTAAAAACCATAATCAAATCAACACTATAATTGCCTCAAAAAAAAAAAAAAGCATGTCAATTAACTGCCCTATATTCTTTGTGACTTCCCAGGCTACCGCATCCTAGCCTGACCACCACTTCCTTATTATGCGCTGTCTTCTCCATTAGAATGTAAGATCTGTGAAAGCAGAAACTGTTTCAATTTTGTATTTATATCTCCAACATTTAACAGAAGGCTTGGCATAGTGCTTAATAGTTTTCATTTATTCATTAATAAGAAGTTACATGAGACCTTTTTTTACCAAAAAACTCAAGAAAGTATAGCTGAGTTTAAAAAGATTCTACCAAAACTAATAAAAGAACTGTTCAAAACTATAACTTCTTTGGACAGCTCAACATGGCTTTTGCTCTTGACTCCCTGCCTTGGCACTAACTATCCCCAAAGCCTAGAATTCACTCCATTTTCACTTCCATCCTTTAGAATCCCCTTGATTCCTTCAAAATGAGGATCAGGCACCACATGAAGTGATACAATTATAATCTTTAGCTACTAGTTGTACAGGGATACCTCAAGATCGAGTGTCAAGAATAAAAGGGGCTTTTTTTTTTGGTGTTTTTTAACAAGTTATGTTAAATCACACAGTGAGTTACTGTTTTTCTTACCTTGCTATCCATTCTGCAGTACCTTCAAAGAGTTTAGGAGTGATGATATTGGTTAGGGAGGCAACAGAGGCAGCGCAATAAGCACTCCTGGAGAGACAGAATGAGACAAAGGGTTCAGTTCTAGAGACCCATCTGTGCGATGTTCACTCAGGTTCAGGTTCTCTTCCCAATAGGTGGTAGTTATCTGCCTAACATTCAGCCGCTTCACTTGGTTCCCCAACAGAAAAATCTGGCATTCTATTCTAACCTTCACGTGACAAGTTTATATTCAAAAAAATAATGCAGGTACTGAGTCCATGTCACTCAGAAGTGATTTAACCCTTTCCTTCTGTGATTTATAATGACTTGGTACCAGGGTTGTTAATCTTTCAATTCAACAGATATTTATTTAGTAAGGGCCAATTATATTCAAGGCACAGTGGTAGGTGCTGGTGATACGAAAACAAAAATGAAAATTATTGCCCTTAAGGAGCTTACGTTCTACTGGGAGAACCATTTTTGGTAATAGTTTTAGTTTATAACATATACCACAGATAATACTAATGCCAGAGATATTTTTCACCAAATTTAATTGTACCAATTAAAAAAATTTCACTATTTTGTCTACGTTGTCCAAGATGATTCAGTATGAGAACAACTACATACTAATCATTTTCATTAAGAAAACCCTTCTTACAACGCGCATATATATATATATATATATATATATATATATATATATATATATATATATATATATATATATATATATCTGGCTAAAAAGCTAGAGAAAGGGTTCTGAGGAGCCTCTTGTGAAAGTGACATTAGGGTGAAGCTGAGGCATTCAAATGAACACTTCTTGATCACTGGTAAACCAATTTGTTTAAACTTACTGCAGAGAAGTTAAACAAGTGACGTAAGGAGTATTAAAAGTAAGCTAGCTTAGTTATATCCCTATCTCATTAGGAACAGAAACTTCATTGACTCTTTAGCGTAAGCTTAGTCTGCGATAGAATAACCCCTTTAGGAAAGTCTATGTTTTTAAAAAATTTACATGTTTATTTGCCTTCTACTTCACTAAAGACTGTAAAGTACTTAGAAGATAGAGAAAACCTCACATACATCAAAACAAAAATATTAATCTACTCTAGACTCTCAATTTTCTTCTTAAAAGGCAAGAACATGAGACAATACAGAAATATCCACTTACCCCCTCCCAGATAACAGCAGATATTATCAGAATTTTGAATTTTGCTTTCTATTACATACTATATGTTTAACTACTGAATAATTTTTATTAGTATTACACACCCAAAGAAGCAAAGCATGAAATCCATCAGTGGAATAAAGCAGTATTAGGGAAAGGGGAAAATATGAAGTGGTATCTTAGGAACTTTCCAAGTAAGCTAAAATTTTATTATCTTTTGAGTTCCTGAAAGGACCAATACCACAGTTTTAAGAAAATTTACATCATCCTCTAAAACCAAGGTCTTCAAAGAGAAAAACAAACTACCAAAGACCCAGAGAAACTGGTCAAAAGATTGACTGTACTGGTTGAGACACTGGACCAGAAGCCTGATGACTACAGGCTTTCAAATTTAAAAAGAAGCAAAAGTTTCTTGAAAAGAAATTGTAGCTGATGAGGGGATAATTCTTAACACTTCAGTCTAGCCTAATTCCTCCCATGACCATATTTTATTCCATTTGCTCCAGTATCATAGGTTACTTCTATAGTCAATCCCACTTTTCCAGTACAGTCTCTTCAATCATCTAGCCCCTAAACTTTGTTTTGGAGAAAATTAAAATTGTTGCCTCCAATCACACTTACAGTCCTTATTTGTATATAAGCCTAAGGAGAGAAACAGGGAAGTAAGCAGAAGGATCTCCCTTCCATCGTATTTAGTAGGGACATATAGAAGCCAAATTTCATAGGGTACTCTGGAAGTGAGCTTTGCAGACGGTTTAAGTATATATTTCACATACATACACATGCATAGACATACACATTCTGACACCTGTCCTGTCCTGTTCATGTTCATCAAAATCATAGCAATGAGAAATGAAGCCTCAATACATATCAGAACCAAACTGAAGGGCCACAGGTCAGATTAATTAACAATATTGTTACAACCTGGATATTAAAACCCAGACAAAACCAAATGACTGTGACAATATACAAGGAAAGTGTTTTGTGAACTGTTAAATGTCATGCAAATATAAACTTTTTATATTACTATTCAGGCCATAGGTTGCCAATCTAATATGCATAGCCAAGAAATAAAGCATGGTACAGAGTTCCCAAGAATCTAGCCAGGTTCTAGTCTATCCTATTCATATTCTTTCAAAATAAACTAATTTCTAGGTATTTCCCTTGCATGCCTTTAACTTCCATTCTCTGTACATTAATCTGCCTGTTTCCCTGATACACAAAAGGATAAATTCTTCAGGATCATTATTCTCATGAACAAATAGGAAAAATCACTTATAGCTTTTTAGCTTTAAGAAAGTCCCACTCCTATGCACTACTGTAATATAAAGGTGACCTTTGCTTTCTGCTGACATAACCAAACCCTGGTAGGTGCTAGAAAGGCTTTGACAATGGTTGAAATGACAGAATGTCTATTTTCAGAGCACTAGCCTCGATAAGTATGGAAAAGCAGTCAACCCACTAGGTAAATAGATAAATATGGTTGGCCAAAGTAACCCATGAAACAAAGAAAGATATAAATGGCCCTAAGTGATGGCAGCTGTAGCAGAAAAGAGGAAAGAAGATAAAGAGAATCCTACAGTTTTTGGACCAGTTGTAAACATTAACTTTTGGGGGGAGAAGGGGAAAGACAATCAGGGTTAGGTGACTTGCCCAGGTTCACATAGCTAATATGTGTTTAAGGCTGAACTTAAGCTGGTCCTCCTACCTCCAAAGCTGCTCTATCCACTGAGCCACCTAGCTGCCCCTAAACATTAACTTTCTATTAGTACTCTAAATGTGAGATCCTTGACCAGTGACCAATAAGCATGTTACTGGAGAAACTAACTTCTAGATTCTTGTTGTAAGTAAATCAGCAGACAAAGAGGAAGGTGTAACTAAATGTTAAGGGTAGCTCTTAGGTTCTTAGGTAAATGAAATAGTTGATAGAGCTGATTTCATCATGTTTTAAAAGGCAATGACAAACATGATTTTCTGGGGCATCTGGTCATTTCCTATTGCAATGATCATGATGAACACTTACAGAAAGAATACTGTTGAAGATAACTGTAATTTATGCACCAATATTTGATGCAAAGGTAGAGAAATTTTTTTAAAGAACTCAGTTAAACTCAGTAAGTTAAATCAACATAAAGATTAATGCTCAGTGACTTCAATGCAAAAGTGAGACTGTAGGAAAGTGGTGAAAAACACTGCAAAATACAGCTCAGGTTTAGAATACAAAAAGACCAACAATTTGAACACGACATACATATCTGTTTAACTTGAAGATGTTCTTCAAGAAGAGAATAAAGAAGCACTGGACATGGTAAATATAGAATAACATGACAAAAAGCAAAACTGACCATATAAAAATAACAATACTAATAGCTAACATTTATATAGTACTTACTATGTGCTAGTTACTCTACTCAGGACTTTACAATTATTATCTCATTTGGTTTTTGTAACAACCCTGGGAGAAAGGTGCTATTGTTATTTTCTTCAACTTTACACATGAGGAAATTGAGGCATGCAGAGGTTAAGTGACTTGCCCAAGGTCTGTCTTTCTTCTTTCTTTCCTCCCTTCCTCTTGTTATTATTACTGACATCATTATTATGTGGATAACACGGGTAGAACATAGGACTTGAAGACAAAAAGATCTTGCTGCACATCATGCCTCACACACTTACTAGCAGTGTGACCTAACAGGAAATATCTTAGGTCAGATCTGACTCCAGACCCCAGTGCTCTATCCACTGTACCACCTAGTGGCCTCTGTATATCTAATATACAGAAACCAACTGACAACCACTGCAGCAATCATCTATGAATCAACTGTCTGTGTAGAGTCTGGTCACTGACCTTGTAAGAACAAAGATTAAAATCAGTACCAGGTTAAAAGAAAGAATAAAAACAAAATAGTGCCCGCATGGATTATTTAAACAAGCTCCTGATGCAAAAAAAAATGGAAATGGATAAAAATATGGACATTTATACAAACTATCACCATTTCCTATGAAAGTTTATCAAGTGTTTAACAAGTGCCATAGCAAGGAGACCAAACGAGCCTAGAAAGCGCCTCAGCCAGTAAATACTTGATTTCCTTACCAGGTAGACAAATCTAATATCCAAAGGCAACACAAATTTAGAATATATTTGTGAAATCATAAGATGATTTTAAATTTATATTGAGAATAAAACTGTAAAATCATAAGGTGGAACATTATGAGCATTTATCACCTCATAAAACAGTAATTAGTGGTCAAGGAAGAACATGTTAACGGAAAACTTGGCAAGAAATATAATCCAGATCATCCTGAGATTTAAGGAAAAAACTGAATAGAGGACAACAAAGATAAAAAATGGGAAAGAGTTGCCAAGGGTTAAATCAAATATGTCCACTGTCATATCTATTATTTAATTCTAGAAAGGGCAGCTATAGCAATGAGATTAAAAAAAAAAAGTAAATTGGATGCAATCAAAGAGAAAACAAAATTTTTACTATTTACAAACAATATTATACTTTACTTAGAAAATCCCAAAAAGTAAATTTAAAATTGACTGAAATAACTCCAGTAAAATGGCAGAATATAAAACGCTCACAAAAATCATCAGACTTTCTGTATATTACCAACCAAACCCAGGAGGGAGACATAGGGGAAGAATTTCTATTTGAAATAACTATAAAACATCTCTGATTCCACCTACCAAGATATAGTTAGGATTTATACGAATATAACTAAGAACATTATCTACAAAAATAAAAGAGTAATTAGAGTAATTGGAATAAATAATTAGAGAAATAGTAATTGTTCATGGTTGGGCCATACTAATGTAATAGAATAATACTATCTAAATTCATTTATAGATTTAATATCATTCTAATCAAACTACTACGGGGTTACCACTATAAAGACATTCTCTAGAAGAAAAAGCTCAAAAATCTAAAAGGAAATAACAAAAAAAAGTTGCAATGGGGGGGGGTGTCTAGAATTACTAGATCTTAATCAATTCTCTTAAATCAGAGAATATGAGTTTTAATTCCAACTCTGAAACACTGCTAATATGACCTTGTGCAAAGCTTTAAACCTTTTATATGTGAAATGAGGAGGCTGATCTAGATAGGGCCTACAAGGTCTCTTCCAGGTCTAAATCTATGATCTTACATAGCAATAATCATCCAAACATTGGTTAAAGTATGTACACTGATTCCTGGGAGAGATTAGATAAATAAGATTCAGAAGCAAGCAAACACAATAGCATGCCATCCAATAAGCCTAAGCACACCACTAGGGGGAAGGACACCCTGTTTGACAAAAATTTTCAGGAAAATTGGACAGCAATCTAGCATTATTATCTCCATTGAAAATGTGAGGAAACTAAAATGAAGAGTGGATAGAGTACCAAGCTTGGAGTCAAGAAAACTTATCTTCACGAGTTCAAATCTGGCCTCAGACACTTACTAGCTGTGTGACCCTGGGCAAGTCACTTATCCCTGTTTGCCTAAGTTCTTTATTTGTAAAAGGAGCTGGAGAAGGAAATGGCAAATGACTCTAGTATCTTTGCCAAGAAAACCCCAAATAAGGTCACAAAGAATCGGAAATGATTCAACAACAACAAAGCTAAGAGAGAATGTGACTTACCACTGCTTAATGCATCTTACTAGTATAGGATCTCTGGTAGAAACCCAGGCACTTGATTCCATTCACATAATACTAAGAAATTAAAAGGTTTGGGGGAAATTTGATAACTAAAAATTGATTTTCCAAAGTTATTTCATTCAACATACATTCATTAAGCCTTCATGTGCAAGGTGCTATGCAAGTGTAAATACAAAATTTAGAGAAGACACAATCTCTAACAGCATGTAGCTTATAGTCTAGCAGGGAAAACAAGAGAATTCCAGGAAGATCTTAAAAGTTTCCTTAAAGAAGTGACCTTAATGATAATCAAGTACAAGAGTTCTTAACCTGGGGTCCACAGACCCAAAAGGGGCCAAAGGCTAGATTTCAAAGGGTCTGTAAACTTAGATGTGGAAAAAATTACATCTCAATTTTCACTAACCTCTAAATGAAATTTAGCATTTCCTTTGATCATAAATTTAAGCAACAAACCATGGTAGTATTAGCAGTACTGATGACTTCTGCCAGCAATAGAATTTACAGATATTTTCATTTCATATTACTATTGTTGTAGATATCACAAAACATCATTTATGCTCACCCCTACTTCAAAATTACTGTAATTAGACATAATAATTGCCAATTGTATAGCACTTACTATGTGCCAGATACTAGGCTAAGTACCTTGTAATATTATCTCATTTGATCTTTATAGTAACTACTTAAGGTGGGTACTATTAGTATCTTCATTTTACAGATGAGGAAACAAGGCAAAAAGATGTGGCTTGCCCAGGATCATACTGTTAGTAATTTTCAGAGGTCACAGTTGAACTCAGGCCTTGCTAATAATTAGTAACATTTATATAGATAGCCATTATTGTGTGCCAGTACTATGTACTATGAGCTTTACAATTATTATCTCATTTGATCCTTACATCCTGGCAAGGTAGGTGCTATTATTAGCCTCATTTTACAGATGAGGAAACTGAGGCAAACAGAGGTTAAGTGAATTGCTCAGGATACCAGTTACTATCTGAGGCCACATCTAAATAGAAGTCTTTCTGACTCCAGGCCTGGTACTGTCTCCATTACAGTACCTACTTGCCCACCTGGTGATATGTCTTTGGATTGCATGGAATTGATCTGTCTACTGATAAGTTGAATAAGGTGGCTGACCACCTCTTGGACAAAATGGTAACGTTGAGCATTCAGGTGAGATAGTAAACTAAGCTGCTTTCCAGTATTCCCTATCTACAATTGTTTGTTAACTCATTCACAGAAAGAAGAGAGTCATTTTCTTTAAGTTTTATAAATTGGGAATTTCAAAGAATTCTTAATTCACCATAAAGTGATGTAGCATTTTGTAACACAGGCATGAGAACTATAATTGTAGGCCAAGAAAGTTCAAACACATCCTTCAAATGAGAACTGTTAAAGCTTATTATTTAAAATAGCTTCATATGACTGGAAAGATTACACCAAAAGAAAGGTAATGAATGTATAGTGGTGTTATGTGATATGAGTAGAAAAGTTCTTTTGATTTCTCTTCAATTCTATTTTTGTATGCTATTCTATGAAGTAAAGGCATTATACAAACGGTGGTCATGTATTGTTGTTGTTGTTGTTGTTATTATTATTATTATTCTGGGAAAATTCCTAACATTTAAAAAATAACTTTGCAATAAAACTGTAAATGATATCAGAAACATAGACATCGGGGCGGAGCCAAGATGGTGGCTGGAAAGCAGGGACTTGCTTAAGTTCCCCCCAGGTCCTTCCAAACACCTATAAAAATGGCTCTAAACAAATTCTAGAGCTGCAGAACCCAAAAAACAGCAGAGGGAAGCATGGCTCTAGCTCAGGACAGCCTGGATGGTCGCTGGGAAGGGTCTCTCACATGGAGCTGGAAGCAGAGCGGAGCAGAGCCCAGCATGGGCCGTGCCAGGACCAATCAGACTGGGAGCCAGGCCAAATAGGTAGTAGGACCCTGAATCTTTGAGCTGTGGCAGTTCCCAGACTTCTCAACCCACAAACACCAAAGACAACAGAGAAGGTTAGTGGGAAAAGCTGCTGGGACAAAGTGAAGAGCTCAGAGTCAGCCACCACCCTGGGGGCAGTGGAGATGGTACAGCTCTGAGGCTGCTTCCAGAGCTACAGTTACAGTTGCCTCCAGGCCACAGGGCCACCTGGTAGCAGGAATTTAGTGGTGGATTAGAGCGGAGTGCAAAGCCTGCTTTGCCCGCCTGGATCTAGGCCACAATCCTAGTTGGCAGTTCTTGGGGAAAGAAGAGTGCTGGTGTGCCAACACAGTGTGGCAGAGCTTGCTGTATAGAAGTAGCTCTGAAAACAGCAGCACAGCCCCTCAAGCTTGGGACAAAGTACTCTCTATTCTACAAGCAGTTGTACCCCACCGAAAAACTCAAGGGTCAAGTAAGTTGGCTGGGAATATGAACACACAGTGAAAACAGACTCAGATTCAGACTCAGACTTTGGAATCTTTTTTTGGTAACATAGAAGACCAAAACATACAACCAGAAGAAGTCAACAAAGTCAAAGAGCCTACAACAAAAGCCTCCAAGAAAAATATGAATTGGTCTCAGGCCATGGAAGAGCTCAAAAAGGATTTGGAAAAGCAAGTTAGAGAAGTAGAGGAAAAACTGGGAAGAGAAATGAGAGTGATGCAAGAAAACCATGAGAAGAAGTCAATGACTTGCTAAAGGAGACCCAAAAAAATACTGAAGAAAACAACATCTTAAGAAATACACTAACTCAAATGGCAAAAGAGCTCCAAAAAGCCAATGAGGAGAAGAATGCCTTAAAAGGCAGAATTAGCCAGATGGAAAAGGAGGTCCAAAAGAACAGTGAAGAAAATACTAGCTTAAAAATTAGAATGGAGCAATTGGAAGCTAGTGACTTTAGGAGAAATCAAGATATTACAAAACAGAACCAAAGGAATGAAAAATGGAAGACAATGTGAAATATCTCATTGGAAAAACCACTGACCTGGAAAATAGATCCAGGAGAGAGAATTTAAAAATTATGAAAGCCATGATCAAAAAGAGAGACTAGATATCATCTTTCAAGAAATTATCAAGGAGAACTGCCCTGATATTCTAGAGCCAGAGGGTAAAATAGAAATTGAAAG
>CM053624.1:177603276-177623356 GCA_028646595.1 Phalanger gymnotis | reverse complement strand
CAGGGAAGGCATGGCATAAGTGAGAAATGGAATTCTGTACCAAAGGAATAACTCAAAGACCAGGTTGGCTGGATTGCAGTGTGTGTGAAGAGGAATAACGTATAATAAAGCTGGAAATGTAGGCTAGAGTCCGATTGTGAAGGGTTTTAAATGCCAAACAGGAATTATATTTGATCCAACAACTATTCAGCAGCTATGTGAAGAACTTAGAGAACTATTATAATAGTCCAGGCAAGAGGGGATGAAAGTCTTAGCAAGGGTGGTTGTGATGCAAGTTGTGATCCATAATCTAAGTGATACAGAAAACCTAAAAGGAATAGATTAGAGTCATAGAGATGATTGACAGATTTAAGATTAGCATGCTGAAATAATCCAATAAAAGTTATTATACAGAACTACTAATAAAAATAAAAGAATTAGTGGGATTGACATGAAATGGGATAAATTTGTTAAATATAAGCCAAAATTTCAAGACATCTTTATACCAATTAAGTGTGACATCAAATCACTCGCATTATTGAAATAAGGATCTTTCATGAAGATAGCTACTCTTAGCCATTCTTGGACCTCTCTCCATACTGACTCTTGGACTGACTCACTCTTATTTTGTTATTGACATGGCCTGCTGCTCAGACACTGACCCCTGGGCAATTCACCTAGCTGTTGTCTGCCTCAGTTTCCTCATCTGTAAAATGTAAATGGGATAATAGCACCTATCTTCCAGGGTTATTGTAAGGATAAAATGAAATAGTATTTGTAAAGTACTATGCAAAACTTAAAAGCATTATATAAATGTTAGCTATTATCCTATTAGATGAAATAATTAGGATTCCATTTGGAGAACTGCTAAATGCTTTGACATTTGTTGATTTGAATGAGCATATAAACAGAATCTCAAAATTTTTACTCAACTTGAGAAACATTTACACATTTAAAATTCTTGAATTCTTTGTCTTTTACTATACTTCAATGGTCTATATTCTTGTTAGTGAGAATTCTCCCTCCACAAACATATCACAATCCCTCTGTAATTGAATTGTCTCCAAGAGATGCTGTGAGCAAACTTCATCAATAGGCAGTCAGATTGGTAACAAGCTCTTTAATTTAACTTTATTTTTTTCAAGTATTTTCCTCAAAATTTCAAAACCAAATTCCTTAGTCTCTAATAAATTTTACACAATAGCACACATCAAGTGACCAGTAAGTTTATTTCTTTATGCCCATCACACATATTATTTTGCTATTTCAATATCTTTATGCAACCTAGGTATCATTCTCAATTCTATACTCTCTCACACCTCCCCATATTCAAAAAGTGGTCAGGTTGTGTCCTTTCTCTATCTCTCACACAGAATCAGCACCAGGTGTTTTGTTACACAAAAGGAGCCTAACGGCCTTCAAAACCTCTTCTTTAATTGGAACTTCAGCTAGTGAGGCACTGACTTCAACTTGAGATAGACAGTCAATGGCTGCAGTATCAATTGATGATGGTCTGTTGAAAACACTATGGAAGTGTTTGACCCATATCTCTAGGATCATGTCCTTATAACTAGTCAATGTGGGTCCATCAGCACTGAGTAGCTGAGATACACCACAGGTCTTTGGCCCATAAATGGCCTTCAGGGCATCATAAAAGCGATTTGGATTGTTACTAATGTTACTATCAGCATAAAACTGCTTTACAAGGTGAGAGCTCCATTACTTACACAAAAGTTGACTAAAATTTTCCAGGTTATGTGGCAAGAGGACATTATCCCATGGGAGGCCATTGTCCATCTCTATAAAGGCAAAGGGAACAGATTGTCCTGTGACAATCACAGAGGGGTGCAGGTAGGGTCTCCCTCTTAGTCACTGCTGGCAAGATTCTCTCCAGAGTCCTCCTTAATAGATGGATCCTTCACCTGGAAGATGGTCATCTGAGAGCCAGCGTGAGTTTAGAAAGGGCCAAGGAATGGTTGATACAATATTTGCTGCCCAACGACTTCAGGAGAAATGCCAAGAGGAGAATAGAGATCTGTACACAATTGTAGATCTGACCTTGGTCTTTGATGCTGTCCGTCGTGAAGGCATATGGAAAATTATGTCAAAATTTGATTGCCCAGAGAAGTTCATCAGTATCACATGTCAATTTCACAACAGCATGCTTGCCTGGGCTCTGGATAATGGATGACACTCTCATGCCTTCCCAGTCACCCATGGCGTGAAACAAGGCTGTGGGCTTGCTCCCATGCTTTTAGCATGATGTTTTCAGCCACGTTATCAAATGCCTTCAAGGAGGATGAACAGTGCATCAAGGTCAGCTATCGCACTGATGGTAAATTCTTTAACTTGAAAAGACTATAAGCCAAGACCAAAGTGGAAAGACAAAAAAACAAGAAAAAGGGCAGCTAGGTGGTGCAGTGAATAGAGCACCAGCCCTGGAGTCAGAAGGACCCAAGTTCAAATCCGGCCTCAGACACCTGACACACTTACTAGCTGTGTGACTTTGGGAAAGTCACTTAACCCCAATTGCCCTGCCTTCCCTCTCAAAAAAAAAACAACATAAAAAACAAAGTGGAGGGAGTGTTGGTATATCGTTTTTTGTTTGCAGATGATTATGCACTCAATGCAACCTCTGAAGCTGAGATGCAACAAAGTATGGATCATTTCTCTGCTGCTTGTGCTAATTTTGGCCTAATAACACCAAGAAAACACAAGTACTCCATCAGCCACCACCACGATACCCATACGTGGAACCATTGCTTACAGCATATGGAAAAGTTCTGAAAGCTGTGGATAACTTCACTTACCTTGGCAGTATCTTTCTAGGTGTAATAGTAATTAAGGTGGGACTTTTTTAGTATTTTCTCTTTTGAAGCACTTATTTAATCAAGTGCCCTTGATGAGTCCGGCCTTTGTTTCTTTGGTTAAATTAGGAGTCTTTGATGACCTCCTTCCCTCAAGGGAAAGCCTAGTTTACACGGGTTTGAGTCACATGTTTTTGACACCAGAGGCTTTTAGGCTACGTGGGTTTGAGTTGAATGTTTGTTATGCTTTTAGGTCACAAAGTGAGTTGCATGTTGTGATGCCCTTTGACCTTGAACAGAATATATAAACTCAAGAGGCTGGTGTCTTCCCTTGGGGCTCTCAGTCACTGGAAGAATGGCGTGTGACTCTGGGCATGCCGTTGTAACTGCCCCCTCCCCGGCTTTGTTAACCCACATATTGGTTTGTATTTGGTCTGTTTATAATGTATGGTTGTAATTTGTTTGTATTTGCTCTGAAGTTCAGGTTGCTGGCTTTTATTCCTGAACTAAGAATGATATTTTTATGTTGGATTAAAGTGAGATTGTTAACCCCTTACTTTCCTTAGTAAAGCAGATCAAAAGAACCTGTGCTGGCAGCTCTTGTTGCTAGACCTGGGTTGGTCCTTCACCCCCACAACAGCTGCTAGCCGAATTGCTGCTACACTAGGGATGTACACATTGATAATGAGGTTGATACACACGTTGCCAGAGCTATCTCAGTGTTTGAGAGGCTCTGAAGGAAAGTGTAGAAGAGTGACTAACAAACTGAAGGTCTACAAAGCCATTGTGCTGACTCCACTGTTGTATTCCTGTGAAACCTGGATACCATACAGCAGCATGCCAGGAAACTGAATCATCATAAAAGGATTCTGAAGATCACCTGGCAGGACAAGATACCAGACACTGAGGTCCTTTCTTGAACTAAACTGCCAGGCATTCGAACTCTACAGCAGAGAGTATAACTCTGATGGTCTGGCCACGTTGCTCGAATGCCAAATGTATACTTGCTTAAAAGACTATTTTATGGAGAACTCACACAGGGCAAGTGCTCACATGGTGGTCAGAAGCCATACAAGGACACTCTCAAGGTCTCTCTTAAGAACTTTGGAATTTATTTGTGACATGGGAGACACTGGCACAGACTGCTTAGCATGGCATACCCTCATCAGAGAAGGTGCTGTGTGCTCTATGAACAAAGCAGAATTGAAGTAGCTCAAAAGAAACGCAAGATGCACAAATTTAGGAAATCCTCTCCAAATGTTCACACAGAGTATTTGTGCCCGACCTGTGGCAGAGCATTCCAAGGTCCTATTGGTCTGATCAGCCACAGTGGGACACATTGTAACTTGACTCTAACGTAGTGATGTCATTTTGGTCCTCTTCAAGAACTAAGGACAACAACCATCTCTCATTTAACCCCCTTTTTTTCCTCCGATAGTGCTACCACCCTTGGTACTGACCCTTAGCACCTCATACTTGATCACTTCAATAATCTTCTAGTTGATCCCCCTGCCTAAAGTCTCTCCCCACTCTAATCTGTCTTCCTCTCAGCTGATCTTCCTAAAGCACAAGTATGACCATATCACACACCCTTGTGCCCCCACCCCATTCAACAAACTCCAGCAGTTTCCCTTTTATTGGGGATTTGTTCTATCAAGTTTGGATTCAGTCCAAGGGCCACAAGTGAGGACCTAAAGGGCCACATGTGGCTTCAGAGCTGAAGGTTCCCCACCCCTGCACCAGACTATGAGCTCCCTAAGAACAGGGACTGTCTTTTGCCTTTTTTTGTATCCCTAGTACTTAGCACAGTGCCTGGCACACAGTAGGTGCTTATAAATGCTTGTGACTAACTGGGTTTTAAACAACGATTCTTTAAACCAAGACTAGCTCAACACAGTGAGACTATTACACAACTGGCAACGTTAGCCCAGTGCCACAAAGGTTTCTTTAATGACAGAATAATTAAGAAAATCAAACGTGAATAATTCTGTACTTTACATATAAAAGGGGTAGTTAGGTGGCATAATGGATAGAGTGCCAGGCCTGCAGTCGGGAAGACCTGAGTTCAAATCAGCCTCAGACACTTACTAGCTGTGTGATCCAGGGCAAGTCACTTAACCCTGTTTGCTTCAGTTTCCTCATCTGTAAAATGAGCTGGAGTAGGAAACAGCAAACCACTCCGGTATTGCTGCCAAGAAAAGCCTGACTGGGGTAATGAAGAGTCAGACACGACTGAAACAACTAAACAACAATAGATATAAAAACATTATAACTTGATCACACTCCCCTTGAAATGCAGGATAGATGCTCTACCTACTACTAAGTCCTGTTATCTCTGTTCCCCAGACATAGGACCTGGCAAGAACAATGCTGACCACCAGAGGGAACCCAAGTTGTTCTTAAAACGTTACAGAAGCTCAGCAGTGAATGAAATATAAAATTAAGAGAAAAAATATTATTTCTGGCAGGAACAAAATCCTACAAATAAAAGCCACTTTCCAATAGCTAAAATCTTAGCCCAATTCTAATACTACTCATCTGAAATAAAAACTCAATTAAGAATCTGCTACACATTTTTCTCATACACAAAATCACAAATTTAAAATAATATGAAAATTTCCTGTTCTCTAATTAAAACAAAGAGTTAGTTACAAGGAAAGAATAATTGTTTAACATACATATATACACACACATACACAATTTCCCCAATCAGGCAGTGAGGATAATGCATACCTAGCTCAGTAGCTGGAATTATTATAGACCATGTCCCTTCTAGGCTCAAAACAAAATGCATTATTGTAAAGTGTGTACAACTCTCAGTAAGTCTGTGTAATTTTCATTCAGAAGGGCCATATCTAAGGTTAATGAGGAAGTTGTAGAATAGCTATTCCCAGATGCCAAAAATGAAATGGCTTGGAATTCAACTAAGTGGCTAATGTTACTATACTCTAGTTGGGCCAGGACACAGAAAGAACACAAGGGAAGACTTCTACTACTTTATTTCCTAGGAGAAGCCAAGTATTTGCACAATTATAGGACACTAAATATGCTATCTAGAAAAAAATGTTCAGATCTAATTTATACCCTCCTCCTCCTCTTTTATGTCCTTAGCTCCAGCCAGATCCTACTCTGCTTTGATCCACTCCATCAGAAATTCACACCAAAGTCTGATAATTGCATTCTGGTTTAAAAAAAAAAATTCATACATAGATTATTAGCATGTTCCCCTACAGTGCTTCATTGCCATTTGAAAGAAATAATGTCATTCACACACCCCAACTGGTATTTTAAAAGCACATGGGGATTTATTTTGACAAATAAATCCTTGTTATTTCAGAAGTTCTGCCAACTCCACTTCCACTGTTAAAAGAAATTTGGCCCATAGCATCCTCATGATGGTGGAGACAATGTAGACTGTTTTACTCCCCCTCAGAGAGGATTTGTTCAAAGTGCAATTCCTTACTATCCCCACCATCCACATTCATCACAAGACACCCTACACCCAGGAAAACAAGAATGGGAGGTTATTGTTGAGAAAGAATGAATGAGACAATGTGCAGTTCTGTTCTTGTGGCATGACAATGTGACCTAGGCCAGGGCACCAGCTGGGCTTCATGTATCCTGGCACAGCTGCCTCCACTTGATGTATAATAATGAACCTGGCTAGAGGGCCTTTCCATTCCTGAGTCCTGTAACTCAAAGTCTCAAAGAGTACATATTGGATTAGATGATACCAAAGGTCCCTCCCCAGTTGTAAGTCTATAAAACTACAACTGGTCTTCCTCAAAGGAAAGCACCAAATACAATTCCTGACTCTTCCTTTTTTATTAGGGATAAAAATTTTAAAAAACCTCCCAAGACTGCAGAAGACCTCATTTTTCTCTTCTCCAAAATATAATCAGTGGGAATATTACAATAAAAAGTATCAAACACAAAACACCATCTGCACAAAACACTAAGGAAAACTCACAATTTCTTAAGTCTCCAATTATGCATTGGAACATTTAAGAAAATCATGAATAAAGGGTCTGTTACAGAGGAGTTTGACCACCAGTGTACTATTAAATATAGTTACTAGCAAGGTTATTACCACTTTCCTAAAGTGAGAGTTATTATAGGGACAGACTATACTTATGGAAGAATAAAGGATCTGTTCACTGGTAGTTGGCAGAACTTCCCAAAAGAAGCCAAGCTTTGATACAAACCCTAGAATTAGAGAATCTCATTATTTTAAAGGTCATACAGTTCAACCTCCTTTCATATAGTAATCTCCATTATACTATTACCGAAAGAGATGATCTTATCCTGAGCCCCTACTTGAATTCTACCAGTGACTGTGAAACACATTACCTATTTTCCACCAAGATCATGATTTTTTTATTCAAATAATCAAAGCTGATGACCAATTCACTTCTTAAAGACCACTAGCTGGTCAAGTGATTAGGCCAGAAGGGCAGCTAGGTGGCACAGTGAATAGAGTACCGGCCCTCAAGTCAGGAGGACCTGAGTTCAAATGTGACCTCAAGACACTTGACACACTAGCCTTGTAACCTTGGGCAAGTCATTTAACCCCATTTGCCCTGCCTTCCTCCCTCCAAAAAAAAATTTTTTTTTAAAAAGAGATCAGGCCAGAGAGTAAGCCAAAACTCTCCTGTTGGATTCCTCAATTTTGGATTACCTAAAAATTCACTTGGGCCTTCGAAAAGGAGAATTTTAGAAAATTCCTAAATGTCAAGGAGGAGGCAAAATTTTCTTCTATAATCTCCTGACTCTTCGTTTAAAAAAAAATTCAAATAAAATTAAGAAGAGAGCCAAAAAGCCAAACTCACTCTGAAGCCACAGACTCAGGAATGGGTTCATCAAGCAGCTCCAAGCTGTGCAGGATCCAATAACAGAGCCAGGGGCGGCTAGCATCCAGACACTGTGAGATAGACAGAGAAGAAAACACGTTTCCTATTTATACTACTCTAAGACACTGCTGACCTGATATCTTCTGTCTCACTCCAAGCAGCCTGGTAAGGGAGAGGGTATTCTATTGATAAGAGTCAATAATTGAAGAAGGGCTCTGGAGAGCTGTGGCCTTGGCCAAGAGCTGATATAAGTAACAAAGGAATAATACACCAACGGATTTCACCACAAACCTAGTAGTTCCTCAACCAGAAGTAAGTGAACTCAAAAGGCTAAGGGAAAACAAAAACTTGTTGACATTCTTGCTGGCAGTATTGGGAGGCAGTGGGCAGGAAAGGAGCTTTCTTAATAGGATGAAGCAGGGCAAAAAGTTCATATCCAAAATAAAAGGACAACAGAGGAAGGATACCAAAAAGTTCATGATACTCTGAAATTTAGCTGGACACCAAAAAAGCTCCTAGTTTTTGTTTTTGTTTTCAATCTGAAAACCAGCACAGCCTGCCCAGATGGAATACCTGGTCCCAGATATTCTTCTGAAGCTACATGAGGAAATGAAGTGGATCAACAACCTGGCTTACTCCCATAAAGGAGGTAGGTATATGGGAACTACAATGACAATCCTACAACGAGAACAGTACAGGTACACCGGACAACCTTGGAAAAGGCAATTTCAGGAGGCTTTTAGCAAATAAAAAGAGGGTAGAGAATCTTATCTGATTATGGGTCTGGTCAGTTGGAAAAGTCTGAAATTCAGTGCTCCTGAGCTGATATATTTACCTCATAGGCATCTGTCAGCTGTCGAAGGCCTCTTTTCAGATAATGGAAGTGTTTCTCTCGATGAAGAATAAGTCTGGAAAGACAAAGAGCTTATTATAAATAAGCCTTCTATGGAAGCTTTACATGAATAGTCCCCTCCCCCCAACAGTTAAACATACACATACTCTCTTCCCTTCACCATGGTCATAAAATAAATAACCTGCTCCTTTTATAGCCCTAAAAGGTAGCTAAAGTGTAATATGAAAGCAAAAAAGAAAAAAAAAAGGAAACAAACAGGGTGCCCATCAATTGGAGAATGGCTGAACAAACTGCAGCACATGAATGTAATGGAATATTATTGTGGCCTAAGAAATGACGAATATGAGAAAGTCAGAGAAATAAGGGAAGGCTTGTATGAACTGATGCAGAGTAAAGAAAGAAAAACCAGGATGATAATCTATACAATGATTACGATAATGTAAACAAAAAGGCAACAAAATTCAGATTGAATGCAATGACCAACTGTGGTTCAGGAGAACAGAGGTGAAGAACTACAGGTGAAGCAGGTTGTACACACTATCAGATGAGGTAGTTTTGCTATTTTGCTTAATACTATGTTACTTTGTTACAAGAGAGAACTCAAGAAGGGGAGAGGGATAGGAGCATGTGTCAGAAGATGACTACACTGTAAAAAATAAAAGGAGTCAATAAAACTATTTTTAAAAGACAAAAGACCAACATTGTGTCTCAAACAGTCCACTGTCCTATAGCTGGCAAGCTCTTCCCTCCAATTTAGAATCCCTGTAATCCAGAGTAGTTGCCTGACTGGCTTAAGGCGTCTACTCCTGCTACCATGCCCTGCTCCCTCATAACCCATTCCAGCTCAACATGCCCACTCTCCTCTCTTTCCAAGTGTCCTAAAGAAACTCCATTCTACAATTAACAAACTGTCCTTCATGTTAGGACTTCTCTTTTCACATACCTTACATCTTTTTGCGATCATAGAAATCTGGCTACTCTTAAGGAAACACTGCATCCCTGGCTAAGCTCTCGAGTACTGATGATACTTTCTTTTATGCTCCCAAATATACAGTCCAGGAGGAAAAGGCACAAATGGAACAATGCTCCTCACGGCCACCTCCAGACCCTCCCCTACCTTCCATCATTTAGCAATTTCACCTCCTTTGAAAGTCACTCCATCTGCCTCTATCTAGATCCTAGTTCCAGTTCAGTGCTGGGCTCATAGTTTTCCTCCCCACTACAACTCCTGCCCATATACTTCAAATTGCATGTTGATGCATGACCCCCAGTTCATCAATGTTCTCCGTTCTCATTATGGTCATACCTTGAATTCATCATCATGGTCACTGTGCATAATTTTTAAATTTCTCTTTCTTGACCATAACCCTCCTCTACTTCACTGTCTCTCTGTGCTTTATCCCTCTTGAAATGATTCTCCATCCCTCCCCACATCTCCAGTTATGCCACCTGCTCCTTGTCTTCCCAGGCCATCCATCAGCTCTGCTCTGGCCTCTATTCCTTCCTTTTGAAATCTTTCTTTTCTTTAATTTTTAAATTTATTTTAACTTTCAATTTCAGATTTTTCTCCTTCCCCTACCCATTGTGAGAAGGAAAGAAACACAAAACTCATTACGAATATGAAGTCATGCAAAATAACCTTTAAAATCTTGACCCTAGTTACAGTCGAATTTATACTGTCCTCTATCCTTGAGTCCCTTGCTCCCTTGTCTTATCACCCTTATCCCTTTCCAAACTCTAACCCTAGATTACTTTTACCACTCTCTCTGACTTCCTACTGTGCTATTGCTGAATGCCATTCAAGGAACTCACAGTATTTATTTATTATTTGTGCCACATGTTTTACTGAAAAAAAAAATTGAAACATCACAAGCTCCCTCTTCTCTCCCATTTCTATACCCCAAATCCCTTCAACGTTCTCATTTATTTTCCTTTTCTCCCATGGCAGGAGATGCGACCCTTCTGCTTAGGCCCTTGATTCTGTCTCCTCCAGCAGATTGCCCCTTTGACCATCGCTTCTCTCTCCCTAATTTTCAATCATCTCTCTTTCCCAACTAGCTCCTTTCTTGAGGCCTAAAAATACTGCCAAATATCCCCCACCTGGATCCTTTAAAAAAACCTCACTTGACCCTTAGCATCTCCTCAAAGCATTGTCCTTGCTCTCTTTTCCCTTTCACAGCCAAACTCCTAGACAACAAAGAAAGTTGTCTGTACTCTGTTTCTGCTTTCTCACCTCCATTTCATTTTTCAACTCATCTGACTTCAGACTCCACCACTTATCTGAAAACTAGTCCCTCTAAAGTCACCAATAACCTCTTTATTGCTAAATGTAGAAAGCTTTCCTTAATCTTCATTATTCTCAACATCTTGGCAGCATTTGACACTGTTGAATGCCTTGATTCTCATGGGTATTTTTCCCTCTCTGAGTTTCAATGACTTGGCTCATTACTCTTCTCCTCCTAGCAGATCAACATAATCCATTTCCTTGGTAGGCTAATGATCTATTAATGGCTATACCCCAGAGCTCTATCCTATCTTCCAACTCCGCTGTCTATATAACTTTCCTACCAAGACATCTTTCCAATCTAATTGACTCCAATGGATTCAACTACTGTCTTTTTGCAGACTTCCAAATTTACATACCTAGTCCTCAAGTCTATCTAGCTCTATCTAGTCTTCCATCTCCCACTGGCAGCTGGATTATCTCCACCTAGACCGCCTTCAGGCAGATTTTTAAACAATACATCAAAAACAAGTTTTCCCCTCCCAATTTCCCTATTTCTGTCATGGGAAATGCCATTCTTCGAGTCAGACAGGTTTAGGACCTAAGAATCATCCTCAGCTCTTCATTCTTACATTCCGCACCTAACCAGCTGTCAAGCCTTATTGATTCTACCCCTACAACATCTCTCAACCCTGTCCTCTTTTCTTTACACACATCACAATCACTCCAATTCATACTATCACTACTTCTAGCTCGAACCTTTCCAATTGTTTCCTAATAAACATTCAGCCCTTTCCAAATCCAACTTCCACACAACTGCCAAACTGGTATTCCTGAAGCACAAGTCTGATCATATCTTTCCATGGCTTAAGAAATTTCAGTGGCTCCTTTACTCTCTAGGACAAAATGCAAATTCCTCCGTTTGGTATTTAAAGCCTCTCAAAGTCTGGTTCTAGCCCAAGTTTGTATGCTGATTACACATTACCCCCTCTCTCCCTGTTCTCAGTAACTCTGTACACTCAACATGGCTATCTCCCATGCCTGGCATGCTCTCCCTCCTCAATTCCAATTCTTGGAACTTATTACTCCTTTGAAGGCTCAGTTCAAGCAGTGCCTCAAGTGGCACAACACACCTTTCCTGATTCCCCCAGTTGTTAGTACTCTCCACACATCCCTCCTATGCCCCTCCCCCAAATTACTATGTATTTACTTTATCCATACTTTGCATTTACTTACCTGTGTACATGTTGTTTCCCCCTAGTAGAAATGTAAGCTCCTTGAGGGCAGGGACTGTTTCATTTTTGTCTTTGTATCCCCAGCATCCAGCACAAAGCCTGGCACAAAGTAGGTGCTTAATAAATGCTAGTTGACAAACTTGGGCCTGGAGAAGAGTTAAGAAAATTCACCTCCCTGCCTTCTTTGCAAAGGTGAGGGATTATTGTATATACTGTTAGACTTGGCTGGTGTGTTGGTTAGTTTTGCTGAATTGTTTTTTTCCCTCTTTTTAAATATTTGTTACAAGGGATAGTTTTGAGTGGAAGGACAGGGGGAGGGAGACATTAAGAAATGAAGGTGATATAAAAACAAAAGATGAATAAAATATGATAAAATAAATGCTTGTTGAGTTGAATAAAAGCACCTAGAGGTCGTACTAGAGAACATATATGGGTGATACATAATAACATCCTCTCTGCAGAGACTTTATTCTACTGCAGAAACTATAATTTGCACTATGCAGCCAGCTTGAGACCACAATTCATAGGGCTTCTGGCTCTTCAGCTCAAGTTCCCTTTCTTATTCCAATGACAGAGCCATTAATGACTTTCTATGTCTTGTCTTTCTCTGCATTTTAAAGATATTTCTTCATAGAAGTTAAGAGTACTTCCTTGAGGTTTGTAGTGTTCACTAAGACTACCCCTCAGTAATACACCTATCATAACCTCATTTATCTCTCATCTCCTAATTGCTAACCTAAAGCCAGACAGTCATGTTTTTTTGTTTTGTTTTGTTGTAGCCTGTAGCTTTCCTTGTATCTTATCAATATCAGCATATTGGCCAAAAACCTGTTACAATGTGCCACATCCAGTCTTATTCATAGATGGAACAGGTAGCATTCTCAGAACTTATGGCAAAGAAAAATAAGCATTAAGGAAGAATTCAAGATGCTGAGTCAAGATTCTAAGATCTAAGTCTTAATCCACTAATGAAATGATGTAGGGCTTTTGTAAGGCAGTACTTCTGTGTCTGTAAAAGAGATTGTCAAAAGAATTAGAGCTACATACCATTAGATTTTAAGACTACAGGAAAGAGAAATGATGCCCAATAACATCAAATAGCATTATATAATTCATCTACAAAATAATGATCTCAAAAGGTCTCATGTTTTAAGGTTCTATGAATCTAACTATAGCAGGGGGAGGGG
This sequence comes from Phalanger gymnotis, assembly GCA_028646595.1. Classification (NCBI taxonomy): domain Eukaryota; kingdom Metazoa; phylum Chordata; class Mammalia; order Diprotodontia; family Phalangeridae; genus Phalanger; species Phalanger gymnotis. Next base: position 177,610,221 of record CM053624.1, on the reverse strand, counting down.
GAGGAAGCTTAGTTCAGTTTTTTATATCAGTCAAATTGGTAGGCCCATTAGAGTACAATGCCCCTCTACATCTGCTTCCAATTAGATTATCTAGTTAAAAAGTAACAAAAAAAGGGCAAGGGAGGAAGAGCTCAGCCAGAGAGTGAAAGCAGAGGGAGTAAGTATCTTTACTGATGAAAGTGTTTGCTTTCAGAAAACTTTCCTAGTTTAATCCTCAATAGCACATTTTATTAGCATTTCTAATGCATACAAACTACACTTCCGGAGACCAATTAGTCCACTCTCCCTCTTCCAACCAAGGAGCCATAATTCTCTGCCTTTCTAACCTTCTACTAGTCTACTGAGGTGCTTCTCAGTCAGGGATAAACCAATCAGAAGCCTACATAAATTTCTAACAAGACTTGGCCCCTAAACATGAATCAACACAATGTGCTCTTTGGGATTCTGAAACTAAAAAGAAGTATGAGAGCCTGAATTCCAAAGGCTCTTCCCACAACTGTCACCACACTTGCACAATCTAATCTTGTTGGATCAATTCCGATTTCATACCTTTCCACAATTCCTTCAGCTCCTGGGTTGTTCCTACACAAAATTTTAGAAAGCACAAAAAGATGTACTCAAACCTTCCCACACAATTGGCATTACCCTGATGAGTCTCACCATCCCCCAACAAAATTCCAAGCAAACTTTATGCTGGGAGGTCAGGACAGCCTGAGCAGGCCAGAGGAAACCTGCTGAGGAATGGGAAATGCTTAGGAGACATACTGACAGAGTGTACTAAGAGAATTCCTTAGCCTATTTCAACACAAGTAAAATTTTCATCAATGACTGTGGGCTAAAGGAAGAATTCTCATCGGCCACTTTAATTATTTTCACATCTGAAAAATCATTTACACTCTTTTTAAAAATAGTAATTTGTATATGATTCTACTAAAACTTTGTTTTTTTAAAAGATAATCCCTTAACAAATAAGTAGAAAAGGTATGCATTCTCCTATGTATCTATCTGAAACACACAGACCAAAACAGACAGCTGCCATTGTTTCCTGATGCTCTTAATTATTCATATTATCAATGTTTTCAGAATCTGTTTTTTTGATGGCTTAGGAAGAGTCTGGCAGGGGACTCCCAGATGAGTGAGTGCTTGTTACTAAACTTTAGTCTACTGTATCACCTCAAAACAATGACAATGCACCAAATAAACAACAAAAAGAAATTGTTACAGAACACATTTTGAGGGAACATTATCGGAAAGACCAAAAAATGAGTAAGCAAAAAAGAGATCTAATACAATGGAGTAAAAGAAAGTTAGAAATCTCCAGAAGGAAAGAATGAGGCTGCCTCTCTGGAAGAGAGATTGGACATATCAATAACCATAACAGTAGTTCAGAACTATGATAAGAACTGTAAAGAAAGATCTCATAGCTAAAAGACTGAAAACAGGATCAATGAAGAAACTCAAGAAAACAAACGTGAAAACTGACAAAGTAGAAAGAATGTGGGAAATCTAACCCCATTTACTGAAGTCAGATACTTCAATATACCCAGTGATATCCCTGGCCTCATAGAAAGATCCTTCAATATACATACTGATGTCCCTCAAATATGTAGCTTTCCAATTCAACAACTCTTTCTTCATGACCTACATTTTCACTCCACCTCAGTCGCCCAAAGGGATGGTCACATGGGATGCCAATTCTGTGATCTAATTTCTGATATTCTTCATTTTCACCATGACACATCTTCTGCCACCTAGAACCTCTCCACAAACATACCATCTCTTAATCCATCACTCCTGCTCTGAACCCATTACTCTCCATTCTAAAGCTTTGCCTCTAAGGTTAATCTAATTCAACTATCCACTATGTTCTGCCCTTGGATCCCTTTCCTCTCTGTGCTACTGCCACTCATGCTTTGCTAAATCCAATTCTGAGGTGCCTCACACCATCTACTGCTCCTAATTCAGGTGTAGCTCAAAGTTGCTAAAGTTACACCACCAGCATTCTAAATGCACTATTGAACTCATCTTGTTTCACCCAGGCATTCAACTCTACACAGCAATCCTTTTATTCTTCCCTGATGAACTCTATGGCACTTCTCACAGTGGCTGCTTCAAACTTCCTCTTGTCTATTTGAGACTCCTCCTTTACCTCTCCCTCTTGGCAGAGGGCTTTTTTGTACTTTATTGAGAAACAAAAGCTATCCATTGTGAATTTCCTCATCTCCCTTATTTCCCTCTCAAAATCTACCAACGTCAATCTTGTCCTTTGCTCCAGTATCTGAAGAGGTGTTATTATTTAGTCATTTTTCAGTCATGTGACCCCATTTGGGGTTTTCTTGGCAAAAATGGAGTGATCCTGCCCATTTTACAAATGAGGAACTGAGGCAAACAAGGTTAAGTGATTTGGCCAGGGTCACATCGCTAGTAAGTGGCTGAATATGAATTCAGGAAGAGGGGTCTTTCTCATTTCAAGTCCAGGACTCTATCCACTGTGCCACCTAGCTGCCCATCTGAAGAGGTGGCTCCCTCCTTTTCAAGTGCAATTCCCCCTACTTGTGCCCTTGATCCCCTTGAGGTACTTTTCCACTTCGGACTCCTAAAGCTAGAGCTGGATGTAATTCAGACCTCGAGTAGTCCAACCCCCTTCATTTTATAGATGAGGAAACTAAGGCCCAGGGACATTAAGTGACTCAAAAGTAGGACCTGAATCAAAGCCCTTTAGTTTTAGAAATAGCACTCTTCCCGGAAACTTTCTCCTTCAATCATTCCCTCAATTTCCAATATTTCCATCTTTTATGGTTCTTTCTCTGCATTCTACAGTCAAGTCTAAGAAGTTCTTAACCTTAAAAAACCTTCACTTGACCTTGTCATTCCCTTGATAAGCTGATATAAGGCTATTTTCCTTTACAGTCAAACTGCAAGAAAGAGCTGAATATGTTTGCCATTTCTTCACATTCCATAACTTCTCAACCTACTCAAACGAATTTGGTTTCTGACCTCACTATTCAAATGAAACTGTTCTCACCTAGGTAACCAAATATCTCTTAACTACCAAATCTAATAACCCCTCTTCAGTTCTTATTCCACTTAAGTTCCTTACACCTATTGACAGTCAAAAACCACCCTTTTTGTTCTAAACAGTTTCTTCTCCTTTGCCTTTACATTTGACCACTGTAGCTGCTAACCACTGTGACAGAGGAAAAAAATGCTTGTCAGGGGCAAAACAATGCAAAGACTGGAGTACTGAGGATGGTGGAAAAGGCAATTTTTGCTACCTGAACAGCCAAAGGAGTCAATAGCTCCACTCTCCTAGGTCTAGCTCCTGTTCCACAATGCCAGTATGCTTAAAGCTGAACTGTGCTCAGTTCTAGTTAGATTTGCTGCTAAAATGCTCCAGCAAGCTTGGTGATTCAGCACAATTATAATTTCATACTCCTCATCCTGAATAAGCCTTCCTGGTTAATCAGTAAGAGATGCCGGGGCGGGGGGAGGAAGGAGAGGGAGAGAGAGAGAGAGAGAGACAGAGACAGAGAGAGAGAGAAAGAGGGAGAGGTAGAAGGAGGGGGGAGAGACAGGGAGAGAGGGGGGAGGGAGGGAGAGGGGGAGAAAGAGAGAGAGAGAGAGACAGAGACAGAGAGAAGACAGAGAGAGAGAGAAAGAGGGAGAGGTAGAAGGAGGGGGGAGAGACAGGGAGAGAAGAGACGGGGGGGAGGGAGAGGGGGAGAAAGAGAGAGAGAGAAAGAGAGAGACAGAGAGAGAGAGAGAAGGGAGAGATACCATTTTTGCTATTGATTCATGTTCCCTGACCCACATGGCCCCACCACAGCTGCCATGGCAGATCTTTTGTCTGAAAACCCTATGTAAACCTGAGCCACCACTGGCTCTGGGCCTTCTAATATCCCACTGCTCACCCAGACCATCACTGGGCATGTTGTCAAATAGGACAGTGGAAGAGAAAGAAGCCACATTCAGCTTTATCCCTGGCTGAATTGCTGTTTATCTGTCCATACTAAGCTTTACTTATCTATGAACATCAACAAACTGTCCTGGCCCATCCTAGTATGGCTTCCTGCCATGCAACCCAACTCTGAGTGAAATATTCATGACACTGATGGAACTCACTTTTTCATTCAAAACTATAGTCAGAAGACATCAAATAAATAAAATCTGGGCATCTTCATCAAAACATAAGATTCACACACAAAAATAGGGGGATTTTTTTTCTTTTTACTTCCACTGGACTTGGAATTTTTGTCCTCATTGAGGGAATAATAAATATATTGATATATTGTTGCAGAATTACAGAAATTCCCAAATGGAGATGGAATATTGCAAACCACCTAGCACTATGCCACAAAAAGTTAAGAAACCTATCTGAAAGATGGAGTTAAACATGTATAACTGGCCTAGGAATTCACAAGACTTAAATTTCATTGAAAACCTATGGACTATAAACAAGGGCAGAGTTAGGAAAATGTACTATTTCAAAGATACACTTAACATCCAATATGATCAAATGCAGTTTCATGAAGAATTAAAGATTTGTCAAAATCTTGTGAACTCAGTGCAAATCATACAATGATTTCAGCAAAACAAAGCCATATTTCAAGTTAAGAAGCTTTAAAAAAAAGATTTAAAAAAAGGTTTACCATATGTCAATAAATAACTGTTTTATTTTGTTCCAGTTAATTCACATACCACCTTAGGATAAAATACAAAATCCTCAGCCTGGCATTTAAAGGCCTTCATAATCTATGCTTAATCTTTCCAGATACTTCATACTACTCCTTTCATATGTTCTACATTCCAGACAAATGGCCCTATCTCAGCATCCTACCTTATGTGATACCTGGAATGCACTCCATATATATATCCAACTCTTAGAATGTGGCTTCCTTTAAAAGTTAGCTCATGGGGTGTTTCCTACAAGAAGTCTTATCTCATTCCCTCAAGATGTCATTGCCCTAGCCTTCCTGAAACTGCCTTGTAGTTATTTATCAAATTTAGTCTTGTATTTTCCTGTGAGAATTTAAGCTCTGTAGGGAGTTTTTTTTTTTTGTCTTTGTACTCCCACTGCTTAACACAGTGCCATGCACATTGCAAACACATGTTTGTTGAATTAAATGGGTGAATTAACAAAAGAAATATGAATAAAAGATGATTTAAATGGAAAATAAAAATGTCACCCTACATGAGATGTAAAGGACCAAACCACAGAAACAATTTTAAAATATACCAAAGGTGACAATGATTATGAAACAACCTAACAAAATGTATAGAATACAAGTACAGCAATACTTATTGGAAAATATATATTCCTAAACACTGGCATTAACAAAAGAAAACTGATAAACTTGAGCATGCAGTTTTAAAAACCTGTAAGACCAGCAAATTATCTCTTATGTGACCTAAATATTAAAGATCATACCATAAAAAAATCAGAAGAGAACCAGATTAGATGAGTTTCACAGCTTTGGCTAGAGGGTGAATTCATTACCAAATAAGGAGTAGAGGTGATTACAAAAGATAAAATAGATCATTGCAATTATATGAAATTTTGCCACAAAATTAATGCCAACAGGCCTAGAAATTCCTACATCAACTGGGGAAAATATGTACAGGGTATTTCTAAAGTTTAGACACATAGGCAAAAATGCATATTTTCAAGAAATGAAATGAATGAAATTTTTATTTAATTGGAATATTAACAAATAACATCTTCAATATGATTTCCATCATTTGTGATGCAAAGATTGATGAGCTTTGCAAGATTCACGTGAACTCAATGCAATAACTTCACACTGCTGTCAATTGCCTATGTGTCCAGATGTTAGGAACACCATGTATAGCAAATAAATTTGATAAGGCTCTGATATTTAAGACATGCAAGCAATTAATAGAAATATCAAAGAGCAAAAGTTATTCCCGAATCATTTTTCAAAGAATATAAATTCTATAAAGAAACTAACTATAAAAATTAATAAACTATTAATCATATGGGGAAAATGCTCAAAATCAATAATACTAAAAGAAATAAAAATTAAAGCAAGTCTGAGGTTCCACATTATATGCATTATATACCATTATAACCATCCAAAAATGACAAAAAAAAGAGAATAGTCTATACTGGAGGGCTTGTGTAAAGATGAGCATAGTGGTAGAGTTCTGATGAATTGATTCAACTATTCTCAAAGTAATTTGGAATCATGCAAAGAGAGCGACCAAAATGGCCATTATCCTTTGGCCCTGACATCCCAAAGCATAAACCTCAAAGAAGTTAATGATAGAGGGGACAGAGCCAAGGTGGCGGCTGGAAAGCAGGGACTAGCGTAAACTCCCCGCCAAGTCCCTCCAAAAACCTATAAAAAATGGCTCTGAACCAATTCTAGAACTGCAAAGGGAAGCAGGGCTCCAGGACAGGATAGCCTGGATGGTCTCTGGGTAAGGTCTATCCCGCATGGAGCTGGGAGCAGAGGGGAGCAGAGCAGAGCCCAGCGTGGGCAGCACGGACCAACCAGACCAGGAGTCAGGCGGACCGTGCCCTAGCACCCTGAATCAGGGAGCTGCAGCAGTTACCAGACTTCTCAACCCACAAACTCAAAAGACAATAGAGAAGGTTAGTGGGAAAAGCTGCTGGGGACAGGGAGTTTGCAGTTCGGCCACCATCTGGGGGCAGCCTCAGATCTACCGCTGCACTTGCTTCTGGCCCCAGGCCCACCTGGTGGGAGGAATTAAGTGGCGGATCACAACAGGAGTGAACAGCCTGCTGACCATCTGAGTCCAGTCCAGGTTGGGGGTTCTTGGGGAAGGAGGAGTGCTGGTGTGGCAGAGCTAGCTCATCCCCCCAAGGGTGGAACATAGAACTCTTTACTCTACAAGCAGTCATACCCCACTGAAAAACTCAAGGGTCAAGTAAGTTGGCTGGGAACATGGCCAGGCATCAAA
>CM053624.1:177578966-177602776 GCA_028646595.1 Phalanger gymnotis | reverse complement strand
ATGAGCTGAAGATGAATAAGGGATGAGAGAGGAATATATTGAGAGAGGGAGATAGGGAGAGATAGAATGGGGTACCATTATCTCGCATAAAAGTGGCAAGAAAAAGCAGTTCTGTAGGAAGAGAAGAGAAGACAGGTGAGGGGGAATGAGTGAATCTTGCCCTCATCAGCTTTGACCTGAAGAGGGAATACCATACATACTCAGTTGTGTAGCTTACTCCACAGGAAAGAAGGAGGAAGAAGATAAAAAAAGGGGGGATGATGGAAGGGAGGGCAGATGGGGATGCTATCTTGCAGAGGGGAGGGGGGTGGAAATGGGGAGAAAATTTGTAATTCAAACTCCTGTGAAAATCAATGCTGAAAACTAAAAATATTAAAAATAAACTAAAAAAAAAAAAAAGAAAATGAGGGTCAGATTTTTCAAAGATAATGTTCACATAAGGGGAACTCCAAATTGAATTTGCTTCATTATGAAGTTTCAGTTTGAAAGGGACCTTAACTGCCAGTACTCTCCAGGGCTCTGTCCTGAGGCCCTCTTCTCTTCTCCCTCTATACTTGGTAATCTCCTCAGTTCCCATCTCTATACAGACAACTCCCAGACCTGTCTGTCCATGCTCAGTCTCCTATCTCAACCTTCCTACTGGACATCTAAAACAGGATGTCACATAGACATCTTAATCTCAATACATACAAAACATAACTCATTATCTTTGCCCCCAAACCCTCCCCTCTTCCCAACTTCCCTATTACTGTCAAGAACACAACAATCCATCCAGTCAATTATGTGCACATCTCACTGTCTCCTTCTCTCATCCTACACATCTGATAAGTTGCCAAATCTTGTTTTCTACCTTCACAACATCTTTTGTATATTTTGCCTTCTCTCCACTCACTCAGCAGAACCCTAGTTCATGCTCTCATCATCTCTTGCCTGGCTACAGCAATAGTCTTTTGGTTTGGTCTTCCTGTTTCAAGTCTGTCCTCAGTCTAGTACATCCTCCACTCAGCCATCAAAGTGATCTTCCAAAGCATAGGTCTAAGCGGGTCACTCCCATTCACCCACTTCCCACTCAATAAACTTCAGAAGCCCCCTATCACCTACAGGATCATATATTAAATCCTGTTTAATATTTAAAGTCGTTCACAACCTGAACCCTTCCTACCTTTCCAGTCTTTTTATACTTTACTCCTTTCCACGTACTCTACAATCTAGCAACACTGGCCTATTTGCTGTTCCTTACACATGAGACTCCATCTCTCAATGCTATGTCTTTTCACTGTCTCCAAATGTTTATAATACAGTTCATCTGCCCCTTCTACAAGCTTTCTTCAAAAAAAATGCAAAAATGTGGTCTCTGCTCAAGAGAGAGCAAAAATCCTTAGAGAGCAGAGATCATATTTTTGTATTTCTATGAATCCCAGCACTTAACACAGTTCCTGGTACATAGTAAGTACTAAATAAATGCATACTGATTATTGACTGACAAGAGGGAAATTAATAGAGACAGTAACTTCAAAGGGAGTCAAATTCAAAGGCATCAGAACACAACACTCCAAGGCTTTCAAATCTACACTCAAACCAAACTCTTTCAGCAGTTATACAAAACTCTGTTATCTTTTCCTAATGCTCCCTTCATTAATAAATCACATAAATTTCCATGGTCCCTTTCTCAAAGAACTTCCAAACTCTGTGCACCCTCTATTTTCAGAAAAAGAATCATAGGAAATGAAATTATTGGTGGGGAACAATATGGTAGTGGTTTAATAGTGCCATAGCAACAGCAAATAGCAAAGAGCTCGAGGTCCATTTCCCCACAGTCATAGAGCACAGGGTTCATAATCATGTTAATCGAAGTGATATGACTACTCAGAGGAAAAGTGTGTCATCCTAACCCATCTAAACTCCTTTAGAAATGAAAGGATTAGTCACTGAAAACTTATCTTTTTAATTTTTTTAAAACTGATCAGTACAGAGGTTTCCACGAAAGCTATCACATCCAGCTCCACGAAACAGAAAAATCATACAAAAATCACACTGCTTATATAACTGGCATATGCCTACATAGATTAGGCAATCTATTTTCAAATATATATTTCATTACTTATGGTCATTTAAACATTTTACTTTGAGTTTATCAAACCCAACTGGACAATTTTTTAATTGCTTCTATTTCTTCATTATCTAACCTGTTCAAATGATCTACTGTTGATTTTTCAATGAGTATCAAACTGTTTTAATGACTTCTGTTGTTCAATCGTTTTCAGTCATGTCCAACTCTGTAACCCCATTTGAGGTTTTCTTGGTGAAGATAGTAGAGTAGTTTGCCATTTCCTTCTCCAGTTCATTTTACAGATAAGGAAACTGGGGAAAACAGGGATAAGTGACTTGCCTAGGATCATATAGCTAATAAGGGTGTGCGGTCATATTTGAACTCAGGTCTTCCTGACTCCAGGCCTATGACTCTATCCTTTGTGCCACCTACCTACCTGCCCTTGTTTCAATGACTACTGCTTCATAAATACATTTGAGGTCTAGCAATGCTTGCCTTCTTCATTAGTTTTTCTCCCCTCAGAATCTCCACTGAGCCTGCTCTTTTTTTAATCTAAATAAGTTTAATTGTTTTGTCTAATTCTAAAAAGTATCCTCTCAACAAAATTCATGAATTGAGGTAGCATTATCATTTTAAGCTTAAACCTACATTATAATACTCTGTATTCTCAGAAGCCAACCATGGTCAATGAGTATTTCTGCAATTATTTGTCTCCCTTTTATTTTTGTAAAAGTGCCTTGTAGTTGTATTTAATAATTCTTATGTTGGTTGTGTAGGTTAACTTAAAGATATTTTATACATTTTGGAGTTTTTAAAAATAGAATCTCTATTATGTTTCTACCTGATTTTTATTAGCACTATACATACAGAAACACCAAAGACTTTCTGTGTTAATTTTGTATCCTACCATCTTAGTGAAGGTATCATCTTAATGCTTCTTTGATGATTCTCTGGACTTTCTAAACACAATATGATATGATTTGCAAAAATGATACTTGTTTCCCTTCTGCTGATGTTTATATTTTTACTTTCCTTCTCTTGTCTTATTACTATCACAAACATTTCTAGAATTGTTAAATAATAATGGGGAAGGGTAATGTCCTTGCCTTGCTCCTGTTTGTACTAGGAAAATTTCTAGTGTTTCATCATTGCAAATGATACTAGCTTTTAGCTTTAAATATGTACTTGAAACAATATGAAAGAAGGGCCTTGCCATATCTATCATTTTATTTTTGTTACTAATTTGATTAAGTGTGCCAATTGCTTTTATAAATGTTGAGTCATTCTTTCATCCCTCAAATGAATTTAACTTGGTCACAATGCATTACTTTCTCATTATATTTCTGTAGATTCCTGCTAAAGATTTTAATTTAAAATTTTTGCTTCAGCATTCCTTAGTACGACTGTCTTATAGTTTTCTTTCCATGCACTATCTCTCATTTGAATATCAAAACCATACTTGTGTCATAAAAGGACTTTAGTTTTGAGGAAAATTTTTATATGATAGGAATTAAATGTTTTTTAAATATCTGACAGAATTCACTCGTAACTCCACTTAGTAGAGGATTTCTTTTTCTTTTTCAGTTCATTGTTTTCTTGTTTAACTTCTTTTTCTGAGACTGGCTTAAGATCTCTTATCTTTTGTTTTATTAGTTTGGAAACTTTATATTTTTTGTAGATATTTATCAACTTTCTTCGAATTCTCAGTTTTGCTAGCACATAATTATGTACTTGGATGACTAGAACAATGGTGGTGCCCTCAATAAATAAGGAAGTTAGGGGAAAGAGTGGGTTTAGAAAGACATGAGTTCTGTTTGAGGTACGCTGAGATACCAGGGTTTGAGATGACATCTAAGTAGAGATGCACAACAGGAAATTGAAGATGAATGCTGGACATGAAGATGTGGGATTCATCTGCATAGAGATGATAGCTGAATCTACAAGAAAGAACAAAAATAACTGAGTCTAGAGAGAGAGAAGAGAAAAAAAGGACCTTGAACAGGACTCTGGGAGAATTCAACAAAAAAGGAGAATGAACAGATGATTAATCTACAAAACAGACTGAGGAGTACGAAACAGGTAAAAAGAAAACTACAATAGAGGAATATCAAAAAGCCCTGAGAGGAGAGATATCCTGAACAAGGGATAAGAAACAGTGTGTCAAATACTACATAAAGGTAAAGAAGAATGAAGGCTGAAAAAAGACCACTGGCTTAAGAACAAAACAATTGTTGCTGACCTTAGAGAAAGCTGTCTCAGTCAAGTGTTACAGAAGACAGATCACAACGGGCTAAGTGGATGGGAGGTGACACAGTGGAGGCAATGAATATAGTCTTTTTCTAGGAACTTATGAAAAGGATAAGAGATATTGGACAATAGTTTGGAAACAACTAAAGAGTCACATGAAGAGGTTTTTTTTTTTTTTGCATGAGGAAGATCAAGACATACTCGAGGGCCATAGGTAAGGAGTCAGTGGACAAGAAAAGAATGAAAATTAGGGAAAGAGAGAGAATGGCCAAGAGGGAATATTCCAGAAGAGACCAGAGGAGATAGGACCAAAGGTACAATCAATTAGAGAGGTTGGTATTAGCAAGCAAAGGGTGAGAAGATGATGTCATGACAGTTTAGATTTGAAGATCTTTCCCACCCATTAATAAGCCATGTGACCTGGTTATGTCACAGGAAGCCTAAGTCACATGTGGTGTAAGGAGTCTGCTGAGAAGAAAAGGAAATTGTGTCACAGGAAATGCTGAGAGAGCAGTTGGAGCTGAGGGAAAGAGCAGATGTGTGCTGTGCTATGAGTGAGTTTGTTTGTGGAAAGAACCCAGCAAGGGGGTGGATGGTTATGGAATGGAGTGGTTCTCTGCTATAGTATTTCGTATTGAATTCTTTGCTGCTGTGATGGTTTCAGGATCTGATCCTCTGGTGTCTGAATAAATGGTTTACTTCATCTACCTTCTATGTGGAGAGTCTTTTATATTTTGTGATACGGAACCACATAGGCATTTTGACAATTATCATCTATATTGGGATGCTAATACAGAGGAGTGAATGATGTTGAAGTGATTTAAAGTACAGAATCTGAGAGTAAGCTTTTAAGAGACAGCCCCAATAAAGTAAGGCTTTGTACTGAGGGACAGGGCAAAGGGAGTATCTACATGGCCTGAGAAGATGAGATTCCTTCTGTGGGGAATGCTTTCACCAGCAAAGAATAAAAGGATTGATCTGTAGCACTGTGCATATGGTTGAAATTAAATCATATACATTTGTAGTGAGCCATGTCAGTTGGTTATTTGGACTTCCTCTAAAACAAATCAGTAGCTTGACAAGGTGGCTGGTAGGTGTAACCCAGGACTGGGTTTGGAAAAACATAATCAGTGACAGGAAAAAAGGTAAGATATTCAAAGGTCTAGAACAGTATAAAGTTGAACTGATTTAAGATTCTGAGGAGAGGAAAAGTGAAGGCAGAAGTGATTGTCTAGGAAAAGCAGGAAGGGGTAGAAAGATTAGAAGTTACAGTGAAGAAAAAATAAACAGGTTTAGAAGAGTCAAAGTACAGAGAGAAATTGAAAGATAGGAGGGTATGGATAAAGGAATTTCAGAGATATGGATTTTGGGGATGGGGCATGTGAGTGATGGTGACAACAAGGATGTGAAAGAACAATTCCTGCTGGTGGCTAAGATGAAAATAACAAAAGATAGGGAGGTTGGTTAACTCAGAAGCTATTTGAGAGGATATCCAAATGCAAAGTGAAATCTCCAAGAATCCTTACCAATTATTTCCTCATGTGAAATAACAAGGACATATCTACATAAGCTGCCCTAAGTACTTTTCACAAGTAAATTCCAAAGTGTTTCATTTTAGGAAGCTTAACAACCCAAGCAGGCAAATATGAGGCATAATGGATAGTGTTGGGCCTGGAATCAATTAGATTTTAGTTCAAATATGGCCTCAGACATTTACTAGCTGTGTGATATTGGGCAAGTCACTAAAACCTGTGTCTCAGTTTCCTCAAGTCTAAAATGGGGATAATAATAGCACCTCCCTTCCAGAGTTGTTGTGAGGTTTAAATGAGATATTAGCACAGTGTCTTAGTAGGCGCTGAACAAAGCTTGTTCATTTCCCTTCATTTAAGCCTTCCCATTTTGAACTCTAGTTTTCAATTTGCAAAAAAAAAAAAAAGTTGTAAAAGTTCATTTGCGAGGTAGCTGTTTGGAACTGGGACTTCATTTTCCCACTGAAACAAAGTTATAAATGACAATGCTCAAAGGTCCAATTTAATGTATACTATAACTGAAACAATAATATATCGCCCATTTCCCTTAGCCACTGAACATATAATCTGATAAAAGTTAAGGGAAATGCTATTTCTACAGGCAAGGACTGCTCCTTCTGCTTGTCTGTATGGGGAGGAGCTATTCATTCTTTTGTCCTGAAATTTATAAAATAAGAAGTGCCTATATGTTTGGAAAGTAAGAGATCTAAGTCATTTCCTCAAAATCATTCAGAAATCCAGTGGAATGGGCAAGAATAAAATACCTAATCAGCATAACTTAATCTTTATTAGACTATTTGAGTTTGTGTCTGTGAAATACAGTTTTCCTCTGCATATCTAATTAGTTGGGAATATGGTATGTTTTCCATTTCACTGCTACCTAAAGAAGAATAAAAGATACAGAATTGCAACTTCTAAGTTTTGCTTTCATAGCTGCTATTTTAAATCAATTTCTTAAGGACATCAGCTTTCATCTCAGGAATTATCAGTCTCTTTTTATATTTTTTCTTTATTCCTGGGGGCCCTTTCTGAAGGCACACTTGCTGCCTGAGAATCATTTTAACATTTTTAAAAAGATTAACTTTGCCATTAATTAGAACCGGAAAGAAAAAAAATATGCTAAAACCTTATAATTAAAAAATGTTGGGTTTAAATCTGCATGGCCTACAGCAATTTAACCAGGTTTGGCACCAGTCTCTTCTAAGACAGAAGCAAAGGCACAACATTTGGTCTTGACTAAATTTTCTGTTCTGCTGTAGCCTGCTTTGTTCGAAGACTAGCTCTCCTCCAGTTCTTTACACATCACAATTCTGGAATGAACTCTCTAATCACTTGTACCTCTTGGAATCCCTGGTTTCCTCCAAGTCTCAGCTCAGGAGCCACCTCTTACATAAAGCTTTTCTTCATCCCTCTAATTATTAGTATTCTGTTTTGACTATTTTCTGCCTGTACTTACTGCTCTTTTTTCTGAAATCCTATTGAAATATATATAGCATTTAACACTTAAATATTATCTAATGTTACTAATTTATCTCCATTTGAGTCTCAGAGTTTTTGCTTGGTATTTCATTGTATTCCTCCTTGTCTCCCCCCCACACACACACACACACAAAAAACCTCACTCATTCATTCAACAAATACCAGTAAAGAGCTTACAATAATGTAAAATGGCATGTAACAATATATAACAATATGAAATAGTACGTATAATAATATAACAGTAAATGTAACAATTGTAACAATTAGAAAAGAGCTTACAATAATGTAACAATAAATATAACAACATTATAAATGTACAAGATCCATACGTTGCTACAAGAACAAGGTGCTATGAGTGTTCATAGAAAGATGAGATTTCTGGTTCCGGAGATTAGGGAAAGCATCATCTAAGTGGTGGTATTTAAGTTGGCCTTTAGTCAAAAATAGGTGATTTTTCTTTTCCTCTTGTTTTATTCTGAACTTAACATACACCAAATAAAATGGATAATTCCATCTACATAAAAGAGGATTGTTGTAGCTCTTCATTATGCCCAGCTAATTTTTCCATTTCAAGTATATAATAAGATTAACCTGTAGCTTTCAAAGCTATCTTTCTTGTCTGCATTGATGATTTCAATAGAGATTTGAAGGGAAAGAATGGAATTTTAGGTTTACAAAATGGTATGGGTCAAGGCACATAAATGAGAAAACACACAATATGATCAAAGGGTGGCAAAGCAATCTAGTTTAGCTAGAGAACAGAGGATGAAAGAAGAGTAGCTTGAGACAAAATTCAAAAGGTAGGTTGGAGCCAAATTGTAAAAGGCTTTGAGTGCTAGGCTAAGGAACTTGAATTTATTCAGTAAACCTGAATTTGGTCTTTAATCAGTAGGTAGTCATTGAAAGTGTTTGAACAATGTAGCAACTTGATGAGAGAGATGGGCATCAGGAAGGTTAATCAGAGGTGCAAGATAGGGGTTTAGGTAGGAAAAAAATGATTGGGAGGCTATTGCAATACTCCAAGGGAGAGAAAATGAAAACCTTAAATAGGATGTAGTAGTAGGGTCAGTAAAAAGAAAACTGGTGAAGAGATAATGTAGAACTAGGATAAGTGGATTTAGTGACTAATTAGATATAAATAGAGGAAGTCTAATTAGGCTTTCTAGTCTTAAAACAGTGTTGAAAAGGGCACCCAAAAGAGTTTCAGAGAAACCAGGGAAAACTTATATGAACTGATACAGAATGAATTGTTTAGAATCAGAACAATTTATACAATAACAATAACTATAAGGATAAACAACTTTGAAAGGCTTAAGAAGCAGAAGCCAATCTGGCTCTTGGCCAGAGCCATGAAGGCAGAGTAGCAGAAAGGAGTACATCCCAGCTCTCTCCAATAACTCCCAGATCTAGAAGCCAGACCAGACCAAGTCCTTATCACTAAATAAAAAAATGGTGAGTTTTTTTCCCAGGTTGGGCTGGCACAGGGAGAAATGTCTGCAGTGACTGGGAGCAAGGTCTGGCCAAGAAGGGCCACAAGAAGCATCTTCCAAAACAGGGAGAGATTGTTTACCAGGGCAAGAAAAGAGAAAGGGGTATTTATGGGGGGGAGGGGGAGCGGTTCAACAATTAGGCTAGCAGCAGTTATGGGGGTGAAAGACCAACACAAGCCCAACAACAAGAATGCTGCCAGCACAGGTTCTTTGATCTGCTTTACTAAGGAAAGTAATGTTAAGGGGTTAACGATCTCAGTTTAATCGAACATACAAATATTATTCACTTAGTTCTGTGGAAAAAGCCAGCACCCTGAACTTCAGAGCAGATACAAACAAATTACAAACATCAACAGACAGACCTTGTCTGATTCAAATCTCAATGTATAATTACCAGGGTTTAACAAAGTCCCAACATCCAGGTTTACAAGCTGAAGGGCTCTTAACTACAGCTGCCCAGAGTCTCCACATCAACACACCTCCAAGAGTGAGGGCCCCAAAGGAAAACGCGAGTCTCTGGGTTTATATATCTTGTTCAGGGTCAAAAGTGAGTCATACATGCAATTCACCCACTTGACCTAAAAGTGTCACAAAAATTTGGACTTAAACCTATGTGGTCTAAAAGCCTCTGATGTCACAAACATGTCACTCAAACCCATGTAAACTAGGCTTTCCCTTGAGTCAAAGAGGTCATCAAAGATTCCTAATTTAATCAAGGAAACAAAGGTCAAACTCTTCAAGGGCACTTGATTGAATAAGTGCTAAAAGCCCATCTTAATTACCAATGCATGGGGGGGGAACAGGTGTACATTAAAGAATGGAATAGTCCTTAACAAACTCTAACAAGGTACAAATTTTTTTTTCAATAAAGCTACTTTTGGGGTGGCAAAGACCTATAAACAGAGGGAGAGACCATCAATTGGAAAATAACTGAATTAATTATGGCGTATGAATGTGATAAAATACTATTGTGTTATAAGAAATGATGAAGAGGATGGTTTCAGAGAAACCAGGGAAGACTAATACAGTATAAACTAATACAAGAGTGAGGCAAGCAGAACCAGGAAAAGAGTTTATATAGTGACAAAAATATTTTAAAAGATGAACAATTTCTGTTCAATGCAATTACCAACCACAATCCCATATAATTCATGATGAAATACACTACCCACCACCTGATGAGAGATAATGGACTCAAGAGTAAAGATTCAAATAACTTTTTAAACATGGATAATGCAGGAATTTGTTATGCTTTGTAGTTTTTTCTTCCTCAACTGACTGAGAGGAGGAAGAGAGTTTTTGCTGAAGGTGGGTTATTGTTGAGTGAAAAAATATATATAATTAAGAACTCTGATCAACACTCTAATTGACTCAATGATCAACTATGATTTCAGAGGACTGATGATGAAGAATGCTCCCCAGCTCCTGACAGAAAAGTAATGGACTAAATATGACACACATTATTGCACAGGGTGCCAATGTGGGTACTTGTTTTGCTCGACTGCATATTTGTTACAAGGGTTTTGTTTTTCTTTATTTTCTTAGGAGTGGGGATGAGGAAGGGCATAGAAAGGAAAGAAAATAAATGCTTGTTAATTGAAAGATTATATAATTTTAAAAATTAAATGCCCCAAAAAACATTGTCTGGGAAGTAGGTAAGTTTCAGTCCTCCCTAAGCCACATCTTGTAATTGTCAAATCTAACAGTCTTTTCTTGGGCCTGATCATTCTTGATCTCTTTATAATCATCTCTTTCTCCTGAATACTCTTATCCTCCCTGTTTTAGTAATGGTACTCGATCTTCAGACTTCTCTTAACTTCCCAGCCACTCCTCAGTATTCTTCAGTGGATCATTATTTATATCCTACCCCTTAAAAACATGGGTATTCCTCCAAATATCTGTCCTGGACCTTCTTTTCTCTCTCCAAACCTTTTCTCTCTTTCAAAGCTCTCACCAAAAACCAAGGGGTCAATCATCACCTCTAGACTCCTAGATCTACATATCCAGTTTTAATCTCTTTCCACAGCACTACTAACATAGCACCAGTTGCCTAAGGGACATTTCTAACTAAATGTCCTATAGACATCTAATATTTGACATTCCAAAATGGAACTCAGTTATCTTTCCCCCTAAATTCATCCTTTTCTTTAATTTTTCTATATCTGGGCAGGGCATCACCATTCTTCCAATCACCCAAGTTAGCAACCTTACAGTCAACTTTGACTTTTCATTCTGCCCAGCCCCGATATTTAATCAGCTGCCAAATGTTGTCAAGACCAATTCAACATCTCTAACATCTGTCCACTTCCTTTAACTCATCCCAAAACCACCCTAGTCTAGACCCTCAACACTTCTGGTCTAGACTACTGCAATATAATCTGTTAACTAATATCCTGGCCTCAAGCTTCTCCCATCTGCAATCTCACCCTCCACAGAATTGCTAAATTGATATTACTAAGCATAGGTCTAATCATGTCCCTTCCCTTCTCACAAAGCTTCAGTAGCTTCCTATTGTCTCTAGGTTAAAATAAAAACTCCTTTGTTTGGCATTTAAAGCCCTTCACAATTCTAGTTCTAGCTTATGTTTCCAGGCAGATCACACTTTACTCCCCCTTGAACACTCTACGCCCTAGCCAAGCTGGTTTACTTTCTGCTCCCCACATATTTCATCTTCCATATCCATACCTTCGCAAAGGCTGCCCCCGGGCCTGGAATGCTTTTCCTCTTTTCCTCCTGTCTTTAGAATGCCTAGTTTCTTTCAAGGTTCTGCTCAAATGGCACTTCTTTCAAGAGACCCGGTACTCCAGCAGTCCCTAGTGCCCTGCCCCGTTGTTCAGTCATTTCAGTTGTGTCCAACTCCTTATATCCCCATTTTCTTTGCAAAGATGCTGGAGTGTTATGCCATTTCTTTCTCCAACTCATTGGACAAATAAGGAAACTGAAGCAATTTGGGTTAAGTGACTAGCCCTGGGTCACACATCTAGTTAAGCATCTAGGCATTCTATCCACTGCACCACGTAGCTGCCCCTCTCCTAGGCTGTGCCCTGCCTGACTCCACCAATGTTACTTTGTATATATTTTCTATTTAGTTAAATGTATACATGCTGTTTACCACATAAAGGCAGCACAAGGCATGGTCTCTGTATTCCAGGTACTTAGCATTGGGTCTGACACATAAATAGGTGCTTAATAAATACTCGTAAATAAAATTGTCTAGGTTTTAGTTTCTTGTCCATAAAAATAAGGGATGAACTATATCAGGGGTGTCAAATTCAAATAGAAACAGGGGCTGCTAAGCTATTCGAAAGGAACTTTGTGGGCCAAACCTATT
This sequence comes from Phalanger gymnotis, assembly GCA_028646595.1. Lineage (NCBI taxonomy): Eukaryota > Metazoa > Chordata > Mammalia > Diprotodontia > Phalangeridae > Phalanger > Phalanger gymnotis. Next base: position 177,590,650 of record CM053624.1, on the reverse strand, counting down.
AACATTAACTATGTTCTATTGTGTTGGTTTTTTTTTAAATTGTTAAATACTACCTAACTACATTTTAATCTACTTCTGGCTCAGGCTGCAATGCCTCCCTCTGGCTGCCTGTTTGACAAATCTGAGATAGATGATCCCTACATGGTCACTTCTAGCTCTAGAAAGCTATAATTACAGGATCCCTGATTGTTTTATGTGTGTAAGTCTTGTCTCTCCAAATATAAGCTCCTAGAAGTGAGACACCACATAAAATCATGTAATCACAAAATATAAGAATTGAAAGGACCTCAGAAGTCCTGTGCTCCAATATATACCAAAACAGAAATATCATCTGGAACATCCCTAACAAAGCAGTATCCAGCCTCTACTTGAAATCTGCAATGACAGGAACCTGATACCTCTTCAGGCAGTCAGTAATCAACTGGCTGATCATGAGGTAGGTATTCTTTATGCAGAAACAGAAAAAAAAAAATGACCCTCCGAACTTCTACCCATGCTCCTAATTCGGCCCTTTAAAACCAAACCAAATTTAATTCCTCATCCACCTAACAGCCTTAAAAGTGACTAACAATACCCATAGTAAACACTCAACTACTTGACTGGTTGTTCCACAGCTAGCTAATGACACATTTCTATCACTTATATTGGTGGCCAAAAGGAAAAACAAACAAAAATCATCAGTGAACAATCTCTTCATGGCAAAGGTAATATCTCAGAATGTGAATGTCCCAATATTAAGCCTACAGCCCTGAGTCACAGAGCATTTGCAAAGGAATGGATTCCAGATGGTTACATTAAGTAGGGAGCCTCAATTAGCACTGATAAAAGAAGGGGAAAAGGATAATGGGAGGAATCAGGCCTTTAGCCAAGCATTATTTGGTTTCACTTCAAATGTCACATTTTCTTATTAAAATATGGCATTATGATAATTGGACATGGAACTACAGATAAACATCTATTTGTTACCAGCAGCAAAAGCACAAAATTATGTGTCAGGTTTCAGTAAATGTCAATATATGAATAAGAGCTATACTCAAAAGACCAAAGTCAGCTACAAAGGTAAGATCCCACCCTCTCCCCAGTAGCGTTCTCCTACAACCTGAGCCCTTTTTTTGTCCTGCCTAACCCTCAAAGTTTGAGCTGAAATAAGATCAGGACAAGTAACAAAAGAACCAACTTGCCTTTACCAGTAGGAGCCACAAATGTGAACCATGAGAAAAAATGTGCCTAAGACATATTAATTAAGAAGACAAACAGAGAGAAGCTTCAAATAATCAGCAAGAGCAAAAACGTACAAGATAGAACACTGACTGATAATGTACCCACCTAGAAAAAACATGGTTTAATGAAAAGACCACTGGACTTGGAACTGGAAAACCTGTGTTTGAATTCTAAGCTGTCATTTACTAGCTTGCACTTGGGAAAACCACTTAACTTGCTTCTCTTGAATCATCTACAAAACGGGGATATTCCCTAATAGGACTGACATATAGACCGGTGTTTGTTGGTCCAGACTTATATCAACAATGTAGGGATTTCTTGATGTAGAGACTCATGACATACCTTCACAGATGCAGATCAGCAATTTATATATAACAGTCTTCTTAGAAGGTTGTCTGGGCCACTAAGAAGCTTGCCCAGGGTCACAAAGTCAAAATGTGTCAGAGGTAAGAATTAACCCAAATCTTCCTGACTCCAAGGATGACTCTTTTATCAATTTAAACACTCCACTTGTTGGGAACATTAAATGGGATGAATCTAAGAAATTATTACCATAACCTCTGTTAACCGCAATTCCAGAGGACAGATGATGAAAAATACTACCTATTTCCAGAAAGAGAGAGGCAAGACTTAAATATGCAGAACAAAATACTCATCTTTGGATATGGCCCACATGGGAACTTGTTTTGCTTGACTATGCATATTTGTTACAAGGTTCCCCTCACATACACACACCAGGGGGAGGTGGAAAGCGGAATAGGAAAGAAAATGCCTATCAATTGAAAAAAAGAAATTATTACTTCTGTTATTTTTTTCCCTAATTATCTCTCTTCTGTTCTCTAACATACTGATCCCCCTTTCTCTATTATTACCCTGTTAATACTCTCTATAAACTACTTTTTGTCCTACAGTTTTGGCCACTACATTTATGGCCTACCCTCATTTGTAATCCTTTTCTCATAGCATCTAAAAGACTATTATCAGTCTAAAAAATAAAAAATAATTATAATTGAACTATCAATTCCAACCCATCGCTTAGGGAAATTTGAAAATATTGGAAAAACTGTCATTGTTGGGAGATTTACTCTTCACACCCCTCTAAGTGACCTACACAAATGAAATCCAAAAGGGGAGGATTTTATTTCTCTCACTCAAATACTTGGGTTCTAACTCTACAGTTAAATGATTTTCTTCTCTATTTCCTCTCGCAAATGGGCAATTTTACATTAATACAGGTTTCCAAACGTGGACCTAAATGAAAAAGCCGATTCCTCCAAGGTTCACCCTGGGGGGTTTCCCTCACTGTATTAAGAAGCCTCGTTCTGGAAACCAGCCTACTGCTATTCTGTCACTGCTGAAGTGAATCAACCAGGCTGCTTTTCCTCTTCACCAGATGGTGAAAATTTTAGTAATAACCAACTTGGGAACCTTTCCAACTTGGAGAAAGAGAAGGCACAGAGAAAAAAAAAACAAAACTCGTGTATAAAGCCTTCAGTCCCATCTTGGTGAGTAAGAGGGAAATTACATCTCTGTTACTCACTAAACTGCAGGTCGATGAGATAGGGCCTTGGTCGGACACATGTGGGTCATTTAAGGAATTCATCAGGGTCCAGGAGAGAATTACTCTGATTGCCCCATTTTCCTCAGCCCGAAAGCCTGAAGTACACGAAATGCCACAATTGGGAAAAGAAGGAGAGGAAGACAGGAAGGAGCACCGAGATTTATCTCCAGCTCCCCCCAGCAAAAGGAGGTAGTGTGGGAGGGGGAGGTCAGTCTGACCCTTGACCTTTCCCAGGGGCTCCCCTAGTCCTCGACCTAGGGACACCAAGGAGGGCTCATCTCCTACTCCAAGTGGCCCCAGGTCGTCTTCCTGCTCCCCACCCCATCCCAACCCTGGTACAGGTAACTTTCCCCCTCCCCCAGCCCACTCGACCCCAGGCACTGGGAATCCGCACCCCGCAGATGGCAAGCACAGGGCCACCGCGATGCACTGTGGGAACGGTAGTCCCCAGAAGCGCTTCAGCCACGGTCACCGATAGAGGACCGGACTGCCGCTCCCAGAAGCCTCTGGGCCTCGGCTTCCCCCAGCCAGTCCGCCTCACCTGTTCCACGGAGGTGACCGTCTCCACCGCGTCGTCTTGCAACCGCTCCTGCACGTGCTCCGGGCTCAGGCAGTACAGAGACTCGGACCAGGCTGGGGTAAGGGGCGAAGGGAAATAGGAAAAGGAAGAAGCAGCGGCAGCAGCCATGGCTTTAAAAAAAAAAAACACAGCTGGCGGCAGACAAGACTCAACCTCGTCAAACTGCAACGCGTAGCGTATTGAAACCCAGGCGGGCCGGGGCAGCTACGGCAAGCGGAGGCAGCCAGAAAGTACCGAAAGCGAATCTCCCTCTCTCCCCGCCCTCCTCCTCTAAGACGCATACTGTTACACATTTTTTCCCTTGGCGAACTACGAGGATGTTGCCGCCCTCCTTAGGGAGGAGGAAGCTGCTGCAATATGTTTAGCCCAGAGGAGACTGAAAAAGAAAACAACTTGCTTGGATATGCGTTCAGATAGGGTCCTGGATAGCTGGAGTGCAATTTCCACCTATACTCCGGCCCAAATCTAATCCTCACCTAGTTTTATAATAACAATAATACTAGTAAAGCACCCAGATAGTGCTTTTTTTTTTCATTTACTTATTGAAAGCTTTACTATTATTAATAAATGCTAGTACTATATATCTATGTCTATATATATAAAACGAGACTCTGTGTCATTTCTAAACTAATCCAAACCAAAACTAAAGCTACAGCCAATAAGGTTACTTTGCAACACAATCTCTCAGTGGCCCAATCGGGTACTGCCACAGTCCCTTGGGTTCATTTTCCATTTCCCAGGGAGAGGCTATTTCACAGAGATCATGAGATGCCTACAAGGAGCAAGGAAGAAGGTCAGGCTGAAAAATCCCCCAGGTCCCAGAACTTGGATGCTTGTGCTACTTCTGTCCATTAGAGTTGCTATGAACCAGCTCAAGTCAGTTCTATGTTTGCCAGGACAGCAGTGGGAGTTCCGGGTGCAGGAAGCCAACACTGAAATGGATGTCTCCTAGGTCAAACGTAAGGGATGCTCTGTCTGCCTCCTGGTTGGCTGATTCTGGGTCCTGAGTCAGTGCTGCCTCCTCTGAGGCATTGTCTCTGTTACAACTGACTGGAATGTCCCCCAAGGGAGAAGTGGCTTCTTCCCCAAATACCTTCCAAGAATTTTCAATGATGAGCTCTAATAATAGAGGGGCCTTTTTGGCAAATTTATTCACCAGCTCAGGACTGGCAGAAGATAGTGGCCAAAGAAGACTGGGAGCAAAGCACACTCCCAGGTTGTATGACGTTATCTGATTTAAGGTTGCTTGTTGCTTGATGTTGTGCAACAAGCCAAATAGATGCCTCGAAAGAATGAAATCGGCTCCAGGAAGCTGCTCCATTACCCTGCGTCTCTCAAGCAGGAAAGGGGCAAGTTGTAGAGAGAGGAAAACCAATAATCATGTAGCAAAGTTATATAGTTTCAAGTCTCAAAAAAAAAAGTTTAAGCTTTCATATTCTCAATTTTGGCCGCCTAAGAGTGTATCTCACAAGTTGCAGCTGTTCCTATGGAACTTAGTGCCTCCTGCATCTTGCTTAACGTATTGTTTTCAAGGAATCGATGAACAACTCCATTAAATGAGGATATCCCTGGATTCCATATTAGCAAGGCTAATTCTGTCCAGTACATTAGGCTGTTAATTGTTTCCTTTGTCTTGGCCCGCAGATCCCAAGAGAAAATTAGCTTGCTGCCACACAAAAGATTTCCACCATTTATTTCTACAACCTATATGTTACATAATATACATTCCCAACTGGCAGCTCTCTCCAAGTCACACAGCAACCAGAAAACACTGAGCATGGCACACATCAATCTAGTTAGCCTGCCAACAGGAATAGGCTCCGGGACTAATCCCGCCAGCAATGTCCATACTGCGCTTTGCAGAAAGTGGTCATAGGCTCATCAGCAGAACGAGTCTGAAGCTGCATGAAGTAGGCTCGAGGATGTTCACATTTGAGACACGGTTCTGCAGTGAAGTCGACGTTCTCCCAGGCAGCGGCACCCCACAGCACATCATCTACTTCTTTCAGCTTTGGATACTTCCGATTTGTTACCTTCCTGGTGTTGTGCACATAAGGGCAAGTGTTGCAACCGAAGCGGTGGCAGCGCTGAACCTCCTCCACTATCAGCCCGTTGCCGCAACCTGGGCAGAAGAGCAACATTTTTCCCAGATAGTGTTTTTTATGTAAACGTATTGATACATTTTGTTTCGACACAACGGCTATTTCCCAACAAACATCCAACCGAGCCCAATCTTGTTGTCTTCTACTAACAGAAAGTAGAGATGTGTCTTTAAACTTCAACGATACGGTATGAATACTTAACCACAGTTTTGTTGCCTCTCCTTTCTGGCCTCACTTACATTGTTGCAATCTTTATGCAGCTTGTTCTTTTGGCTCTGCAAAACTTCTTACAAATCTTCCCATGTGTCTTTGAATTCTTCGTTTTCGTTTATGGAATGGTGATATTCGATTACCTTCAGGAATATATTATATAATGCACCTAACATTCCATGGATTTTAGTATAATTTATTCAGTCATTCTCCCAATACTATGCACATGCTTTGTTTCCAGGTTTTTGTTGTCACAATTAATGTTACTATGTAGTTTTCTTAGCTCATTGACTTATAGGATCCGAGTCCTAAAGCTTAGAAGGGGCCTCAGAATTCAAATGATCCAACACTTAATTTTACAAATAAAGAAACTGAGGCACAGGAAGGTTAAGCAATTTACCTAAAGTCACACAGGTAGCAAGCATTAGAAGCAGAATTTAAGACCACATCAATCAATAACGTTAATTAAGCATCTACTATGTGAGAGACCATGTGTTAAGCTCTGAGAATACGAAAAGAAACCAAAGATAGCACCTGCCCTCAAGGAGTTAACAATCTACTATGAACAATTTAATAATTTATTGCCTAATTTTAAATAGTTTCAAGAACAGTTGAATTAATTCACAGGTGCCAGAAGTGAATTAGCCTCCAACATTCAGTTTTCCCACAGCAAGGGTGTGCTGGAGCCCACTCTCAGGATTGTTAAATTTTAAATACCAACGTTTACACCTTAGAAACTGGCGATCACTACAAATAAACTGTTCAGACTTAAGAAATGTTAATAATGCAGATTAAACTTAAAAGTGTATGCCTACATTTTTTTATGGAGAGCCCAAATTTTTGTTTATTTTCTTTTAAAATTAAATATTTTATTTTTTCCAATTACCTGTAAAAACAATTTTAATATTATTTTTTTTTATTTTTAGTTCCAAATTCTCTCCCTGCCTCTCCTTTCCCCCTCATTGAGAAGGCAATTTCATATAGGCTATACATGTGCAATCATGAAAAACACATTTCTGTAATAGTCATGTTGTGAAAGCAAATGGACAAAAAACATGAAAAAAAAAGTAAAAAAAGATATGCTTTAAACTGCATTCAGACACCATCAGTCCTTCTTTGCAGGTGGATAGTTCGTAATGTTCATCATAAGTCCTTCAGAATTGTCTTGGATTTTTGGATAGCTGAGAGTAGCTAAGTCATTCACAGTTGATCATCATGCAATATTGCTGTTACTATATACAATATTCTGCTAGTTCTGGAGAGCCCAGTTATTGAGCAGTTACCAGCACACCCCTATATCATAGCCCTATAAATATTGCTTGAGCTCAACAGGAGTGTAGTAGAAGACTCAGAGAATAAAGTCATCACTAGACTTTATGTTTAGTAACTGTAAGATAATGATAATGATAATAATTACGTAATGTTTTAAAATTTGCAAAGCACTTTACATCCATTATCTCATTTGACCCTCACAATGCTACAGTCCCACATTTAAGTATTTTTGTTAGGTTGACGAATGGGAAGTGGTATCTTAGGGCTAACTTGATTTTGCATTTATCTAATTCTCATTGATTTTTAAGTTGCTGTTGTTAGTTTGTCTTTTGATTACTGTTCATGACCTTTGATCACTTCTCTACTGGAGAATGACTGTTAGGTTTGTATAGTTATGTCAACCCCCTATGATTTTAGATATCAGAAATAGTTAATGCACAGTTTTTTTAATCCATATCTTTTCTCGTGATTCTAACTAAAACGAATTTTGTTTTTGTTTGTACAGCTCTTTACAACAACACAGGGTAGTATTACTATCCAATTTTTCAAGTGAGGAAACTGAGTTGAGAGAGTGACTTTCCTATGGCCAAACAACTAGTAATTTTTAGAGACAGCAGTCACTCCAGGTCTTCCTATTCCCAGCTCATTGCTTTTCCTGATAAGCATGTTGCTGTTACTGGTAGCAGAAAAAATACATGACTTGAACAGTTATCATTGTTTTAGTCAGCTTTGCCTAATTGACCTAATCTTATAATCACAGAATCAGAATTCAAAGGTATTTAGGAGGTCACCTAATATAGAAGTGCCAAAGTCAGCCACTGCCCAAACTAGATTAAAATGTAATTGGGAAATATTTAACAAAATAAATTAACATACTATAGAATATAATTAATGATAATACGTGATTTTCTAAGTCAATAGTCAGCCTGCAGGAATCTTTATATATAGTTTAATAGCCCCTTTTCTATTTGAGTTTGATACCACTGATCTAAGTCTAGCTTGTATCTAACTTTTAAAATATCTTTTTAGTATCCTCTTCTTTGGGATCGTATCCCAATTTGCCCTCACGTTCAGAAATTAGGTTCCCAGAAGGTAGTGACTATTCCCTCAGGTTTTAAAGGTAACCCTGAAGGGTCCACACTCCTAATACCCATAAACCCCCACCAACTGGCTTACTATTAACAATCAACTAGTAACAATGTCTTAGCAAAGACGTTGATAAAGATGACATAGTAAAAATAATAACTATAATACATTCCTCCCATGAAAGCTGGGATGCAGGACCTTAATGTCCTTTTTCTCTTCATAAGAATCTACCCTGGGTGCAGCATCTCTGCTCTTAGGTTGATCAGCCGGATTGGGTGGCAAGGGAGGGGTGGGCAGGCAGGTCTTGCTCTCTCGTGAATCCATAGCTGGCTCCCTTCTCTACTGCCAGAAATACCACGTCTGGAAGCTGTTTCCTACTTCACATGACTGCATGTCTGTATCCATATCTGTGTCTAGTATACGTCTCTCTCCATTCCTCTAGTGGATCCTCATTCTGATTGAGTAACTCACCTTCAGAACCGATAGGGAAAGGGGAGAATGGGGTGAAATCCTCCTTTTCCCTCCTACAAGATGTCCTTGACAGACACCTCCTGTGTTGTACTCCCCTACTCCCTGCAAAGTGCCTAATTTGTCTTCTTGCTGTTGTTCTGGTCCTAACTCTTCGTGACCCCATTTGGGGTTTTCTTGGCAAAGATACTAGAATGGTTTGCCATTTCCTTCTCCAGCTCATTTTACAGATGAGGCAAACAGGGTGAAGTGACTTGCCCCGGGACACACTGCTAGTAAATGTCTGAGGCTAGATTTAAACTCAGGGAGAGGAGTCTTCCTGACTCCAGGCTCCAGGCTCAGCACTCTGTCTGTTGCACCACGTAGCTACCCTTCCTAATTTGTCTAGGACTTAGCTCTTGAAGGCCCTGAAAAGGTGGGTCCAATTTTTATTCCTTCAGTTAGATTGCTACCTTTAATTCTGTTCAAGGATCACTAGGTATTAATATCTTGTTAACATATCAATATTTCTACCTCTGTTATCTGCTTTGCTTCTTTTGACCATGTCAAGTCTACTTTGCATCTGCTGCTTTGCCTGGTTTCAACTCCATTGCATAAAATGCCCCTCTCAAGATAACCTCATCACTTCAAAGACTAGCACCTCAGGTGTGAAGGCTTGCCAAGCCCTTTTCAGGGCTGCTCATCTACCTTTGGTGTCCACCTGGCCCTGAACTTTCACCTGTGGCTGTAGGGTGTGCAGCAGACACACCCTGATAAACCATCTCACCACACAGGCTAAACCAGGTCGAAAGTAACTGATGGGCCTGAAACCCATTGATGAGTTAAGGAGATATCTACCCCTAGCATGTGAAGTCTTCCGCTGGCAGAATGGACAGATGAGAACAATTTGTTCCAACAGCCATGAAGGTGGCTGAAACAGACACTGGAATAGAGAACTTAGAGCTTGGTCAGACATTGAAGAGGCCAAAGTTATCCACTGTATCCCGGACTATCACCAATCATCTTGACTCTTGTCTTGCCACTGGACTTTGATGACTCTGGAAGAGAGAGGCTGACAATTTTGTGCAACTCTGACTCACTTAAATCCAATTTATGTTCTAATCAAAGACATCACCCTCTGATGTCATTGGTCTTCTTGGAAAAAATGAAGGATAAACAACATCCTGCTGCTAACTTGATTGACACCACCTCCCTCAATCTCTGATTGGAAAGCTGGAGGATGGAGTACCAACCACCTCCCTATTCCTTCTTTTATAGAGGGCAGAAACTGGACTTTAAGCCCACTCAACTTTGTATCAGTTGATTAAATAGAAGGGCAATGTGGTCAGATCTGTGCCGTATCTATGGCCACTGTGTGCCAACTGTGTGGAAAATCAATTTGACAGCTGAGTGGGGGTTGGACTGGCAGTACTCCAAATATGAGGTGATACAAGTTAGCACCAGGATGGTACTAATGTCAGAGAAGAGATGGGGTGGAGTGAGGTATAAGAAGTTAGAAAGAGCCGGGCTTGGCAACTGATTGGATACAAGGGTGGGGTGAAAGAATGAGAAATCAAAGATGACAGCTAGCTTTTGAACCTGGGTGGCTAAGAGGAGCCATACACAAAGATGGTCATACCCTTGATCTTGCCGTCATACACAGATTACTACCTCTATGTTCAAATATTCTGAAACCCTCTTATCTGATGATAATCTATTGGCTTTTCACCTCTCCCTCTTACTTACAAAATCCTACTCTTCATCTGCACTGTGACCTCCAATCTCTTGACCCTTCAATTCTCTCCCAGGCCATCTCCTCTGCACTAGCCACATTCTCCTCTTCTCTCCATCTTGACCCTTTGGTGAACCAATTTAACACTGCACTATCCTCTTCTCTTCAATTCCTAGTTCCCTTATCATATGGATGATTAGACCCAGCCAAGCTTTAGCCTTGGATCATCCCCACCATTCATCACCTTCACCTCCTACACATGTGCTGCTGAATGAAGGTTGAGAAAATCATGCAACTGTTCTGACTGTGTCCACTACAGATATATGTTACACAACCTCAACTAGACTCTCACTGCTACTAGGCAAACCTACTATACCTCCCTATATATACTACATATATATGTATATATATATATATATATATGTATGTATGTATACATGTTTGTGTGTATATAAACATATATACATGTGTATATATGTACATAGTGGGATTTACTATCCCACTCTCCATAACAGTTCTTCCAAATCTTTTCATCCCTCCTCAAGCCTCCCATGAATTCCCTTTCCACCACTCTCAAAAGATGAGAACCTTGCCTCATATTTTGCAGAAAAAATTAAGACTTGTCACTGTGAACTCCTTTTCTTCTCTTCCTAAGTATCTGTTAAATGCCTTCTTTCATTTTTATCCCCTTTACCCCTGTCTTACATGGTGAGGTGGTTTTACTCCTTTTCTTTAAAAAAAATTTAATATTTACCCCCAATTATATGTAAAAAACAATGTTCAACATTCATTTTTTAAAATTTTTGAGTTCTAAATTTTCTCCCTTACTCCCACCCATCCCCCCTCATTGAGAAGGCAAGCAATTTGATATAGGTTATAAGTGTGCAGTCATTCAAAACATATTTCCATGTTCGTCATGTTGTAAAACAAAGCAGACCCAAAAAAAACCCCAAGAAAAATAAAGAAAAAATTTGCTTCAATCTTTGTTCAGACTCCATCAGTTCTTTCTCTGAAGATGGTTTGCATTTTTCATTATATGTCCTTCAGAATTGTCTTGCATAATTGTATTGCTGAGAATAGCTAAGTCATTCACAGTCGATCATCATATAATATTGCTATTACTGTATACAATGTTCTTCTGGTTCTGCTCATTTCACTTTGCATCAGTTCACCTAAGTATTTCCAGGTTTTTCTGAGAGCATCCTGCTCATTTCTTATAGCAGAATAGTATTCCATCACAATCATATACGACAACTTGTTCAGCCATTCTCCAATTAATGGACATCCCCTCAATTTCCAATTCTTTGCCAACACTAAAAGAGCTACTTGTGCCAGTAAGGCAAAATGGGCTTAGTTTAACGGGTGCCCTTGAGGAGTTTGGCTTTTGTTTATGGTGAAAGTACTTTCACCTGTCAAACGCTAAGCCCCAGGCCCAAAGCCCTATCAGGTGTGAAACCCCTGTGGGCGTAGATT
>CM053624.1:177553088-177578466 GCA_028646595.1 Phalanger gymnotis | reverse complement strand
GCAGTTCACAATGTATCCTGAATTGACAGAGATCACAAGAGGACCCAACAAGGCCTTTGAGTAAATACTTGATTTACAGCACAAACAATTTTCAATTGAACTGCCAGACAAAACTTGAAAGTTATAATTTCTTAGGTTACAGCAATCGCCCAACTTCTTAAGCTAATACAACTCTAACAAAATTTATACTATAGAAATGTAATGATGCCCTAAGCATTGTTATGTATGTAAAATTTGAACTGCTCATTTCAGTCTAGGTAAATACATTTCTAAACCAAATATGACAGTTTAAAATCATCAAATTTTCATCACATCCTTTAACAGCACCCAATTCACAAATGTCAAACTCAGACCAAAATCACATAATGGTCTTCTCAAATTATAAATACAATATAATTTTAGAAATATAGAAACAATAAATTTCAAATGACATCAATTGCATCTCCAGATTATCACATATAGGGATTGTTGATCCCGTTACGTATTAATACATTAATATAGAAATACATGCATAACATATATTAATATATTTAATACGCTTTATTTATTCAGCTGTATATTCTTCAGCACCCATTACCTCTGGCCCAAGTATTAGGAATATTTGCCTGGCCATGAATGAATTTATAAAAGAAAAGAAAAACTATATTTGCACCCCGCTTTCTCCAAGCTTCATCTTAAGCATACTGGCAATTAACAAAATACCTAAAAAGATTTTGAGTGGGAGGGGGTGCGGGCACTTCTCTTCCCAAAAAAACCTTTTGGACTTTTAAGAAAGATAAGAGGGAGTGGTCCTTAAGAGCACTTGGGTTTGCAACTCCCGCACTCATTCTTTCCACTAAGCTAAAACATTTTCTGTTTCCCCTTCATCCTGCTTTCTCAGATAACACAGAGGGGGGAAAATCCCATTCAATTGCCCTAGGTGTATCACATTTAGGACGGAAGCCTTTCTAAGAACAAAGGAGCATGTTAGATATGCTAACTTTCAGGGGGCTAGCTTAATTTCTTTTAGCTTCAGCTCCCCAGTCTTTCAATGTGGAGGGTGGGGGAAGGGTGTAGCCAGGAGCACATGGCAGCTAAGAACAACCCCCCGTTTAAATTCCTTAATACAAGTTTCTATCTCTCTTTCCCAAATTTTACTTTAACTTTTAGCCTCTGCATTCCAATTTCAATCTTTCTTCCTTAATCTTGACCCAAACTACCTCAAATATTTCAAGTAATTAATAAATTACATACTCACCCGGCTTTTCCTATGAGACCTTGAACCCTAACCCAACCCCCTGCAATCCTACAGATCTGTTTGAAATCTCTTAAAACTATTTGGAGGGGTGAGTCAGGATTTGAAGCTCCTTGGCCCATAACGGCGACAAGAGAAACAGAAAAACAAAGAAACAGACTCCAATGAGACACAGAGACAAGACTAACGACAGACAGAACAGGGGAACCGAGACCGTCAGGACTCTCACACGGCGTCCTGTGGAGGTCTGTAAGGGCATCCGCGCTGAGTCCAGCTCCGCCACTTACTTCTTATGAGTACTCACTGAGACAGGCAGATCTGCGCCAGGAGACAGACAGGGTGCTAGCACTTCAGTCTACCTGAGGCCGGGAAACATCATCCTGTTGGCCACCCTCTAGGTAGACTAATAGGATGCTCGGGTGGCCAAATCAGATAAGAATTTGTAGGGGCTAGTCCAGTACGCATGGGCACCTCACTCTACCTGAGGCTGGGGAACATCATCCTGGTGGCCACCCTCTAGGTATGCAAAGTGTCCGGCCATCCAGGGCCACCCTGGTCTGTGCAACAGGAGTGCCAAAGGCACGATCTCGGTGGGACCTCCAAGTGAAATGGACAGACCGAGAAACACAGACTAAGCCAAATTAGAATATATATTGAGCATCATTTGTTAGCCCGTGACTGTCCCATAGAGGGGAGCAGCCCCAAGCTCAAGAATCTAGGGCTTCTTATACGTGAGCTGTGAGCAGGTGCAAGCAAGCCATTACAAAAGCAGGGTATTGTGAGCGTGTCTAAGCTTGCCCATCTGGGGCCATACAGAGTCTTGAGCAAGACTTGGCGATTTACACCAAGTGTTTGTTCCAGGGAGCTGAGTTGGATCTGGGGTCACAGAGCTCCAGTAAGTGGAGTGTTACGGCACGCCCCTGTGTGAGGGAGCATTTCAGACTAATATGGAAATGTTTTGCATAACTTCTCATGTATAATCAAAATAAAATTACGTGCTTTCTCAAGGAGGAAGGAGAGACAGGAGTGATGAGGTTAAAGAACAATGCTGATGGTTGGGAAACATAGATTTCTAAGGGTGCTCAAGACCCTGAAACACAGACACGCTGGGTTCTGCCGAAAGAAATTGACTCAAGCCCTCTCAGCCAAGGAAAAGGAAAAGTTTATTAAGGATTATTTGCCATAATGGGTTGTTTTAAGAAATCTTACCATTTGTGATGCTTGTTTTCACCAGCAGACCAGATTCAATCTGAGCTAGAGTGCCTTCATGGAGGCAAGATGGAGATTATATACAGAAAGATTGTGGGAGGGATTGAGGGGTGGTCAAGTAGTCTGGGGTGACTAGAGGAGGGGCTTAGGGAGTGTCCTGAGGAGGATTCCAAGGAAGACCCCAATGGGACTGGGGTGACTAGAGGTCAAGACTCCAGGAAACAAGAGAATGGGATTCCGATAGGATCAAGGGTGGGAAACAGCTGGACAATAGATGGCTAGGCCAGGTAGAGATTTGGGCCAAGATAATGAAAGGCTTATGGCCTTAGGCAAAGGGCGGATCTAGTGGGAAGATTCAAGGAGAGTTCAAGGGGGTTCCCAGAAACTATACTCTCATCAGAGGAAGGGAGAATTCAGAACTCAAAATTAAAAAAAAAAAGGTTAAAAATTTTTTGCACATAATTTGGAAACATCTAATGAAATAAGTAAAAGTAACTTTTAAAAAGAGGAATAATTTCCCCAATGATGCTTTTTCAAGGAATGCTTTGTGTTATCAAAATAGATTGCTGTGGTTCTACAATTTTTTCAGCATTAATCAGAAATTGATATTTATTTTTTCCTTAAAAAAAATCATCTTGTGAAACATGGCATTAGCTTTCTAGTAATGTTTTTATATTACTAATGCCAACTGGTGCTGCTGACAAACACATCTAATTATGCTGAAATATTGTGTTAGTTTCTTAAGCAAAAAAAAATCTTTTTGCAGTGTGTGGGGTGGCAAGACCACCTGAGTACCCCAATAATTCACAGAGGCTTCTCAGGTAGGGACAGAAAAGGAATTAATTTCATTTTACAAATCTTGCAAGGTTTGACCATCACCTCCACTGGGACAGACTAGTGGAAGGAGGCAAATTACAAAAGGCAAGAGACCAATTTATATCCTAACACAAAAAAGATTCCCACCCACCACTATCCCTCCTCTCCATTGGCTGGGGGGAGGGGGGAGGGAGGTAGGGGGGTGGGCTTACAATCTAGGCAAGAAAAGCTAGACAAAGAACCAGGAAATCAAACACAGCCAATCCAAATCATATCTCCTTATTTAGCAACCAGGTGCTGAAGTGGCAATTATATGGCTATGGTAAAGAGGAGGAATGAGAGAGGGAAGGGAGAGTCTTCCTGGATTTGAGGAGAGAGAGAGAGAGAGAGAGAGAGAGAGAGAGAGAGAGAGAGAGAGAGAGAGAGAGAGAGAATGAATGTTTTAGTAACCTTAAAAACAAAACCCTTTTGAGATTTGAGAACACTGCTCTTTCAAAAATATTTATCGCCAGTTGGTGGCACTATTAACCAGATTTTCAAAAAATAAATTGACAATTTCGCTAAATGTGAAGATTTTTGAAAAAAAAATGATTAAATGATGGATATAGTTGTTTAGTAAAGATGTATTTTTATTCCAGAATGGAAAGTTTTTAAAATAGTTCTGTGGGTCCATCTGTCTATAGTGGTGAAATTTGTTTGTATTTCTGAATATGTGCATAATCTCATTAAAATGCTAATTTCCTGGAAATGATTCTACATAAATGAAGTTTTTCAAGAAGTCATCATAAGTTCACACTGTATATGCTTTACTACTAAAAAGAAAACATCTACAGAGCATGCTTTAAAAAATAAAAAAAGATAACATTTAAATCACAATTTTCCCAAGGGCCACTAGGTGGCAGCCCCTCAATTTTCAAAACTCATTGCTTTCAATTGTTTTGTTGTTTAGTCACTTTTAGTTGTGTCCAACTATTTGTAACCCCATTTAAGGTTTTCCTGGTAAAGATACTGGATTGGTTTGCCATTTCCTTCTCTACCCCATTATACAGATGAGGAAACTGAGGCAAAAAGGGTTAAGTGACTTGCCCTGGGTCACACTACCAGTATGTACCTGAGGCCAGATTTGAACTCAGGAAGATGAGTCGTCCTGACTCCAGGCCTGGCACAGGCCTGGCACTCTATCCACTGTGCCATGTAGCTGCTGACTGCTTTCAGTTGGCTCAAGTTAAAAATTTTTGTCGTGGTACTCCCACCTAACACAACTTTTCCTTTTCTTTTCTCTTTAAAATCTCCCCAGGAGCCAAGTCAATTCTTTTTTTTTTGTTCTTTACCTAACCCCAGCTGGATATTTTAAGAGGGCAGATAAAGGAAAGGACTCACAGTAAGCTCCTACTAAGTGGCTCATCAGTGAAAGGATCCTGGACCTATTCAAATTCCCTTGAGTTTTCTTTTGTAAAATTTGATTAAGGGAAGGGCGGTACTGAAGAAAACATTCCGTACTTGTCAAATAGGCATCTGGCAACCCCTGGAAAGCCTTTGGAAAATAGGGAGGGTCTTCATGGAGCATGCTTACATTCCCATACCCCTTCTTTGGAGTTCATGAAGTTCTAAAGATTGGAAGATATGCCCCTAGAATAGTCTTTCAGGGACAGAGCACTATCTGTCTAAAATCACTAACAGGTGTTTCTCTAAAGGTTTACTAAAATCCTTCTTATCCCAATGGCATCAACACTTTCTTAAAGCTTTTTTTAAACTCAAATCCATTACAGTAGAACCTTGGATTATGAATTTAATTCATTTTGAGATTCTGTTCATCATGTGATTTATTCATATTGCAAAGCAAATTTTCCCATAAGAAATAATATAAAGCCGGATGATCAGTACCACATTCCCAAAAATATTCCTATAAAAATAATTATTTATGATTTTAAGTAAGTTTTTTTGTCCCTAATGCACCTGAAATACAATGATTAGTACACAATATAAATGGAAAATGAAACAAATTAACCTGCACTTCACCTTTGAGAAGAATTGTGGCTGGTGTGAGGGAGACTAGGGGGAGGAGGAGGAGGAAAGGTTATTGCTTGGAAGGAGAATCTCCTTCCGTGAGAACATCTGGGATTTCAACGTAGTGTAAGAGATGGGGGGAAGGGTTTTGTTTCCACAGAGATGAAGGTATAAGTGTCCTTGACCTGTAGGAATCCAAAACTTAGAGCAGCCTGACCTCACCCTCAGCGTGAGCCTTGCCAAATAAGGAAAAAAGTGTTTTTAAGAGTTGGTTTTGGCTAAATTATCATTTCCTTGTTCCTTGTACCTGGGGTAGATTTAGATTGTGAGCCTGAACTCCACCAATGACAGTAAAGGTCAGTAGTGGGTGGGGGTTGTTTGTGTTAGGGTATATAGCTGGGTTCTGCCCTCTGCCGGCTTTCCCTACTGATTGTCCGTTCCAAGACTGCCCTTTCTTGAGATTGTAAATAAAGACTCCTTTTGCTTCTACCTTGAGAAGTCTGAATATTACTTGAGTTGTCTCACACAGTGGGGAGTTATGCTACTTTCACTAAAAGTAAGACTAACACTACTGCCTTCGCTTATTTTTCGTTTTTTAGAATCACTTTCATGTTTTGACTCACTGATTTTTTTCTTTATGTTCACTTCTGACTAGGAATCTATCTAATGACACTTGTTTTTGACATTTTTTCAGAATGTCACAGAAATGTGACATTGCATTATTATTAAAAATATTCATGGCTTTCATTGCTACACCCTTATTTGGGTGATGTTTTTCAACAAAATTTTGCACTTTTCCCCACATCTGATAAACCTCCCTAATCTCACTTGATGTGAGGGATTTCTCCAACCTCTCAACCTCCTCCTCAGATGAGATGTCCTCTGCAACCTCTCACTGTTGCTCGTCATGCAGATCCATCAGTCCTTCCATCTGTCAGCTCCTGGTTATGTTCCTCCGCTAGGTCTTGAATGTCTTTAGCATCCACCTTCAATCCCTTCACCAAGGGTCAAGCAGAATGAGGCCGATTAGATGGTATACTAACCTGAGGTTCCTTTGTTTGACATATGAAAGCAAAAAAACAAAAACAAAAACCCAAAACATTGCACTAATTGAGTGTCATCCCTTAGAGAGCTGTTCAAGTCCATGTTACAGTAATTAAGGTGGAACTTTTTTTTTTTACCATTTTCTCTTTTGGAGCACTTACTTAATCAAGTGCCCTTGCTGAGTCTGGCCTTTGTTTCTTTGATTAAATAAGGAGTCTTTGATGACCTCCTTACCTCAAGGGAAAGCATAGTTTACATGGGTTTGAGTCACATGTTTGTGATGCCAGAAGCTTTTAGGTCATGTGGGTTTGAGTCACATGTTGTGACACATTTTGACCCTGAACAGGGCATTTTTTTCCTTGGAGACTCTCACTGGAAGAGTGTCATGTGACTTGAAGAGACTCTGGGCAGCTGTTGTTAAGAGCCCCCCCAGCTTGTAAACCCAGATGTTGATGTTTCCCTGGTAACTATGAATTGTGATTTGAATCAGACAAGGTCTGTCCGTTGATGTTTGTAATTTCTATTTGTATTTGCTCTGAAGTTCAGGGTGCTGGCTTTTCCTCCTGAACTAAGTGAGTTATATATGTATGTTTGATTAAAGTGAGATTGTTAACCCCTTAAAGTTACTTTCATTAGCAAAGCAGATCAAAGAACCTGTGCTGGCAGCAGCTTTTGTTGCTGGTCTTGTTGGGTCTTATACCTCAACACCTGCTGCTAGCTGAATTGTTGTTACATTCCAAACATGATTTTTTTACAGCAAATTTTTGTTCATCCTGCAAGACAAATTTTGTGAAAAATTTTCCTCATCCAGCCAAGCATATGTAAACCAGGTTACTCATGAACCAGGTTACTCCTAAACTGAGGTTCTACTATACTTAAACCAGGCCCACACATCATGTGGTCCAAGGACTGCTTGTGACCCACCAAAGGATTTCAGGCAGCCCATGAAAAATGTAGAGGATATAAAAGAAAGTAAAGATGTAGCCATTGCTTCACCTGTGTGCTGCTTAACCCACCTTCCATGAGTCACTTTTGTTCCCATCATGTAACTTGGTGGGTGGGTGGGTTGCCAATGCTCACTCTCCGTTGTTTGTCACATGACATGATCAACCATCGTCAGTCTGTTTCTGGTCTGAGGGAAGCAAGAGTCATATCTTTTTGATGTTTTCAGTCATTATAGGAATTGAACAGGGACAAATGAGTGCAGCTATGAGCCAATGCAGCTTATGCCCACTATGCACTGAGTGGCAACAATGCAAGGGCTTCTTCCTCTCCCTGGCAGCATGGCTGCCCTTTAAGTTACATGAGTGTCTGGTGCTCTTGTTGTGCCCTGTCCCCCAGTTTACCCTCCATCTTGCCCTAGCTCACCCCACAGTTTGTGCTCCTATCTCCACAGAAATAATCCTGCCCTGGCTTGCTCCACAGTTTGTGTTCTATCTCCATGGAAATCAGTTTGTGTTTTTTCCCTTTAAATATCCTGACCCTACCCCTGTTCGTGGCTGTTCGATTTGAGTCTTTACTCTGAACAGTGGTGCGCTTGAATAAATCCACATCAAAATTTATATTCGGGTCTTGCTTGCTTTTTTCAGCATAACATTTCTGGAGGCCCCAGCAAGATTTGGGGATGGCCTGTATCACCCCCTGAGACCCAGGCCAGGAGGGATCTTGTCCTCGGGTGGCGAGTGTTTGCTCATCCCAACCTCCAGGGGAGCCAGCCTCTGAGACATTCCAGAGCCCCGGAGGTAAGTCAGGTTTCTGGTGGGAATTCCCTTCTGGTTCTGGTGGAAATTCGAAGCTGAACACAGCTTAAATGTTCAGTAGGAATACATCGATCCCCCGGGTGCTCCTGAGATGTCAGGGCCCTGCCCATTTCTGGTTTCTGGTTTCTGTCTTGGGGTGTCTCTCCGTTTTGTATTTGTGTGTTTCTGTATGTCTGTGTTTTTGTGTGTCTGTGTGAATGAGTGAGTGTAGCCTGTCAGCAGCTGCAGCAGCAGCAACAACAACAGTAAACTCCCCCCTTGCCCCTCCCTATCCTACTGGCATTCCTGAGGAAACAGGTTGGGGGGAGCAGAGCAGGCAATTCAGTTTTGTTCCATGTATCCATGGTCTGGTTAAAGTTTACCATCATAAGGAGAAATACCCACAAGTTAAAGTCAAGTTGTGGGGGGGAAGATTGATTTATGTTGAAAATGGGGAGAAAACAAGGTATGTGAGAAAGAAAGTCTGAGAAGTGTTAGACCGAGGTCTCAGGGCTTTAACCTTAAAAGGTGCATGGGAAAAGTTTTCTTTGAACTTCTCTGCACTAAAAAAAGTTTTGAGATAAGAAAGGGTTAAGAAAGAAGAGGACAGAACTTTTCCCTCAGATAAAAGGGAGGCAGGCAAGACAAGTATTTTAATGCTTCTTCTGCCTACATAAAAGAGAAAAGTTTTTGTGTAATGGGACCCACCTAGAAAGGAATTGAACTATATGTGAAAAATGAAGATGTGTCATTCCTAATTTAATGCTTAAGATAAATTAGAGTTCATTTTACTGTTTGTCACTAAAGTTTATGGGAAAAGGAAAAGAGAGACTGTGATAACAGTGGAAGATTAGTAAATTAAAATCTTGAGCAAGCAGCTTAGAGTAAAAGGCTTGATAGCCTGAGTTTAAAACTCAATAGATGAAGTTATAGAGAGATAGAAGGGATTATGTCCACCCACCCTTTGGACTAGATCTGTGAGTGGGTTCTATTAAATTTAATATGAATATTGGTCCAGTATGTCACTTTAAATTGACTTTGTTATAACAGGTGGTTCAAAATTGTTTGTAAAATAATATGGGAATCACATACTTGTAAAAGTATTTGGTTAAGTTAAATATAATTGCTCCATATGTGAATTTTCTCAGATGGGAAGTTTATGTCAATGGTGATAAGATGAAGGTGAAAACACATCCACTCAGACTGATAATTAATTATGGTTTTTAAAGGTTTAAATACATGACATCTATTTATGGTATTGTTGTATTTCTAAAAATTTTGTTATATTGTTTGGCAAACAACTGTATCATCTGTGTTGTTAGAGAGACAATTTCTCTAAGTATTGTTAGATTGAAAATTGTACTGTTAAAATAATGAAGAGATTAGGAAACCATTAAGTTATTTTACAAGACCATGACTTTTAAAGAAGTTTTACTGAAAGAGAGAGAACAGTAGGGTTAGAAACTAGCTGACCTCTGAACCTGGCTTTTAAAGTCAGTAGGACTAATTTTTAATAATTGGCTTTTGGGACATTCTTTTAAAAATTAAAATCTGATTGTGAGGTCCTGGTAAGAGCTTTAAAAAGGAAAGATATTTGTCAGAAAATGCTATTATTGTCAAATTGTGATACCCAAAGACCTAGAAGGTTTTATGGGGGGAAATGGAAAATTTTTTTAGTCAAATAATTAGGTAAATTGGTACTCTTGTATAGTTATGTGAAACTCCCCTGAGGCAGTAGGCAACCGGGCGGCCAATGCTGCCTCCTGGGTGGCATCCCTCTCAGACGCTGCCCTCCTTCTTTTTGTTTCAGACCCCCTCCCCTCTGCTCTTCCTCCCTCCTATTCACCCTTGGATGATTCCTTCCCAGCCGAAAAAGGGAGGAAGAAAGAGTCTGGGTGGTGGGTTTTGAGAGATGGCCAGACTTTTGTGCCTGAGGCCTTGGGGAGGGATTGGGTGGGAAGACTACATCAAATCATGCCCCTGGGGTCGTGAAAGCTTGGGGAGCTACTCAGGGACAGATATTACATCCCCCACCCAGAAAACATCCTTACCAGCACAGTCACCAGATGCTAGTCCTGTGCCCAAGTGAACACAAAACAGGCAAAGACAGCCCCGCTGGGGGTAACGCTGAGGGGAGCGCAACCTGGGGAACATTGGGAAGTAGATTTTACTGAAGTCAAACCACCAGCAGCAGGTTTTAAATGTCTCTTGGTCTTTGTCAATACCTTCTCAGGTTGGGTGGAAGCCTTCCCTTCTAAGAAAGAGACAGCCCTGGTGGTTGTAAAGAAACTCTTGAATGAATTGATCCCCCATTTTGGCCTTCCCCTTAGCATTGGCTCAGATAATGGCCTTAGCTTTGTTGCCAAAGTTTCTCAGGGTGTGGCCAGAGTTTTAGGGGCAGAATGGAAATTGCATTGTGCCTACAGGCTCCAGAGCTTGGGTCAGGTTGAATGAGCAAACTGTACCCTTAAAGAATTGCTGTCTAAACTTATCCTGGAAACCCAGGAGAACTGGGTCACTCTGCTCCCTCTGGCCCTCCTCTGCAGCTGATGTACCCTTAATATACTAGGTTTGACCCCTTTGAAATTCTTTTTGGGCAGCCCCCTCCTATTAACACTTCCCTCATTAAGTTCCTACAGGGTCTGCAACATACCCAGTCTCAGCTTCATAAATCTGTCTGGGAAGCTCCCCCTATTCCAACCTCTGACCACCTCCACCACTTCCAGCCTGGGGACTCTGTCCTAATCCAGAAACATACAACCTCTGGTCCTGAGCCTAGGTGGAAGGGCCCTTATACTGTTATCCTGACCACCCCATCTGCGATTAAGGTTGACTCCTTTCCTATCTGGCTCCACCACAGGTTGACTCCATTCCTATCTGGCTCCACCACAGCAGTGTGAAGGCAGCTGCATCTGTACAATGGAGGGCAGAGCCCTTCGAGGACCCTCAAAGGCTAAGACTGTCCCAACCCTCTTCTTGATTTTCCTATTAACCCCTTACATGGTCCCTCACAATCCCCATGCCCCCAAGCTAGCTCTATTTGGGTAATTACTACAGGAAATGGATAGTCCTGGACTGTCCAAAATCCCAAAGACATACAACTCCCCCTCAAGACCCTTTTTTCCTGGCCAGGCCTGTTTGGGGGTCCACAGGTAGATGCAGGCTACTTGCTCTGTTCTGCTTCAGGATGCCCAACCACTTGTGCCTACCCTTGTGTCACGGCCTACAACCTCCCCTTGACTGATCCTAGTGGCTCCCTGTGCATCCCGGTGGGCAGTATTGGGGGCTTGCATCCATTATTCCATATCCGTACAATTGAGTCCAACCCCTGGCACCCCAAACTTGACCCTTTTGACCCTGCCTGGAAAGCCCTGGTCTGTTGAGTGCTGGGACTCATTATCATCCCTTGGGGTGGCATAGGGTTGGTATATGTGGGAGAGATGGCAGCTCCAACTGTGACTAAGATGTCTTTACCAGGTCCCCATCCCATAGGCCCAATAGGTGACCTGGCCATCCCTGCCCCAACACCTATTACTCAGGATCCCCACACCTATCAGATCCTCTTGCTTGCCCTTTTGTTGGCTGTTCATAAGGCACTTAACAGTTCTAACCACATGCTGGGCAAAAATTGTTGGATCTGTGTTAAGCCCCAGCCTCCTTACTATGTAGGAGTGGCACTAAATGCCTCCATCACCCCTACCTCCAACACGGAGAACTGTGAGTGGGACCAACCACGGCTCACCCTTGGGGATGTACAGGGAACAGGCCTTTGCCTTACATCATCTAGCAGCACTTTATCCAGTTCTCAGTATGGCTCCATTTGCAAACAAACTCAGGAGATTCAGGCCTCCAGCTCAGACTACTTCCAGGCCCCTCCAGGAGCCTGGTGGGCGTGTCACAACGGCCTTACCCAGTGTGTCTCTGCTACTATGTTCCTCAGGCACCAAAAACCCCTGGAAGGCCCCTTGTGCGTCTTGGTGGCCATGATTCCCCGGGTCTCCCTCCTCCCAGGTGAGGAAGGCTTGTGCTATTTTTCCCCCAAAGGGTAACCGCGTTACCATCAAAGGTGAGCAATACCATTCCTCATCCCTATCTTAGTGGGCCTGGGGCTTGTGGGCTCTGCTGCCACTGGGACAGCAGCCCTAGTCAAAGAGGTTCTCAACTATAAGGCCTTAAGTGCACAGGTAAACGTTGACCTTTCCCACAGAGCAGTCCATCTCAGTCCTAGAAAAACAAGTGGACTCTTTGGTGGAGGTGGTCCTCCAGAACCACAGAGGCCTTGACCTTTTTTCTCAAGCAGGGTGGCCTATGAGCAGCCCTCAGAGAGGCTTGTTGCTTCTATGCTAACAATTCTGGGGTGGTGCGGGAAAGCCTGAGGTTGGTATGCCAAAATATTGCCAATAGACAGAGGGAGCTGGAAAACTCTGAGAACTGGTATCAGTCCCTGTTCTGTACACCCCCTTGGCTCACTACCCTGGTGTCGGCCCTGGCTGGCCTCCTCCTCATTATAGCTCTGGTTGTGGGCCCCTGCCTCATTAATCATTTTCTGCAATTTGTTAAGTCCCACATAAACTCTGTTAAGCTGCTGTTGGTTAGGGATCCCCATTACTGGTTTGCAAATTCCAGTGTCCTTGATTCTTGTGATGGATCCCCTGAGAATGTGTCAAGGGATTGACACACTTTGTAAAGCAATTGGGGAATGTTGTGGCCTGTCCCCCAGTTTACCTTCCATCTTGCCCTAGCTTGCCCCACACTTTGTGCTCCCATCTCCACAGAAATAATGCTGCCCCAGCTTGCTCCAAAGTTTGTGTTCCATCTCCACAGAAATCAGTTTGTGTTTTTTTCCCTTTAAATACCCTGACCCTACCCCTGCTCGGGGCTGTTTGATTTGAGTCTTTACACCGAATAGTGGTACCCTTGAATAAATCCACATCAAAATTTATATTTGGGTCTTACTTGCTTTTTTTGGCATAATACTCTCGCCAAGGTCAGACACTCAGTTCACTATTTCTTTGTATGTGAGCAGTTGCCATGGAGATTTTTTGGTCCTAACATTAAAGATTTGGGGGTGACTTTATAAAATGGGTGATAAAAAGAAACAGAATATCAAATCAGATCACAGAGTGTTTAATCCAGACAGACACCTGTTTGCTTACACAAGAGACAAATATTGTGCCTTGTTTGCTCAGAAGTAATAGCTGTCCCGAAGGAATATAATTTTCAAATCAAAACATCTTGACTTAAGTAAATTGGACACCAATGAAAAATAAATTAATGCATGCAAATTATTGAAAAATCTCAGTGGGCAACAATGGTTTTTCAAGTAAGTAAACTCGGAAAATGAGGCGGCTACTAAAGTTAATTTTCATATTTCTAAAGAAATTGCTGCTGCTGCTGGCAAGTCTTTTACTGAAGGTGACTTCATAAAGAAGTGTTTGCTGATTGCAGTTTCTGGATTATGTCCTGATTAAAAAAAAGTGTTTTTGAGAAAAAGTTTAATCATTAATTATACCTGTACTTGGAAAGTGAGCAAACCTCTCTGTGGCCAGAAGTTTAGCCTAATTTTAATTTTAGCCCCTACCTACTGCCAAGTTGTGCAAGTCTGACGTAAGCTAACCATTCATTTTACTCTCATGATTCCTTACTTCTCTTTACTTTCACTGCCTTCTTAAGTCTGCTTCACCTTATTTCTCCATCATATTCTAGTCTAACATTCCACTGGATCTCTCTTGTACCAATTTCCTCATGCCATACTACTTCTTACTTCTGGAGTTACATAGCCCATTTTAATTTAGGTGGTTTAGTTACTACTTTACCTAAACAATTAAATTCACTTAAATGACTCCAGATTAGCTCTGGTTTCTAATAGTTTGAAATAACTTCTACTGAATACCCTGCTTGTCCCCCAGGAAGGGAAGAGAGGTTGTTTGCATTTAACCTTAATCTGCAAACCTCCAAAATCCAGTAAGATGTTTTAGCAGTCGCCACAATTTGGAAATTTACAGTAAAAGATACTATATTTCAGTTACAAATTTTAATCTTTAGTTTATAATGCTACACATTTCTACAAACCTGGGAGAGAAAAAAATTTTTTTCCCTTGTCTGTCTTTCTATAATCCACAATCTGTCCAGGGTTGTAAAGGTAAAGAGAAAGAATCTCAGTTCTCCCTCCTTATTTCCCACTGAAAGTTTAAAAAAGTCAGTGAGAATCCCTGCTTAATATTACCAACAGCCGGGACAGCTGTTTTGAGGCTTTCTTAGCCTTTTCACCCTTCTAAGCTTTCCTTTTGTACTGCTTCACTTGCATTTTCTTTTTATGCGGGGTGGAAGTGTTCCCTGTCAAACCCTGAAGACAAGTGACCGAAGTGTCACATTGGTTATACAACTGCCATTAACTCTGAAAATACCCAAGAGCTCACACAGGTAATACCCCAACTGTTAACTAGGAAAAATAAAACAAAACCAAAGAGCTAACAGCGGTTATTAGCAAAAAGCTTTCTTTATTCCATTGGAGGAGGGAAATTAGAAATGCGTTGCCAGTGCTTTCTCTAGGAGAAGGCCCACTACAGCAAGACCAAGCCTTAATACACATACCAGCAGCTAGACAAAGAAATGTGCAGTGAGTTGTAGCCATGGCAAGAAGGGGGTAACGGCAACAATAAGGCAAGTTTGTTTCATAGCAGAGTTTCATAACCAGAACATAGTTCCTCCAGGTGTTTGTCCAAACTCAGGGACCATGTCTGGTGAGAAGCAGCAATCCTGATTTAGCTGTAGCAGAGTTCATCCAGAGGTTGAGTGCAAAGGATTGTTATTATGCCAAGCTCAGGCCTTAACTCTGGAAAGCCAAGGTGTCTCCTACTAGTAAAAAGAGAGGTGTAAAAAGAGTGGGGTGGTCTTGGCACAGGGATTCTGACGGCCTCTTCAAAGTTCTCCACGGTAAAATAGGTCTGGTGTATGTAAGAGGACTTCTGAAGTGGAAGTGCCCTTGGGCCTATCTCACTACCTGGGTTGCCCCTTCCTGGGACCCTACTAAAATCTTTCCTTCTTTCTTCTCGGATTGTTCCCTACAAAGGTGATTTCTTAAGAGTACTATGGTCTTCTATTTAACATGCACAGTTAATAATAATCAAAGTCCCACATTTATCTGGCTAAATTTGTTTTCCACGACTTTCCAGTCTACTGAGCTCTACAGCTTAGATTTTTTGATATTTCCAGTTGAACTGGCAGCTTTTCCTTGTCCCAAGCTTTTGACAACTTAACTAATTGGAATCAGTCAGCAGGAAGCTTACTCTATCCCAATATACCAGTATTGTTACCTTTCTGTCCCTTGGCAACCTAGTGTCAGGCAAGACCAGCTATTCACCACTGTCTTCTTACTGAAGCGCCACTTTCTTTGTCTTTGTGGACAAGATGGTGAGTCAAATTTGAGCTTGGGACTTATTTCTCCTTATTCTTCCTGAGTTTGGGGAATTTAATTCTCTCACCACTTCACTGTTGACTAACAACTGAGAGTCCACTCCTACTAAATGCCAGCTGTAGTGCTGGACAGTGGGCTTACCTAGTGATAGCCAAGGAAATAAAAGGTTCCATCTGGGTTGCCAAAATTGTTAAAAGAAAAATCTTTGTTTGGGCCTCACCCTGGTCAACTAAAAGCATACTCAGTTAAGGTAGCTAGATAGTGCAGTGGATGGATCACTGTACCTGGAGCCAGAAAGATT
This sequence comes from Phalanger gymnotis, assembly GCA_028646595.1. Classification (NCBI taxonomy): domain Eukaryota; kingdom Metazoa; phylum Chordata; class Mammalia; order Diprotodontia; family Phalangeridae; genus Phalanger; species Phalanger gymnotis. The sequence goes on along the minus strand of CM053624.1, from coordinate 177,562,699 downwards.
CTTTCTGAGTCCAAATATCGCCTCAGACTCTTACTAGTTATGTAACCCTGGGCAAGTCATTTAACCCTATTTACCTCAGTCTCCACATCTGTAAAATGATCTGGAGAAGGAAATGGCAAACCACTCCAGTATCTTTGCAAAGAAAACCCCAAATGAAGTTAAGGAGAATTGGATATGACTGAAAATGACTGCACAGCAACAAAAGGAAAGAAGACAAAAAGGAGTTTATTGGCACCCCTAAGCGTTAAGCAGTTGGAGTGGGGCCAGCTGCCAAATCCAAGCTCCAGACTGCTTTTATAGACAGGAGTAGAACAATTTGCAATTGTAAATTGTATGTAAGACAACTTTAACGAGGAGGTGGGACAAGTGTCAGTTCAGTTCCTCCATATTACGGCATCATCGGGAGATGAGATGAGGTTATGGGATTAGTTAGTCTGGGCATGACTTCATCATCTCCTGCAGACTGGCTCAGTACAGTACCCAAAGTCTGACCAAGGCTAAAATATGGGGATCACTCAGACCATTATTTTGCCTAGTGCCCTAACCTTGCACACCTAAAGGAAACTCTACAGGCACTCCACAAAGAAAATAAATGAGGTTCAGAGGTCAGGAGTTACTGCTTTGCCACACATGATGGAATCCTGATAGAATAAAGCTGCCCCTAGCCCCAGTATTCTAACTTCCTTATAAGCCCTGCTAAAAAGCAGGCCCATGCCCCTACCAGCCATCCCCCCCGACTCAATATCTTAGCTTCTTCATATATGCCTCACTGTTCACTAGAGCAACAGATGTGTCCATGAATTCACATTGCTCACAGAACAGGGGGTGTGTCCATGTGATGGGATGCCAGCCACTGCCTCTAGCTAGCCACAGCCCCCAGATCAAGTCCTCATATTTCCCACAGAAACAGCAGGTGTATCCATGCACTCAACTACAACCACATCCATCTAATCTCAGATAGGACCACAGTACTCAGCTAATCAGAAAGCAGCACCACCAGGATGCTCAAGTGGGTTGTAGATGCCTAAACAATAGAAGGACTTATCCTAAGTAGGCACCTGCACAGTAATAGCAAAAGCTGTCTTTTAGGTGAACTTACGATGCAGAGAGGCTTACTATAATATCATTATCATACATATATACCCCCCATGAGTTTTTCTGTATGCATTGTGGATAATTGTATGAGCAGTTCCACTGTGGCTTGGACCCTTCCCCTATGACCTAATCCCTTAAGAAACCCCTCTTGCCTTTTTAATATTCATAATTTGTGTTATGTAATTGCATCTTTACCCTATAAAAATCCATCTTGCTTTCTCTGAAATAGCTGGCTCCTCTTGGAACTTACCCTGCTTCATGAGAGGCATCAATCTCAATAAATACTTATACTTGGATTGGAGGTTGTCTGACTGAATTCTTTGAGACAGTTCTGCCACAACACACCATGAAACCACAACACATATACTTTCTAAGATTGAGCCCTCTTTTTCCTGGACTCTAGATCTGTTGGGACAGTATCAGAGCCTTTTGACAGGATGTTTTGCATCAACTAAGCCACTGTATGAAATACTTCTTCCTAAAGCTAATTAAATCTTTCTGACTAATTGATATAAACTAATAGTTATGGGTGAAGCACCCTGATGTGAATTTGTGTGTTATTGTATTAGAAAAATATCTCAACAGCCCTTCAGGGCCCCATAAACACTCACAGTTAATAATAATAATAATAGTCCTGTATTTATCTGGCCAAATTTGTTTTACATGACTTTCTAGTCTGAACTGAACTCTGCAGTTTGGGTTTTTTGGTATTCCCAGTTGAACTGGCAGATTTTCCTTGTTCCAAGCTTTTAACAACTTGACTAATTGTGCAGCTGTGCTCTGGGAATCTAGTCTTTCAGTCCAAGTGGAGATTGGAAGAGTATCTCTAGAGCATTGCTACACTTCCTCTCTCTCTTTCTCCTTCTCTTCCTTTTCCCTTTACTTGTTCTCTTCTACCCTCCCTCCCTCCTTCTTCCTCCCTTCCTTCTTTTCTCTCCCCCAAATTCCCTCCCTCCTTCCATAAAGATAGACCTATTACATGCATGATCCTTTCCTTTAAGAAGGTAATTCTAGGCGACGGCTAGGTGGCACTGGCCCTGAAGTCAGGAGGACCTGATTTCAAATCCAGCCTCAGACATAGCCGTGTGACCCTGAGTAAATCACTTAAATTTAACTGCCTTGCCCCACCCTCAAAAAGGGGAAATTCTACTGATGGGGTGTAGCATGTCTACAGATCAGTATAATACAAGACAAATTACGAAAGTTGTAAAGGAGCAATCCAAAGTACCCTTCATAAATTTTAAGGAGAGATCATCCGTCTGGTGGAGACTATCAGGAAAAGTTTTAAAGAATAGATGGTACCTTGATCTAAGAAGTGAAGGAAGACAAAGATCCTTAAAGGCTGAGGTGAGAAATTTCTTTTCAGTTTTGAGGGTCATCTCAGGAGAATGTTAGGAGCTAGAAGATCACAGGATCATGAATTGAGAGATGAAAGGGGCCTTTGAGGAATTGTGTAAAACTTCTAATTTTACAGTTGAGGAAACTGAGGCTCAGATAAATTAAGTGACTTAACCAAGATCACATGGGTAGTAACAGAACCAAGATCTGAATCCAGGACTTCTGATTTGAAATATAGTACTCTTTACAGCTAATAGTCCAGTTCATAGTCAAGTTCATAAAAAGTTCATAAAAAAGAGTCATCTTAAAAGTCTGGAAAGGCAGACAAAAGCAAAAGAGTGGGAGGCAAGGCTAAGGAAATGATATTTTTATCCTATGGGCATTAGGGAACCACTAAAGATTTCTAAGTGAGGGAGTGATATAGTCAGACCTATGCCTTAGGAAGATTATCTGGCAGCTTTGTAAAGGATGAATTAGCGGTAAGGAAACCAGTTAAGAAGTTGATAAATTAATCTGGATAGGAGATGGTAAAGATCTTTCTTTCTGTTACAACAAGAATCAGTGAATTTACATGAGTATGCCCCAGAGCAACCTTTTCCCTCACAAGTGTGAAAAATAAAAACTGAGACAAATTCAAGCCTGTGGAAGCAACTCGATGTGATAGAGCAGTGGATTTGGAGTTGGAAAATGTGGATTCAAATCCTCACTGCTACTTACCATCTGCGTGACCTTGGGTAAATTATATAATGTCTCTGGGCCTTAATTTTCTCATTTGTAAAATGAGAAGGTTGGATTAAATGACCTTTAAGGTCCTTTCTAGGCCTAAATCCTATAGGCTAGTACTATTTGATGAAGTGCTGACACAAGCCCTAATACTGATGCAAGACAGACTCCTCCATCCATCATGATTTTCCAAGTCTTTTCTGATACTAATTTATTTTTTGTAAGTAGCCTTTCCAATTGGAAAGAGAACGAATCAATTCTCTTTCTACTCCAATCTCCCCCCAAATTATCTAGTCAGCTTAGCAGATGTTTTTCTCATTTCAAATTAATAATTTAGTATTCTCATTTATTAATCAGTATTTTGTGAATTTAGTGTGAATCTGTCCTCCAAAGCCTGACTATGGCTGAGTAGACTGAAGAAATCTCATTCCTGAATCAGGAGAATTGACAATCAGATTCTGCAATTGTGATCTCATCAGCTCCCATGCTTTTAGATATCACCTCTATCATCTCAGAAGACTCCGACATCTGTCTAGCGTTAACCTCTCTCCTAACTTCCAGTCTCAAATTTCCAGCTGCCTTTTGAATGTCTCAAATTGGATGTCCTATAGACAGCTTAAACTTAATATGTGCAAAACTGGACTTGTCATCTTTTCCCCAAAACTCTCTGCTCTTTTTAACTTTCTTGTTACTGTGGAAAATGTCGCCATCCTCCTGATCACTCAGGATTGTAACCTAGATGACGTCCTAAACACCTCTCTCTCTTTCACCTCCCATATCCAATCAGTTATCTAGTCCTGTCATTTCTTATCTCATATCTCTTGTATGTGCTCATCACCTCAAGCCTAGGCTGTTGCAATAGCTTGCTGGCTGGACCTCTGTACCTCAAGTATATTCCTACTTCAATCCATTCTACAGCCAGCTATCAAATTGATCTTCCTAAAGCTCAGATCTTACCAGATCACTCCCTATTACCTCTAGGATCAAATATAAAAATCTGTTTAGTTGTTAAAATTTTTCATATCCTTGTCCCTTCCTACTTTTACAGTCTTCTTACATACTTCTACTCTCTACTCTTTAATCTGGTGATACTGGCTTCCTTGCTGTTATTAGAATGTGACAATACATTTTTGAGTATGAGCATTTTCACTGGCTATACCCCATGACTGAACTCTCTCCTCCTCATCTGTCTCCTAGTATAACCCTGGTTCCCAGACCCATTGAAGTGGGACTTTCTCCTTATCAGTGGAGATGAATGTCTTGCCCTGTATGAGAGGTGGGTTGGAATTGTCTAGAGAGGAAGAGTGCCAACCTCCTTTGGTCCCCTTCAGGACTCTCTAAACTTCAAGTCTTTTTGGGGACTCTTCAAACTTCAAGTCTCTTTGAATACTTCTTAACTTCCAACTTTGAGAGAGAAGATGGAAGAGCCCAATTCCACTTCAAGTTGCCGAAGGTAAAAAACTTTGGGAAAACAACAGAGGAGCTAGCAGTTTCTATAACTATCTATCTATCTATCTATCTATCTATCTATCTATCTATCTATCTATCTATCTATCCCCATCTCCAGCTTGCTATATTAGAGACTGCAGGAGTCCCCCCTTGAGATCTAGAACACTCTCTCTTGCTTGAGTTGAGTTATCTCACTCCCAGTGGGAGAGATTTCACCCTTTGTTGTTTGATACATGTCAAAATATTTTGGAGATAGCCTGTTTTCCAGAGCCAAAGACCATCAAGCAGGTTATGCCCTGAGTTTGGCATAACAATAATCCTTTCCTCACTGAAATGATCTCACTCTCTGACAAAGTGTAGTGCTTAGACAAGCACCAGGTGTTCACCAAGGAATTTAGCTCCTCTTATTTCCCAGGGCTGTCCATCACATGTTCATAATCCCTGTTCCTGGTGGCCTGTAGGTACTGCACTCCAGTTCCTGTCACAGAATTCTGTTTGTGTGGCCATGACCCCCAAGACCTGAGACAATGACTGTTCTCATGGGACCTGAGAACACCTGTATTGTCCCAAGAAATGCTAACCATGAGAACTATCTGAAGAGCTAAGAATGATTGTGTTGTGGGCCAACCCCTTTCTTGTATGTAAGTGGCCCCAGCCTTAGCAGCCTTAAGCTCACTTTCTTGGGGAGGGGCAGGGTTTCTGCCTACAGGTGTTAAATTAAACTTCTATTTGTGTCCTGACTCCCAGTCTCTCCGTGTGTGTATGGGTACATGTATATATGTATGTATGTATGCATGTGTATATATGTATGTATATACACATATACACAGACATATATATCCTCCTATAGTCATGCCTTCTCTGATGTCTGTTTTGTTATGATTTTGAAAAATGGGTTTCTTTGCTATTTGCTATGTGTGTTCATTGTGGAACTGGTATTGGATGGGAAAAGGGATCAAACCATGGATATAGAGCTTGGACTCACTTGTCTCTCCCTATAATAGTGACAAAGCAATCAAAAGTTAGACAGAACCTCATCATATTCCCTAGACTAACAATATTTGAGGGACTAGATAGATATAATTCTATCCTGGTATCTCCTCTCTGGCCCTCTAGCAGGAATTTAAGTCTCCCTTGGAGAAGGATGGAGGGAAGAAGCTAGAGATGTCTATTCTGCTTCCTTTGAGCCGCCAAGGACAGCCCTCACCATAGGTGGGACTCTTTATACTTGGAGTCTTTCCTTACACTAGCTTCCATCAAGTCTCAGCTAAAGTCTCAGCTTCTGTGAGAAGCCTTTCCCAGGCCTCCTTAATCTTAGTGCACTGGCCCTGAGAATATCCTCAATTTATTTTGCTTGCATGTTGTCTCCCCCATTAGACTGTGAGCTCCTTGAGAGCAGGATCTGGGTTTTTTTTTTTTTTTGCCTTCTTTTGTATCCTCCACACTTAGTACAGTGCCTGGCACTTAATAAGTATTATATGGAATAACTGGTGATCCTACTAACATAGTATAGCTTCCCTCTAATTCAGCCCTGTATTTTTCACCATCTTTTTGCAGCCAAACCTTTCAATGCTCACTAAAATCAAAATATAAAGTAAAACAAAAAAGATTTTAAATAGTAAAATAAATAACTTTGTAAAGGAATGCTCCAGTGAAGCAAGCAACAGCCAAAGGTCTGCAGAGGCTAAAGGAAAGATACAAGAAAGAAAAGCTGTTAGAAGCAAAACAGACATTTTCCATCCTAGAAAGAGTGGGAGGCTTGAATACCTTAACTGCCTTAGAAGAGGCCAGCAAGACAAGGAATGGTGACTCCAGGGTATAGACCATATTCACACGTTTGTTCCTAGTCACTTATCTACATAATATTCCCAAAGGATACAAGATATTGAAGGTAAAAATAACTGCCTTGAAAGTAATCACTCTAAGGCAAGTGTCAGGAAAAGAGAAGGGACTTTTGAGGTAGGAAGAATTTATCTTTTGAAACGAAAGGCAAGTCCGCCCTCATCTCCTACCTAAAGGTGACAGACAAGCCCAGAGTTCACTCTATGAAGAAGTCAAAGGAAAGAAGCTTCTGAAAGCCTTAAGCTAAGGATTATGGCTTCGACAGAAAGACTTCAGATGAAAAGAACAGGTTAACACTCCAGCTGAACAGAGTGCAATAGCCCCTGACCTAGCCAGTTGATAAAAGTTGAAAAAATAACAATGGTAGCTGTCCTTCGAAGAGCAATGTTGTACCCTAGAAAGAGTGTCAGGAGAAAACCAACCTCGCTGAATAGCGAAGCAACCCATAGTGAACTTCCTGAGAACTCTCTGGAGAGAAAGGACATTAAGGTCCTGTGAGACCTTCCTACTGTGAGATACCTTCCTACCGTTGTACTTTAAATTTGTTCCCACTCTTTCCCCCTACTCTCCCAAACTCTGGGTGTATTTTTGAGAGACGGTACTCTTGGTGTTGGGGGAAATCCTTTGCATCTGCTATTCTCACCAGGCCATTTGAGTAAATGCTTTTGCTAAAAGAACTGAATCTATGGTTGATCAAAAGGAAAATCACTGCTGGGGGCTCCTGAGCGAGTATTTAGAAGGATAACCAACCACATGGTTATGCCTACAATCCTGAGTATGGTAATATTCACAAGTCAGGAGACCCAAACTGCTAGTGGCATTGGGAGTTGGGGAAGTGAAACTGAGTTAGGGCCTTAGCAACTGTGTTCCCTTCCTTCCTTCCTTCCTTCCTTCCTTCCTTCCTTCCTTCCTTCCTTCCTTCCTTCCTTCCTTCCTTCCTTCCTTCCCAAAGCTAAACCTTAGAATATACAATAAAACTTTGTCATAACATGTCTAATTGATTATCCAGATTCATACGTATTTTTGGATCTAATGTTCAGCAAAAAATTTAATAAACATTTACTGAGAACTATTATTTGGTAAATTTTTTATTAGGACTCGGGAAAATAGAAGAATAAAGAAGACAAAATACCTGTTCCAAACAATCAAATAGAGGAGATAAAAAGAGATAAATAAAGATACATAAACTAAAATATGAAACTAAATTTTATATGAGTAAAGGGGAAAGGAAAGGAACAAGTGTTTATCAAGATCCTACTGTGTCCCAGGCACTGTGCTAAGTGCTTTACAAATTTTATCTCATTTGATCCTTACAACAGCCTTGGGAGATAGTTATTATTATGATAGCCATTTTACAATGAGGGAAACTGAGACAAATAGCAGTGAAGTCACTTGTCCAGGGTCACACAGCTAATAAGCATCTGAGGTTGGATTTTTAACTTAGATCTTGTTGTAACCCAGTTACAAAGTTCTGCAATAATGTCAAAGACAGAAAGGTAATTTCTAACAACAAATTAGGGAAAGATTTCATGGAGGAGATGGGATTTTATTTGGATCTTACAGAATGGAAATGAGAAGAAAAGATGTAGGGCAAAAGCTTAGGAATAAGAAAGTATAGGATGTGTTCAAAGGACAGAGAGTAGTCCCCTTTGGCTGCAAAGTACCAGGAGTAGAAAAGTATGAGGTCAGTCCAAAAATGCAGGTTGCAGAAAGATTGCGAAGAACTTGCATTTTATTCTATAGGCAATTAAAAAAAAACACTATTGAAAGATTTTCAGTAGAGGTATGATATGGGTCAAATTAATGCATAAGGAAGTTTAATTTGTCAATGATGTGAAATATGGATTGGAAAGGGAATGAAAGTGAAAGCAGAAAAACTAGTTAGGAAGCTGATACCCTGCACCAATGAGAAACTAGATGCTTGAATACCAATGACATCAAGGAGTAATATCTTGACTTGGGGGCCAGGAAGATTAGATTTAAGTGACACACTGTTGTATAAGGTCATCAGCCTCACTCTCCCTTCCCAAGATTTTGAAGTCCAGTGGCAAGACAAAAGTAATAATGCTTCGTGATGGTCCAAGAGATAGTGGATGCTCTTGATGTCTTTATTGCTTTCAATGCCTGACCAAGCTCTAAGTGTTCCATAGTGCCTGCTTCAACCACCTCCATGACCGTGATGAATGAGAATAAATTATTCTCATTCAGACATTCCTCTGGGATAGCCATTCCCCTAACTCAATGACAGATTTGAGGCCTGTTGGTTCCCTCAGCCTCGGTTAGCCTATCTCCTGAGATGGTTTTACCAGTGTATGGTGGCTGCACATGCTACATACAGCTTCTTGGAGGTGAATTTATTGAGTAGTAGTGGTAACATGTTCCATTTAACTTTCTGGTGACATAGTTTTCTGGAAATACAAATTTTAATTTGGAGCTTAAGAAAGATGTCAGAACTAGAAGTATAAATATGAATAAGAATGTCATTGAAACCATTGGAATGGATAAATTCACCAAAAAGAAAAGATATACAAGTAGAGAAATAGAGTAAGGTGAAGAAATTTGGGAAGTATCCAAATTAATGTTGTAGGAGCAGAAAGAGGACAAATGAAGGAAGCAGAGTAAATCTTTACTTTCCCCTTTGTCTTTTGTAAAATTCAAACTGTATTCATACTGCTGATGTAACTAAAACTATATAAAATTGTTGAAAATGTCATTTGGAACCTGTTGGTTTTTTTATACCATGGGTTATGCTCCAATCATATAGTTAACTGATTATTAAAATGTCTCTGCATGATAACTATGATTGATAGCACAACCTATTAATGAATCCTTGAACAATTTTTATGTCAAAGGCTAATGGTAATCTTCAAGATGAAAATTTTTATTGAGTGGTGATAAAAAAACTTGATGTCATTGTTTGCAGAAAGGAAAAGTACAGGCAGTGGATACTGATGACACATTTCAGGAATATGGTAGAAAAAAGAGAGAAAAAATTTAATGGATCAAGGAAAAATTTTTGTCAGATATTGTAGTAGGAAGGCCGAATTTATAATCTCACATATAATCATGTATATGTTTGAATGGTTCGAAATCGCAAGGTATAAGAGGTTCTCTAAGGAGAAAACAACAAGAAATTTATTTAGGCCCCACCGCAGCAGAACCGT
>CM053624.1:177517892-177552988 GCA_028646595.1 Phalanger gymnotis | reverse complement strand
AGTGAATAAGCATCTATTGAGTACTCATTATGTGTCAGTTATTGATTAATAGAGATACAAAGTCAACAACCCAGCCCCTGCTCTCAAGGAGCTCACATTCTAATGAGGGTGACAAAATGCAAATAACTATGTGTTAGTAAAGCCAAGTATGTTGATTGATAGAAGCTGTTATTTTAATAGGAAATCCAGCTTATTTTTCTTAGTTGGACCATCCCTTTCTCCAGGTGGAGCCACTCAACTCCTCCCTTCAGCCACCCTGGATCATGACTTTTAGTACTCTGCTCCTCATTCAGATATAGGCCTCAGGGTGACAATACAATGTGGATAGAGAACTCCTCTGGGATACCATACCCTATTCTTCATTCATTCAGCCTTCTTTTCACCACTTGAATCTGCTTATCCATGAATCAGACTTTGGTCAAGGGAAAATCCCAGATTCTGGTTTTGCTCTTTATTGGGAAGTTTACAAAATATCATAATACATAAGATTCGCTCCCGTTAGTTCTGGAGCCTCCTGCCAAGATAGAATCCTAGAGAGATACAGAAGGTCCCAAGAAGGTCTCTTAATCAATCCTTCTCATACATTGCCAATATGTGCTTCCTGCTTTTTTTTTTTTCCTTCAACTGCCCATCACAAAAAATGAAGCACACAACTAGAAATGATTACAATTATAGAATCACAGAATTAGAGCATAGGAAGGGACTTAAGACTAAACTATACATGGAAGGAATTTTTACTATGAAGTACTTTAAATACAAAGGGAATTCAAAGTTAATTAAACATAATGATAAATATAACTTTAAAGGAAAGCTTTGGATTTTTTTTTTTAGATATGGCTTGGCTGTAGATATGTCCCATCATGTTTTGGCCTGCAGACATAATTTCAATTTCAGCTACTCATATGCTACATTTTTGCAGTATCCTGTCTCACCACTATTTCCATTCACTTGAAGTCCTTCTCTTCCATTCTAATCAAGCACTTATCACTTAAATCAACCTTCTAAAATCCTCTCACAATAGTCTCTCTTTGGGAAAGGTTTGAGGAGAAACAGAGCTCTCTTTGAAACTCAGCCCTTTATCAGTTGGTCAGTCATAACAAGTAAAATAATTCCATTCTAGTCAGCAGAACCTTTATTCCCAACCCTATATGTCCTGATAAGAAAGGATAACAAGGACTACATTAGGAAAAAAGGAAATAGGTGTAAGAGTGAGATCTAATAAAACTTAAAAGAACGAGACACAGAAAGATTAGCTTTGGAAAGGTAATATATTGATTAAGACTAGTGATATAAATGTGTGGACACTTCTGTCTAATATAAATACAACTGGCCTGCATGAGGCATAAATAATATTTGATCTGAGATCTGGCCTATGCCATCTTTAAGGGACACTTTAATTTTGACCTTTGTGGGGACTAAAGGAGAGATGTAGCTGAATGCTTACTCTTTCACTTTCTTATATTCAAGATAAGTATTGAGGTAAAATTTCATACCTCTACCATACATCAAATATTGGTAGTCTAGGCATACAATTCTTTTAGGGTTCAAGATGAACATTAAAAGTAAGCTTACTCTTTCCAGCTTAGGTCCCTCACACAAAATATATGGTACTAAAAAACCAGATAGTGGACAAACTTGTTTATCAAAGCAAACAGTTAACAGAAACCAGAGAAGTTATAGAGATTAAAGTAAATGAAAAAACACACAAAAGTGAGTTCTTCATTTTGAAAGTGAGATAGAATTTCAGATTAACCAAGAATAGAATGATCTTGGGCAGCTAGGTGGCAACTGAGCTCAAAAAAAAAAAAAAAGGTTAGTTGAAAGAGATTTGGGATGGGGAACCTGCAGCCTCCAGGCCACATGCAGCCTTCTAGGTCCTTGGGTGCAATCTGCTGACTGAATCCAAGTTTTGCAAAACAGATCCTTTTATTTTATTAATTAATTTTTAGTTTTCAACATTCACTTCTGTAAGAAACGGGGGAACAGTTTTGTTTCCACAGAGTCGAAGGTGTTCCTCTCCCCCTCTTCCCCCCAGCCCTAGCTTTAGCAGAATGTAAGGCAGGTGACTGGAACTTCTAATCAGAGCTCTGATCTAGCAGAACCCAGGCCTCAGGTCGGTTGGGTGAAAGGTCAGAGGCTTGTACTCCTGCTTAAACAAGCCACTGGAGGAAGGCATGATGTAGGCAGTCAGGGGATTGTATCTGGCCAATGAAGAGCCTGGTGGGAGATTCAAAGGGCGGGTCTATAAAAGGACTGGCATCCATCTAAGTCCTTTGTACTCTCCTGTACTCTGTTCAGAGGAGGTACCCATTTATTCGGACCAAATAAATGTAAAATATAATTAAAGCACTCCAAACCTCTACCATTTAGGTGGCATCCTTTCTCATGAGAAAGAATAATGAATGCCTTTTCTGATTTCGGGTTCGGACTCTGAACTCTTTATTGTGCTGTTGCACACACTTCCATAAGATTTTGAGTTCTAAATTTTCTCTTCCTCCCTCCCCACTCCCTCCTCTAGATGGCATGAGATCTGATATAGGCTGTATATATATATATATACATATATATATATGTATATGTATATTAAACATTTTCACATTAGTCATGCTGTAAAGAAGACTTAGAACCAATGAGAGAAAACTTGAGAAAGAATAAACAAACAAAAAGAGAGCAAATAGTGTATGCTTCAATCTGCATTCAGACTCCAGTGTTCTTTCTCTGGATGTGGATGGCATTTTCTGTCAAATTCATTGTTAAGTTTTTTTAAAAGGATCATGACATCAGTGAAATGATGACATGACTTGCAGTTGACTTTGATTTGAGTGAGGGAAGGCTGTGCAAGGTCACCAGCCTCACTTTCTCCTCCAGAGTCATCTGGATCCAGTGACCTGATATTCATCAGGATGATTGGAGATGACCCAGGATGCAATTGGGAGACCCTTTTAGGCTCAAACCTTTTCATTTACTCACTTAGTTAGAGTGAGGTAATGCCCATTCAGTGAATAGGCCTCTTTAAGAAGTGAGTCAAGGGATGGCACCTTTAATTAGAAGAAAAGAAAAAAAAATCAAGCTGGGAGGGGAAGATCCTCAGGGTTGGTGTTCACTCTAAGCCAGGAGGGCCCAAAATACAGCCATTAAGTGGAGCTTGGGCAGGGATCTATTGTGGTCCAATCTATGAGCTTCAGAGTGAGCTGGGTTTAAGGTCATAGTCATTTAGAGTTGTCTTAGACACTTGAATTGCTGAGAAGATCAAGGTCTATCAAAGTCAGTCATCTCACAATGTTACTGTTATTGTGTACAGTGTTCTCTTGGTTCTGCTTACTTCACTCAGCATCAGTTCACATAAGTCTTTCCAGGTTTTTTGAAGTCTGCTTGATCATCATTTCTTATGGAACAATAGTATTCCGTTACTTTCATATACCACAACTTGTTCAGCCGTTGCCCAATTGATGGGCATCCCCTCAATTTCCAATTCTTTGCCACAACAAAAAGAGCTGCTATAAATATCTTTGTACATATGGGTCCCTTTCCCATTAACAAATCCTTTTATTAAGGGGATTTGTTCTGTGAAGTTTGGATTCAGTCAAAGGGCTGCACTTGAGGACCCTGAGAGCCACATGTGGCCTTGAGGCCACAGATTTCCCCCCCCTAGAGTGAGGAAGTGTTCCTTTCTCCTTCCCCCCCCCCCCGCCCCCACTCAGGATTCCTGTCCTTCTGTCAGCTAAGAGTGTAGTTCCCAATAAGCAAGGAAGTGCCCCTGACTTTAGCATATCTGGTTTCTATTAGCTATAAACAAGGGACTGTCATAAAACAAGAGTGTCATAACAAAATAGTGTCTTAACAAAAAAGGACCATAAACCAAAAAGATAACAAGAGAAATGCCATTAATCAAGATAGTGTCAGGTTCAAGGCACCTGGTCTTTATCAGTAATGAACAGGAGAATTCTCCCAGGAGCTTAATCTAGTCTTGGTGACACAGCAGGAGGATTTTTGGGTTCACTCAGAGAACATTGGAAAGGATTATTGATAAGGGCTCTAATCATTCTCTCCAATTGTCTAGTCCAGGTTTTTGGCCTTCTTCAGGTGACTGGGGGCTTATGTGAATTTCACAGGAATCATAGGGAGATACCAATAAAACAAGGTCTGGGAATGGTTCTGTTATGTCTTAAGAATGACTTAAGAAAAGAGAGGAAAAGGAATACACTGAGGGAGAAGGGAAGGTTAGGGAGTATTATCTCACATAATCAGAGTTTATAAGTAGAAATCGATACAAACAAGGAGGGTAGGTTAGGAAGAAAGGCTGACATTTGAATCTCACTCTCATCTGAACTGGTCAAAAGAAAGAAGAATACATACACATATACACACACGCAGCTATAGAAACACATTTTATTCAACAGGGAAATAGGAGGGAAAGAAGAGAATGAGAGTGAATTAAAGGGTAAATTAAGGAAAGAATCAATCTTAAAACCAACTACAAGGATGTACAAAAATATTTATCACTCTTTGTGAGATGGTAAAGAATGGGTATCTGAGGGGGTGCCTATAAATTGGAGAATGGATGGACTAGTTAGGGTATATAGATATAATAGAATTCTTTTTTTGCTGAACTCTTATGAGTGCAATAAACAATTAGGATTCCAGCAGACTGATGTGGAAAATATGCCACCCACCTCCTGATAAAGAGGTGAAGATTTAAAATATAGAATTCTTTTAAAAAACATTTTTTGGACATGGCCAATGTGGAATGTGCAAGGGGGTGGCAGTGGAGGGATAGGGGTGGAGGTGAGGGAATAGATTGGGGTAGGAGAGTGAGAAGGTGGATTTTTGCTGATTAAGACAAATAAAAAATTTTTTAAAAACTATCACAATAGCAACAACAGCAATGTACATTTCTATCAGACTTAGAGGGTTATAAAATATTTTCCCCTAAAACAACCCTAGGGAATGGGTAATACAAGTATTACTAATCTCAGTTTAAAGAAAAGGAAACTAAAGCTCAGAACTTTTAAGTGATTTGCCTATGATCATAGACTTAGATGTTAGAACTAGGATTTAAACCTAGGTCACTTGACTTCAAGTCCACTCTTTCTATTAAACTGCTGCCTCACAAGATTAGGAAATGAACATGTGATTAGGAAGTGGAGACATTGGGGATACACAACCATCTAGAGAAGGGTAGAAGTGAAAGGAAGTAGAGATCTGGGATACAAGGTCAAGTTTGGGATAGAAGGTCAATTATGTACAAGGGGCAGGAGGATATTTAATTTATTCAACAAATGTTTGTAGAAAGTGCCAGGATCCAAGACCATCCCTCTCTTTTTACTCATCTCTCTTTACTATTAGGAGACATCCTGTTTTCCAGAGCTAAGTTTCAGCAAGCAAGTTGTGCCCTAAGCTTGGCATAACAATAATCCTTTTCACACACCCTCTGTATGAACACTGCTGAAACTAAGTCACAGAACTGATGGTCCCTGAGCCCAGGCAAGCACCAACAGGCCCAGACGTGAAGTCCTGCTATGAATGGACTTTTTGTCACTAGACAACCTTGCCTCACTGTTGCTGTTGTGGCTCACTACTGTTGCTACACCACACTGTTTGATTCTTGTATCTAGTCCCGAATATATAAATCAAGGTTTAGCCCCACTGCCTTGGATCTCCTGCTAGAGGAGGCCCTGGCACGTCTCATTTTTTCTCCCCCAAAGGAATAAAGAAAGCTTTTTGCTTTTAACCTGTGTGAGCTCTTTGATATTTTTGAAGTTAACAATGGCTGCAAAACCTCTGTGACTCTTTGGTTATTTGTTACCAGAGTTGACAAAGGTAATGTGAAAAAAAGACCGGAAATATAAGTTGGAACCATATTGCAGAGGGCCTTAGATGCCAATCTAGGGAATCTGTAGTTTGTCCTACCAGCAATCATTGTTGTTCATCCTTCATTCTCAAAGAGGACCAATGACATCATGAAAATGATGCCTTGACTTGTGCACGAATTGGATTTAAGTGAGATAGAGCTGCATGATAAAGAACCACTAAATATTTTTGAGCAAGGAATTCATATAGTTAACCTTAGAAAATTGTTTTTTCAATTGTGGGAGGATGCAATGTAAAGGAGAAAGGCAGGAAATAGAGGCAAATTAGGAGATTATTACATAGTCTGGATAGGTAGCAATGACCTTCAGTGATTTTGTGTCAGTAGAGTAGAGAGGAGATGAATGCAAAGTGGAGGTAGAATCAAAGGGGTCTTTGTTTTACTTAGGATAAGGAAGACCAGAGTATATTTGTAGGGAGAAATGAGCCAGCATAGAGTGAAGTCTCATATAACAGTCTATATGAAAGCGGGTTCAATTTTCCAGTATCTATTTCTTAGAGAGGCTGCACAGCATCCGTGTACTGGCGAAGGGCTCTAAATTCTTCAGCAGATTAATGCGGAAAATATGCCACCTACCTTCTGGTAAAGAGATGAAGATTTAAAATATAGAATTAAAAAATATATTTTTTTTGGACATGGCCAATGTGGAAATTTGTTTTGATTTACTTTACAAATGTGCAAGGCGGTGGCAATGGAGGGATAGGGGTGGGGGTGAGGGAATAGATTGAGATAGGAGAGTGAGAAGGTGGGTTTTGGCTGATTAAAACAAATAAAATTAAAAAAAAAAGAATATCACAATAGTAACAACATCAATGTACGTTTCTATCAGACTTAGAGGGTTACAAGATATTTTCCCCCAAAACAACCTTCTTCAATCTCTTCAATCAATAATCAATTGATAAACATTTATAAAGTGCCTACTATGTACCAGGCATTGTGCTAAGTGTCAGGGATACAAAAAGAGGCAAAAAACCAGTCCCTGCCCTCAAGAAGCTTACAATTTTTATTAATAGTCAAATGATCCCACTAGATAGGAATGGGTAACAACAAAAAAGAGTCTAAACCTCATTTCTTGCCCTGGTATTAAATAAATATTTCTACAAAATATCAATATGTATGAACTTCTTTACCGAGCTGGAATTCTGAGTTTGATCCAGGGTATAGTGAATAGTATATAGTGTAAACTGGCTAATTACCCAATATTGAGAGTTAAGAGTAAGGGTTATTTTATATTATCATATTAGCAGTAAGTCAGTGTTCTATAGAAGTTTATTATAACCTCCTTTTTAGTTCAACTGAAAATAAGAAAATAATACTTCTGTGGTCTAAAAGTTCTTTCTAGACTTGGGGGAAGGGAAAATTTAATTTAAAAATAAGGATAGCTTAAATGCAATGGATGGACTGCCAGGTCCAGAGGCAGGAAGACTCATCTTCCTGAGTTCAAATCTGGTCTTACACTCTTGCTAGCTATGTGACCCTGGGCAAGTCAGTTAATTTTATTTGCCTCAGTCTTCTCATCTGTAAAGTGAACTGGAGAAGGAAATGGCAAACCACTTCTGTATCATTGCCAAGAAAACTCCAAATGAGGTCATGAAGAACTGGATACTACTGAAACTGACTGAATAACAACAATAGAAACCTAAGCTTAAAGAAAGAGTATATAATACTCTTTCTTAAAGCTTAAAGCATTGGGCTTATGACTCTTCTTCCTTCAGAAAGAATTGTCAATATACGCCTTAATCCTTGTGGGGGAATAGTCTAGAAAGGCACCAAGTATTGACAATTGTGGTTTTGGAATGTTAACCCAAAATTATATTTTAACATATGTTCTTTTTCTAGTTCAAGATTCCTATAAATGTTACCTCAGATCTTCTTGGGCATAGCAGAATGAACTATGTCAGTTTGGACATTTCTCTAAACAAGAAAGGGCTTGGACAAATTTAATAATGTCAAAATAAATAAAACTGTTTCTGAAAGATGTGCTTAAAATGCAAAGTATATATTCATTTTTTTTTCTTGGATGATGATTTCCTTTTTGTGATTTGTGTGCAAGACCTTGATACTAATGTTCCTACTCTGCTTTCCCTCTCATTGTAGAGTTTAGGAGACCTTGTTTTTTTCATTTCCTCTCTCCATTCCCTACTATACCACAGTGATAACACTGCCAAGGTTGATAGATAGGGGTTGCCCATAATTTGGTTAATAATAACAATAATTTCAGTTAATGGCCATTCTGGTATTTCCTCTATTTTCCAGTTTCCCAAGAGGTCTTGAAATATGAGGGAAATCCTTCAGCAAGGTGGGTGAATTACACACAGTAACCATGGCATTGCAAATATAAATATGGGTCTGTGAGAAAGGAAGGCCCATCATGCAGGTGGTACTGCCATGTGTTCCCTCTGGTGTCTCTCTAAGCATTTTCCTTTGTTGCTATGGTAGCTCTCCATGGCAGTCCTCTCACTTGCTGACTGAAGAGTGAGCATGCTCTGTGTGCTCTGGGTGCAGAGGCAGGCACTTGTTTTTCTGTTAAAAGAATCAGCTAGAATGACAACAACTTGAATATGGGCTCCTGAAGTTTTCACAGGACAGGAAGTCAGCTATCTGTTCGTCTTTCGTCTCCCTGGATGCTGAAATCCACTGAAATCCAAGTTCAGCCATGGAAGATGCCAAGATATCCTTAACAGACAAGCAAATGGAAGTAGCTGTCCTATTTAGGAATCTAATTAAAACATCCAAAGCCAGTCTGCTGTCTCCTCTGGCACAGCCCTGTGGCTAACATGGACCTCGTAAGGTCCCTGATTGTCGATCACCTCCTCATCTTTGAAAGGTCGGGGATGGGAGTGGGGGGAAGGATACTATCCCAAAGACAAGAAATGGATCTATGCGAGGTGACATGAGAGACACAAGAGAATTCACATGGCAGACTTTGCTTGTCAGCCCTAAACTATCAGTTTTGGGAATCAATCCAGTATGATGAAATATCCTGAATTCTTTTAATAAAAGAATGTACCCCTCAGGTAATGGCAGACCTCATTTTTGAAGGATAGACTAGGAAGAGCAGCTCCCTGAGAAGTCAATTTTCCTTCTGGACTGAAGAATTCCATTAAGGACTGTTGCAGTTGAAATGAGGTTAGGTCGTTTTTCTACAGGGGCTGAGAGGGGAGCAGCTAATTATGCCAATAAGGAGACATGTGGATATTACTTACGTTCTAGTCTCTGATCAATAGAAATAGAGCTAGGAAGCACAAAGGAGGTCAGAATGGAGACAATTAAGCAGAATTGCTATTCAGTATTATACTTTATGTTGAAAGAGAAGAAAAATTTAAAAAAATCTGTCTCTTTCTCCATTGTATCTAAAATGGCTCTAACTGTATTCATCTAGGAAATACATTCAGGGCCCAATCAAGTGCACAGTAGAAAATATAACAAAGCTTTTTAATTTTCTGTTTTCAGATACAAAGTGAGCTACATCTTTTCTTTTCCCCTCCCCCTCCCTCTATAAAAACAATGAGCAGTAATGTAACCAGGAAATCCTAACTGAATTCAAAGGCTCAGTTTCCTTGTCTTCTAATGTAATGAAAGTACCTATCAAGTTCAGTAGGATTTTTCCTCTTTATTATAAATTTAGAAGCTGAATCTGAAACACAATACTCCACATCGAATCAATGGAGTTACCACTTTCTCTACACTATGGAAAATTGTATTCCTGGCTACTTAGCACAAAAACACTCTCACTCTCTGTCTCATTTGAGAGAGACAGAGAGGGAGGGAGAGAGAAAGAGAGAGAGAGAAACAGAGAGACACAGAGACACAGAGGCAGAGAAAAAGAGAGACAGAGAGAGAGAGACAAAGACATGCATTATACACATAGAGTTAAATATATCAGCTTGGCACAGTGTATGGAGACCTGGCCTTGGTGTCAGGAAGGCATAGCTTCAAATCCTGCCTCTAACACATACTGGCTACGTGACTATGGACAAGTCACTTAATAATATCTTAGTGTCCTAGGCAACTAAAACTATAAATTACAGGTGAGTTGTTGAGGTCAACGTGATCTTTTTGGTGGAGAGTTCCAAAAAAAAAAAGGAATTTCCTACATCAGTGCCATCACAGGTCACAAATACACTCAATGCACACACACACACATTCACATACACACACTCATACACTTACACATTCACATACTCATATATACACACACTCATACATACACACTCATATATACACACACTCACACATTCACATATACACATACGTGATACAATCGCATACATACTTAAATATACACATGAACTCACACCCACCCCCCCACACCTCATTGTATCATTTAATAAAAATTAGGTGGTTATTTCCAGGTCAGGGAACAGAACAAAGGGATAGATAGTATTTTATTTTTTCTGGAAAGGCATGCTAACTTAACACCTAATTTCTATGTCCCTTCCAATGAAGCTGTTTCTGAAATTTCAGTACTAAACATGGAAAAACAGAACTTTAGTGCTAAACACTGAAAACTATAGGAAGGAAAAATTAAGATAAAGAAAATCATCAGTGGCATAAGGGGAAAAACATAGGAAGGAATATTGAAAAGACATTTTCCTTTCCTTTTTCAGCTTTTATTCAATTAAAGCTAAGGTTCCAGTATGGGATTCATTTTCACCATCTGGCAAAACAGTAAGGTGATTTGTCAGCAAGTTATTTTGGTGCTTGAAAAGAACTGTGATGTCCTCAGTGTCAATAGACCTTCTCTGATTGAAACTCCTCTAGTATGCACAGACTATAATTTTTCTCCATGTTTTCCCAAAACATGAAGAATCTACCCAACCAACAGTGGCATCACTAGAGGATTGCACTAAGTACTACTTCCCCTTCCCCCAACTAGTTACAGAAATTTATTACATACGAAAATATCAGATATTTATCCTTAATTTTATAGCATTAAAATTCATGATAATCAGAAAATAAAATTTTGAGATAACAGTTGAAAGAAGAAAATAATTACAGATAGTTTAAATTACAGAATTTTGATTTATATTTAAACAAAGCAACTAAAAAGCTATTTTCCTGTATTCACAATTAGTGAACATGGCATTTTCTGTTTAAAGTTGCAGCAATTGAAATCTTCTAATCAAATAATTTACAAAAAAGGGGGGGAGTCTGAGGAGTCCCCAGTGAGAGTGGCCCCCCAAAGGAATACCCTCCAACTCTTAGAGTAGCTATATCCCATCTCTACCACTACCACCCTTGGGAAAATTATCCCTAGAATCCAAGTTAACACTTAAGCTAAGGGCAAGTATAATCTGGGCAGTTAGTTAGGTGGTACAGCAGATAGAGCACTGGGCCTGGAGTCAGGAAGACCTAAGTTCAAATCTGGCCTCAGATACTTCCTAGCTGTGTGATCCTGGGCAAATCACTTCACCTTGTTTGCCTTAATTTCCTCATCTGTAAAATGAGCTGGAGAAGGAAATGGCAAACCACTCTAGTATCTTTGCCAAGAAAACCTTAAAAGAGATCTCAAAGAGTCAGACATGATGGAAAATGACTTAACAAAGCACAAGTTAAGTTGGGGCAAGTAGTCCAGCAGGGATGTTACATATATTTAGTTCAATAAACATTTATTAAGTACTTACTATGTACCAGGCACTGTGTTAGATAAAAGTAAGAAAAAAATATAGTCTCTGCTCTCAAGAAGCTTACAATCTAAGCAGGGAAAACAACATACAAAAGAAGCTGAAAAGAGGGGGTTGGGGTGGTACCATGGAGTATGTAGAATAGAAGACAAACAGAGCTGCTAATGGAAAATGGCTTTGGAAAGAGGTTAGTGCCTTACCCGCTAGCCTTCTAGTCAGAGGGAAGAAGAGGCTGAAGGTAAATTGAAGTGTTAAGTACCAAAACCAGAGTCAATCTGCATGACGATAAGATTTCTGATGATCAGCTTATAAGGGGTTGGGGCGTGGCGTTCCCATGGAGTCAAGCCAAGTAGAGAATATAATGGAAAATATAATTTTATTTGAAAAGAAGGATTTTTAAAATTCTCTCACAAACTAAAGAGAAAGAAAAGTGGTATTTACGAGAAATTTTTTTTTTTCTGGAGTGGAATTCCTAAATGTGGAATGAATTCAGAGGAAGGCAGTTAGTATAGTAAAACATCTCAAGGTAATGCCATATGAGGACCAGAAGAAACAATCAAACACTTATTAATCAATTAAAAAAAGAAAAAAGCAGGCGAGGGGAACACTAACCAAAAACATCATCCATTTATTAAGTACTTACTATGTGCTTGCTGCTATGTAAATAGTATATATACACATATATCTCCATACATGCATGCATATATACATACATAAAACTAGTTGAGATTCAAATTAAACCCAAGTCACTCAGGTTCTCACTGATTGGTTAAAAACAGGTCGCAGCTCACACCCTACCTGGTCATCTTTTGGGCTTTGATGGCTCAGAGAGATGTTTCTGGTCTTCCCCTTCCAGATTGATTTTTTTTTTTTTGACTAGGTAAAAGAGGCTATTTTTGCCTCATTTGTTACTTAGCCTTAATCACTGAATGGGTATTGCCTCAGAAAAACTGAGACCTGGGAAAGAACTAAGCTTAAAAAGGCCAAGGAGTCCCACTGTATCGGGGGCCATCTCCAATCATCCTGATCTATATCTTGCCACTGGATCCAGATGGCTCTGAAGGAGAGAGTGAAGCTGGTGACTTTGCACAGCCCTGCTTCACTTAAATCCAATTCCTTTGCAAGTCAAGACATCACCTTTCTGATGTCATTGGTCCTTCAAGAATGAAGGACAAACAGCAACAAACAAAAACAACAACAATATACAAATGCAAAGTAATTTGGGGGGTAGGGTAGGGGAAACCACTGGAAAGGTGTCTTGCAGGACAGAGTCTTGAAGAGAGCTAAGCGTTCCAAGATGTGGAAGTGAGGAGGGACAGTTTTCTGTGTATGGGCACAGCTTATGCAAAGACCTGGAGATGGGGTGGAATGTTCTGGGCAGCAAACAGGCAGCTTGCCTAGAACAAAGAGTACATGAAAGGGGTTAATGTGTAATCACTCTGGAAATATAAATTGCAGACAGACTGTGAAGAGTTTTAAATACTAAAGAGCTTTTATTTTATCCTAAGGGTACTGAGACCAAAAAGTTTATGGACTGCTTTTTTAGTAATATCAGTTTAGTGCACAGAGTGGAACAAGAAGATAGGATGCAAGGAAACAAATTATGAGGTTGTCCACACCAAGGATGGTGAGGATTTGAATGGTTGTGGTGGTAGAGGAGAGATACAACAGATTTTTATAGAGTACAGACAGTTCTTGCTTTACATTAATTCACATTATACAAATTCAACTTTAGGTAAAGAATTCTGAAAGAAATTTGTATTCCTAAAAAATACCTATGTTAAATTTACTGTACAGTACTATGCTCTCTTTCTTTCTGCTCCTGCTCCTCCTCCCCACCAAAAGCAAAACAAACCCCTCAAAGTGAAAGCAGAAGAACAGATGCTTGCTGCTGGACAGGAGCTTGGTTTGAGACTTCTGGCGCAGACAGACCTTTGATGCACTATTTACACGTAGACCTCTTGTGTCTGTCTTCCCTCCATCAGCGGGTGGTACCCCATTTCTGTCCCCATGCCCCATGTGTTCCTTTCCTGTCTGAGTTTGTGTCAAGCCCCCACATGTCTGACCCCTCTTGTTCTTTTTCTCCTTTGGCTAGTTCCCATGTGGCTGGTCCCCTATGCTGTCCCCCTTCCTCCCTCCCTTCTAATGTCAGAAGGCAAATTCGAATTATGTAGAAACCACTTTACCTAGAAGCCTGTGGAAGGGTCCACTTACATAAATTGAGAACTGTCTGTACTGTGTCTATTTCTAGTGGTAATCTAAATGATGTAGAAAAGCCAAAAGGAACACAAAGTAGACCTATGGAGATAACTAGAATGAAATGTTAAGATTTGAGATTATATGGGCTAGAGAAACCCAGATGTGGAAATCATGAAATTTTATATAGAATTTCTAATAAGAATACAGGAATTAGTGAGATTAATCTGAAGTGGGATGAACTTGTTTTAAGTGTAAAACAGGCTTTCATGACAAAACAAAATATTCTATTCAAAATCACTTATTGTCCCCACAGGGTTCTTTCATCCAAGGAACTTGGAAAATTTAGCCTGGAGAAAGAAAGGTTGAGAGGGAACAAAAAACTGTTTTCAAGTATTTAAAGGGCTGTCACTTGGAAAAGGAATTATATTTGTTCAGTTTAATCCCAGAGCAGAGCTAGGAGAAAAGAGCAAATGTTGCAGAAGACCACTTTAGGCTTGAGGGAAGAAAAAGCTTTCAAGCAATTAGAAATACCTAAAAGTAGAATGAGTTGCCTTGGAAAGCAATGGGTTTCCCTTCATCACAGGAAGTATTTAAACAAAACTTGATGACCATTTGTTGGCTATTTTGTAGAAGGATTCTTTTTAATGTAATTGTTGGACTAGCTGGCCCTTGAGTCTCTTCCAACTATTCAACTAGGTAGATGTGTATATTATTTAATTCCTCTCTTGTCTGATAAGCTAGACCTGTTCTCCTGTAGTACAAGTTCCTGGGGAAAAATAAAGTTTCTGGAACATCTATTTCAATCTTCTAAGTGCCCAAGTCATTCCTTGTTGCTAAATTATGTTTTTAGGGAAGCAATTCACTCTTTTCTGCCATTGAAAGGGAGAGAGGTGGCCAATACATCGACTACAATAACATTTAGAAGCCTGAAATAGTACATTTGCCTTCCTAAGCAACTAGAAGGAACAGAGGCTGTTATCAATAAAACAGCTCCATAATATTTTGTAATTGTAGTTTTATGAGCATCTATCACTCTTGTGAAGCAAAGAGCAGCATCCTTCCTATTTTAAACATGGAAATAATGTCTCGTAGAAAGAGTCAGAGGTTGTATTTAACACCAGTAGCAGCATTTGGATTTTCCATAGCCTTTTATAACCAGATATGAACCCAAATAAGCCATGGTTGGAATCCACAATGACATCCAAGTAAGGATGAAACCCTGCATACCTGCTCAAGCCATATGGGTAGATGGCTGTGAAAGGTCAGATTCTTGCAGATTGGTTTCAGTCCTAATAGGGTTAGCATAGTAGAAATGGAAGTAGGTGTTGGATGGTTGGTGACAATGTAAAGCAGCATTTGGTAGGAACCAGAGGTTCTAAGCCCAAGGTTTTCTCCCCAATCCCACATCTGCATTTTCCTTGGTGCTCTCATCATTTCTTCAAAAATGAGTTTCCCCTAAGGTCTCCAAAATAGTAGAGAGGGGTGGTGCGCCGGCAGTCAGTGGGTGCCTTCATTCCGTGAATCTGCACGCCACCTTCCCTCTTAGCTTCCTCGTCACCCCCACTCCCATCCAGCCTGCGCCCCTCTGCACGGTCTCTTCGTTTCCCCCAGTCCTAGCCCGCCACTCTCTCAGCTCCCCCGCCCCCTCTCCCTGCGCTCCTCCGGGCGAAGAGGAGGAAGGGGAGGGCAGGAGCTGCTGCTGCTGCCTCTGCTGCTGCTGCTGCATCCACCGCCGCGCCAGGCAGACAGGCAGGCAGGCATTTCTCCTCCCACGGCTAGCGTCGAGAGCGCGGAGCTTCAGCCGTGGCCCCTCCTCGGGCTTCATTCTCCTGCATCGTGGGGAGCTAGGACAGAGGCGCCCTGAGAAGCACGGAGCCCAGGCAGAGACCCGGCCCCCAGGGTCAGGACAGCACCGGCCCGCAGCTGCAAGCATCTTCCCGGGACGCCGTCCACGATGCTGCCCGTGCCTGCGGCGGGAGTAGCCTCAGCAGAGCAGGGCTAACCTGCTTTCCCTGGCGGGTCCGCCCTACCTCCCCTCCCCTCCCGGGGCCGCCCCGCTGACCCCCGGCCCCAGCCATGGCGAAGCAGTACGATGTGCTTTTCCGGCTGCTTCTGATCGGGGATTCCGGGGTCGGCAAGACCTGCCTCCTGTGCCGCTTCACGGACAACGAATTCCACTCCTCCCATATCTCCACCATCGGTAAGGGGCGGCGGCTGCGGGAGAGCGAGCAAGAGTGGGAGACTATGGCAGGGGCAGCAGTGCCCCAGCTGGGGGAGACGGCCCCACAGGAGGGGCGACAAGGGGGCTGCTCCCTCTGCCGGGTAGCCGGAGAAGCGCTTCATCCGAATGAATGGATGGAAGGCTGGGTAGGAGCTTCCTCTCCTCCTCCCTCCCCGTGGTCAGCTGTGATCAAGCCCTTCTAAGACTGGAAGGCTGGAGGTTGGGGAAATAAATGCTTCAGTAATGGAAATTAGGGGCTGGTGGATCTGACTGTGTTTCCCTAGCTGGGCTGCTGTAGAGAAACAAGCAATGATGCGATGAACCCAAGAGAATAAAAGAGTCAATATATAGCTTCCCTTTTCCCACGGATGGCCTGCAATTTATAGGGCCCTGAACTTTATATCCCCCCATAGTGGCATTCTCAGTGTAGAGAGCATGTTTTTCTGGAGACTGGACAGATGCTGAGGCTCAAGTTTGAGACTTTGGGTCGTTGGTGGGGGAGTAGGGGCGGGGGTGGGGGGTGGGGTGGGGGGGGTGGGATATCCAATGCTTGAATGGTTTACTGAGAATCAATCAACAAGCATTACTTAAGTGCCTACTATGTACCAGTGCACTTTACAAGGAGGCCCTGGGTATACAAAGGAAAAAAAACAAAACAGTCCCTGCCCTCAAGGATTTCCTATTCTGCCACAGGGAAACAACCTGTACACATACAAAATATATGGAAAGTAAATACAAAGTAATGGGGGCAGGGGGAAGCATGAACAGTTGGGGAGTTAGGAAAGAAGGCCTCATGTAGGAGGTGATACACGAGCTAAGCTTTGAAGGAAGCTAGGGATTCTAAGAGGTGAGGAGGAGTGCATTTCAGGCATTGAGGATAGCCTATGCAGAGGCAGGAAAACGGGAAATGGAGTATTATTTGTAAGGAATAGCAAGTAGGCCAGTTTGGTTGGAAGGGACCTTAAATGAATGGGGGAGTAATGAGTAATAAGCCTGGAGCCAGATTGTAAAGGGCTCTAAATGCCAAACAGACATTTGTATTTTAACCTAGAGGCAATAGGGAACTACAGGAGTTTTTCTGAGCAGGGGAATGCCGTGGTCAGACCTGTGCTGTAGGAATATCTCTTTGGCAGCTGTGTGGAGGATGGATTGGACAAGGAAGGACTGAAACAAGCATTTACTAAGCACCTACTATGTGATAAGTGCTTTATGAATATTATTTCATTTGATCCTCAGCACAGCCCTGGGAAGGTAGATGCTATTATTATCACCATTTTGCAGATGAGGAAACTGAGGCAAAGGCTAAGTGACTCGCCCAAGGGTCCATTAGTGTCTGAGACTGGATTTTAACTCATATCTTCCTGACTCCAGGCCCAGTGTGCCACTTAGAAGCTTGATATCAGAGAGACCAAAAGTATAGGCAAGAGGTAATAATGAGTGCAGGCCATGTGAGAAGGGATTACATTTAGGATTTATTGTGGAGGTAGAATTTATAGTATTTGGCAGCTATTTGAACGTTGGGCAGAGTGAAGGAATGTGAAGAAGCAAGTGTGACTTCAGGTTTCAGATCTGGGTGACTAGAAGGATTGTGGTGCCCTCAACAGAAGCAGGAAAGTTAGAAAGAGACTTGTGTTTGGGGAAAGACGAGTTGTTTTGGATATGTTTGAGATATCTTTAGGACATCCATTTTAAGATGCCAAACTGACAACACTGATATTGACATGGGATTGGGGAACAAGAGAGAGATTAGTGCTGGATGTGTAAATCTGGGAGTCATCTGCATAGAGATGATATTCGAATCCACAGAAGCTGATGAGATCACTGGGAAGGTATATATAGAGAAGAGAAGAGGGCCCACAACAGAGCTTTGGGAAACATTCACAGTTATGAGGTGAGATACTGTTGAGCAAAGGAAACTGAATACAAGCGGCCAAGTAGGCAAGAGATGAGTCAAGAGAGAATAATGTCATGAAACTCAGAAAAGAGCAAGTATTCAGTAGGTAATGGTAGTCAGCTTGGTTAGGTAAAGTAGGATAAGGACTGAGAAAAGGTTGCATTTAAGACAGATATCATTGGTAACCTGGGAGAGAACATTGGTTTGGAACAAGGGGTTGAGGAACTATTGGGAGGAGAAGTAAAGACAATGAGTGTAGAAAGCTTTTCCCAGTCCTTTGGCTATGAAAGGGAGAAGAAATACACAGTAGCTCAAGGGAATGGTAGAGTCAACTGAAGAATTGGATTGGAAGACTTGGGAAGTAGTGACGGAAAGTGGAGCTAGGATGGGACAATGGAGAGAGTTTGAATTCCCAGGGCATACATGTGACTAAAAATTTTTTTATCATTCTGAACTTGACAAATGGTACCAACATGAACATTTCCTTATATATTGAAGAACAGAAAAAAGAGGACTGTATGTGAAACCCCAAATCTCTAAATAGCTTTAAAAAAAAGAATATAAAAAACTCAATATATTAGTGTAAAAGCTGTTCTGTTTGTTTCCTCTGAACTACCTTCTGTTCTCTTCTGTGAAGTTTTTTTAAAAAAATATTTCACTGATCTCTTCCTTTTTCCTCCCCCTTTCCTTCTCTCTTCCTCCCTCTTTCTATTCTCCCCCTCTCCCTCATTCCTTCCCTCTCTCTTCTCCCCACTCTCCTTCTCTCCCCCTCTTTCCCTCTTTCCCATTCATTAGACAGAGAAGACGAAGCATGATGTTTGAATTTTGAACCCTGGGTTCATGTCCTGCCTCTGATTCATGCTGACTCCCTAGGCAAGTCACTTAGCTTCATAGTAATCTAAGTAGCTCTCTAAGACTAAGCTTCAGAAAAGGTACTGGCCTGCATTGGTTCCAGGAGTTTCCTCAACTAGGAGTTCCCTAAACTAATGAAATTACAAGTCCCTATTCTCACCTCAATTCTCTGAATCATTCCCTTTTATCTTTTCTTATGGCACCATAGTATGCTATAATTTGTTCATCCATTCTCCTGTTGATGGAAGCCTTCAGGTTTTGTTATAACAGAAAGTGTTGCTGTAAATACTTTTGTGCACATGGGTCCTTTTGCTCTGTCTTTGATTTGTTTGGAGGGTATATGCCTAATAGTGATACGGCTAAGTCAAGGTTTAGGGATGGTTTAGTGACTTTTTTGGATATAGTTCCGATTTACTTTCCAGAATGGCTGGATCAAATCACAGCTCCACCAATAGTGCATTAGTGTGCCTGTCCTCCCACAGCCTTTGAACATTTTCCTTTTTCTTTATCTTTGCCAATCTGGTGGGTGGGAGGTAGAACCCTCAGAGCTGTTTTAAATTTGCATTTCATTTATTGGTGATTCAGAACATATTTTTCATATACTGTCAATAGCTTGGGTTTCTTCTTTTGATAAGTTAACTAGCATCTATTAAGCTCCTACTATTTGTCCGGGACTATGCCAGGCACTGAGGATACAATGTTTAAAAAGCAAAAAAACCAAAAACAACCTCTATTTCAAAGAGTTCACAGCCGAATGGAGGAGAGAACTTGCAAACAGCCCATGTACAAACAAGATATATACAGAATATATTGGAGATAGTCCCAGAGGGAAGGCACTATATTTAGGAGGACTGAGGAAGATTTCTTGCAGAAGGTAGGACTCTGACTGAGACTTGATGGAAGCCAGGGAATCCTTGGAGGTTGAGATAAGGAGAGAGAGTGTTCCAGTTATGAGAGAGAGGCAGTGAAAATAAGATCCAAAAGCAACGAATATCATAGCATAGTGTTATATACTGCGGCTATCAAACCTTTATTAGAGATAATTGCTAATGATTTTTTTCTCTAGTTAATTGTGTCTTAATTGGTTTTGCTTGTACAAAACCTTGATTAAAAATTGTGGATCTAACCTCCTAAGATCTTCTCTTTGTTTAGTCAAGAATTCTTTCCCAGTTTATAATTGTGAAAGGTATCTCTTCTTTCTTCTCTGGTTATATTTGACTTAACCCTTTATGTCTAGGTTATATACCCATTTGTAGCTTATTTTAGTATCTAGTGTAAGATGTTGATCTAGCCTTAATTTCTGATAGAAAACTTTCCTGTTTTCCCAGAAGGCTTTTTCTTTAAATAGTAGGTCCTAAACTTCAATATTTGAGGCCCTTTGATTTTTTTTTAACACTATGCTATGATGTTCATTGCTTTTGAATCTTGATTTGATCTTTAAAAAACAAAACAAAACTTTAAAAAAAAATTTCAGTTCTCTACTTATGGTTTTCTTATTTATTTATTTATTTGTTCATTTATTTATCTGGTTATTTATTTATTTTCTACAATCACTTTTATAAGATTTTGAGTTCCAATTTTTTTTTCTCTCCTTCACCTCTCCCCTCTCCCCAAGATGGCATACGATCTACTACAGACTACACATGTACAATCATATTAGTCATGTTGTGAAAGAAATATCAGAACAAAAGGGAAAAACCATGAGAAAGAAAAAAAAAACAATAGTATGCTTCTAGCTGCATTCAGGCTCCATAGTTCCTTCTCTGGATGTGGATAGCATTTTCCATCATGAGTCTTTTGGAATTGTCTTAGATCATTGTATTGCTGAGAAGAGCTAAATATATCAAAGTTGATCACCATACAATGTTACCATTACTGTGTGCAGTATTCTCCTGGTTCTGCTTATTTTACCCACCATCAGTTTACGTAAGTCTATGTAAGTCTTTTCCATGTTTTTCTGAAATCTGCCTGCTCATCATTTCTTATAGCACAATAGTATTCCATTACATTCATTTACCACAGCTTGTTCAGCCATTCCCTAATTGATGGGCATCCCCTCAATTTCCAATTCTTTGCCACCACAAAAAGGGCTACTAGAAATATTTTTGTATATGTGGGTCCTTTTTCCTTTTTTATGATCTCTTTGGGATACAGACCTAGGAGTGGTTTTGCTAGATCAAAGGATATACTAAGTTTGGTTGCTTTTTGGGCATAGCTCCAAATTGTTCTCCAGAATGGTTGCATCAGTTCACGACTCTACCAACAATGCATTAGTGTTCCAATTTTCCCACATCTTCTCCAACATTTGTCATTTTCCTTTTTTGTCATATTAGGCAATCTAATAGGTGTGAGGTGGCACCTCAGAGTTGCAAAACAAAACTTAATCAGTATCAAATAGTTGATGATTACTGCTTTGTAGTAGAGTTTGGGATCTGGTGTTTTAAGGTTCCCTTCTCTCCAAATTTTTTCAGTATTTCATAGGAGATTCTTCATTTGTTCACCCAGATGAATTTTATTATTTTTTTCTAGCTCTACAAAGTAATCCTTTGATAAGTTTAATTGACATTTATTGTTGTTGTTCAGTTGTGTCCAACTCTTTGTGACCCCATGGATCCTACTGCCCATGGGGTTTTCTTGGCAAGGGTATTGGAGTGGCTTACCATTTCCTTCTCCAGGGAATTAAAACAAACAGAGGTTAAGTGACTTGCTTTGGGTTGCATAGCTATTAAGTATGCTGAGGCTGGATTTGAAGTCAGGTCTAGCACTCTATCCATTGAGCTACTTAGCTGCCTCTTCTAATTGACATAGCACTTAATAAATAAGTTTAGGTAGTATAATATCTCTTTGATTATTGAGTTTTGTCCTTTTTTTCTGTACAGAGTGTTCTATTGTATTCTTAACCATTTTAGTAGATGGACTCATATATTTCATATATCTGGTAGATATTTTGAATTGAATTTGTCTTTAACATTTCTCCTGCCGGTTTTGGTTGGTAATATTTAGAAAGACTGATGATTTCTTTGGGTTTCTTTTATATCCTGCTACTTTTATGAAATTATTTTTTCAGTCAGTTTTTAATTGACTTTCTGGGATTTTAGATGTAGATTATCATGTCATCTGCAAAATGCAAAACCTCAATTTCTTTTATTTTATTGCGTTGATAGCATTTCTATCGCTACGTTCAATAATAACGGACATATTAAAAATATCATATTAAAAAAGCCTTTAGTTTATCTCCATTACATGTAACATTGGCTCTTGATTTTAAGTAGATAGTATTTAGCATATCAAGTCAAGATCTATTTTTTCCCATGTATTTTGGTATTTTGAATAAAAATGAGTATTGTATTTTGGTTTTTTTCATTATTAATATGATCATATGATTTTGATTATTTTGGCTATTAATATATTACTCCATTTATTGTTTTAAAAATATTTACCAACTTTGTATTCCTGGTATAAATCTTACCTGGTTATAATACACAACTTTTTTGATGTGTTGCTGTGACCTCTTTGCTAATACCTTATGTAAAATTTTTCTGTTAATATTCATTAGAGATATTGCTTTATATTTTTCTTTCCCTGATTTGCTCATACTTGGTTTAGATATCAAGACCATATTTGTTTACAGAAGGAATTTGTTAGGATCTTTTATTTTCCTGTTTTTGCAACAGTTTGTGTAATATTGGAATTAATTTTTCTTTGAATATTTGGTCAAATTCACTCGTAAATTCATCTGGTTCTGTGTTTTTTTTCCCCTTTGGCAGTTCATTTGTATCTTATTCAATTTCTTTTTTTGAAATCAATATTTATTCTCTATTTGTTCTAATAATCTGGGTAATTCACTGTTTGGGGTTTTTTTTGTAATATTTATCCATTTCATTTAAATTGCCAATTTTGTTGGCATAACATTCAGCAAAATAGCTGGGCATGGTGTTGTATGCCTATAATCCCTGCTGCTGGAGAGGCTGCTAGATTGCTTGAACTTTGGAGTTCTGAGGTATAGTAAGCTAAAGCCAGTCAGGTGTCTATACCATATGGTCAGCTGCTGGTGAACTGGCCCAGATCAGAAATAGCAGGTTAATAACAGTTCAGTGGTAGGGTCAGGCCCATGAGTGGCCTCTGCAGTTCCAGCTTGGGGAAGATAAGAGATACGCAATCTTCACCCCTTTGCCGCACAAAATTCAGCAAATCGTTCCTAATAATATTCTTTATTTCTTCTTCTTTTGTTATGAATTGTCTTATTTATTTATTTTTTTGAAACTGACATTTTGGTTTTACTCTCTTTTAAAATCAGACTAACTAATTATTTAACTCTTCTGTTCTATTTTTTTTTCTCCAAAAGACAGTTTCTCATTTTAGTTATCAGTTCAGTGGAGGGTTTTTTTTTTTAATTTTCAACTTTGTTAATTTCATATTTGTTTTTCAGAGTTTCTCTTTTGGTGTTTTAAAAGTTGTTGGTTTTCTACTTTTTAAAATGTTCATGCCCAAATTCATTTATTTGTGTGTCTTTCTCTTTCTCTATCTCCATATATATGTGTGTGTGTGTTTATACATATATACACACATATATGTACACATACATACACATATATGTGTATATATACATATATATGTTGTTGATGAAAATATGGAGTGTAAATTTTGTACTCAGGATTATTTTGACTGCATGCTAAAAGTTTTGGTGTTGTTGTCTCATCGTTGTTCTTTGATGAAATTTTCTATTTCTGTAATTTCTTCCTTAATCCATGAATTCTTTAGGATTACATTATTTAATGTCCAATTAAGTTTAATCTTTTATTTAAAGGCTCTTTATTGAATATAACCTTTATTATATTGTGAACAGTAAAGGATATGTTTAATATTTCTGTTTTTCTGCATTTCTTTGTGAGATTTTTTTATTCCCTAACATGTCTTCCTTTTTATTACAATTCAGTAATTGCCAAAGATCTATCATATCTGACTTTTCAAAAATTCTATTTAAAGTTCTTAGATTTTCTCCTACTTGTCTTTTTGTTAGATTTATCTAAATCTGAAAATAGATACATTTAGTTTCACACATATTGTAGTTTTATTGTCCACCTCTCCCTAAGTCTTTTTCCTTTAAACTTTCAATTTACATATATAATATATGTAATCTTTTGTAGTTTGATAGATATGGCATTGAACAAGTAAATAATCTATGTAGCATTGTCATTTTATATTAGCATGACCAAACCATGAATAGTTCAACATTATGTTCATAATTTACAAAAGCATATCTCAAACATAAAGAATCACTGAGAGTTAAAATTAGGTGCTGGAGAAGCATTTATTATGCTTCAAGTGAATTTTAAAAAGCAGAGCTAGTAATCATGATCTCAAATAAGGTAACAGTATTAATAGACATGATTAAAGTAAATAAAGAAGCTATATTATACTTAAAGGCCCTATAGACAATGAAATAAATTACCTTGTCAGAGATCATGATTGTTACCCCTGTGTTTTTGTGTGGGTTTGTTTTTTGTTTTTTGTAAATAACATAATGGTGGAGAGATAGTAACTATTCAAGGTTTGGCCATGCCAATATAAGATGACAATGCTACTTAGATTAATTTATGTGTTCAATGCTATATCGAAATACTAAAAGATTACTTTAGAGAGTTAGAAAAAAATAAAATTCATCTGGAGAAACAAAAGATCAAGATTCTTTGTGGAGATAATGAAAAAAACTAGAAAGGATGGGAGCCTATAAATACCAGATCTCAAACTATACTACAGAGTAGTAATCATTAAAACTGATTGGTACTTGACAAAGAAAAAATTAGAAAAGTCAATCAGTAGAATGGAATGAAAGAGTCTCAAGAATATTTATCTGGTCCAGAAGATGTGGGTGAGAAAGATCTATCCCTGAGAATTTTTTTTTTAAATCATTGTCGAGACATACCTTTTTAAATAGACCATAGAAAAAAAGGAGTGAGCTTTCTGGTAGTGCTAATAGGACAGGGCTGTGGTGTCATGACTGTGGTAAGGATAGAACATTTTCTTCTCTCTCCTTCCTTTCCCCAACTTCTCCCCAAGAAAGTTTGACATCTCTTAAGTTCTATGGATATAGAAGGTGAAGAACATTCCTATTGTTCTTGAGTCTGTAGTTTTGCCTACAGCCTCCTCTCTCTCAAATCTTAGCAGTGCCTGGCCCATAGTAAGTAGTTCATAAATGTTTATCGTTGTTAACTGGGATACCAGTTTACTGGATAAGCATATCTGCTGGCTTTGGAAAATAGAATAGTTTTCCTACACAGCCCTTATTTAGACTGCTTCTTTGCATCATCTCCCCTTGCTTGGGGTTGGTGTCGAAGGAGCAGAAATCTCTCAGCCTTTTCTTTGGCTAAAAGGAAATCTCAGATATCACTAGCCAGGCAATATTGGAGTAGGTCATGGCTTAGGTGATAGTATAATACCTCAAAGGCTAGAAAATATATATGAAATCTAGAGGCAGGGGCATTTTCAGGCCATGATTCCTATTTTTTTTATTCCTCTTTATTTTTATTTTATTCTTCTTTTAAAAATTTTATTTTGTTAAGTTTTCCTAATTACATTAAATTTTTTTTAACATTCATCTTTTAAAATTGAGTTCCAAATTCTCTCTCTTTCTCCTGTGCCTCTTCCATCCCTTATGAAGGTAAGCAATATGATCGTGATGTGAAATCATGCAAAACATATTTCTGTATTAGCTATGTTGCAAAACAAACCACACACACACACACACACACACACACACACACATACTCACCAAGAAAAATAAAGAAAGTGGGGAAAAAAGTATCCTTCAATCTGCCCTCAGAGATCCCTTCAGAGATCCCAATCTGTCCTCAGTATCCTTCAAACTGCCTCTCAGTTCTTTTTCTGGAAGTACATAGCATTTTTCATCATGGGTCCTTTGGAAGTGTCTTGAACTAAGCTAAGTCTCTAACAGCTGATCATCACATTATTGCTGTTAATATGTACAATGTTCTCCTAGTTCTGCTGCCTTCACTTTGCATCAGTTCATGTGACTTCCCAGGTTTTTCTGAAACCACCCCCTCGCCAATCTTTAGACTGCTATTCCTCTTGGGGGTATGCTCAAGTAATAAAATAAGGGTCTGGAAAAGGATTTGTGGTCTTCAAGGTCCACTTTCTCCCTTGGAAATGAGAAAAGACATGGCTAAATGGATAGGTAGAGTACAAAGGACAGGATGCAGACTTGCAACAAAACACTATCATCAAGCATTGATGCTTGATGATCTTGAAGCTACCATTCTCTAGATTAGGTCTGACCATTATGTACTAGCCTGGTGCCAAAAGCATGGAGCTATTAACTTTCTAGGGACAACTGAGTCCTGCTAAGGGTCGCATTTGAGCTCTCTTTTTTTTATAATTAAGATTTTTTGTTTTTAGTTTACAGCACTCAGTTCCACATAATTTTGAGTTCCAGATTTTCTTCCCCCTCTCTGCCCCCCCATCCCCTGTCCCCCGCCCAAGATGGCACGGAATCCGATATATCTTCTTATATTTTACTCCAATCCATACATAATTATGATCCATCTGCATTTAAGCACTAACTGTTCCTCATACACACACAGCACTACATTTCCCAAGTCTGTGTCTATGTACTGGCTGACAGCCATGCTTAGGATGCTTTCCCTCTTCACCTCCCCCTCCTAGTTTCCCTGTCTTTCTTTAAGATAAGAAAGGTAGGGAGGGGCCAAGTGGCAAAGGTTTTAAATGCCAAACCGAGGATTTTTACATTGGTTCCTGGAGGTAAGAGAAAGACACTAGATTTTATTGAGTAGGGAAGGTGACATGGTCCGACCTGTGCTTTAGGAAAATCATTTTGGCAGCTGAGTGGAGGTTGGATTAGATAGGGGAAGGACTTGAGGCAGGAAGTCCAGCCAGAACATTGTTAAGAATAGTTTGAGCGAGATGATGAGAGCCCGCATTACATTGGTGGCTATGTGAGTAGAGAGGAGAAGTCAATAGATGTTATAAAGGTCGAAACAATGAGACTTGCAACAGATTGGATATGGAGATGAGCAAAAGAAAAGAGGTGAGGATAATACTAAGTTTGTGAGCTTGGGAAAGTTGGGAAAAGGAGAAGGGTTTGGTGAAGGGGATAATGAGTTCTATTTTGGACACATTAAGTTTGACTTGCCAAAGGATATCCAGTTTTAGACTTCTAAAAGGTGATTGGAAATGTGGGACTGTAGCTTGGGAAAGAGATTAGGAGCTAGAAATTTATCTATATCATTTATATTGTTGTTATCTATATCACTTATATTAAGAGCTAGACATTTATCTATATTATTTATTATATCTATATCATCTATATATTTTGTTTAGTCATTTCAGTCATGTCTGACTCTTCATGACCCGTTTATGGTTTTCTTGGCAAAAATACTGTAGTGGTTTGCCATTTCCTTCTCCAGCTTATTTTACAGATGAGGAAACTGAGGCAAACAGGATTAAGTGACTTGCCCACAGTCACACAGCTAGTAAGTACCTGAGGCTGGATTTGAACTCAGGAAGATGAGTCTTCCTGATTTTAGGCCTGGCACTCTATCCACTGTGTCACCTGCAGCTCCATCATGTGTATATCTATATCTGATTCATATACATATATACACGTATCTGAGAAATCATCTGCATAGAAATGATAGTTAAATTATTTCATTCTTTTAAGCCTCATGAGGTAGGAATTACAAATATTATTATCCCCATTTTACTAATCATGGAAATATATGATTCCAGGGCCCTCTCAATTAAAAAACCAGTACTCTTTCCCATATGTCATGTTTCCTTTCACTGCACAGACTATATGGGCATCTTGAGAAAGGGACTGGGCAGGACATTTTGGAGTTGATAATTTCTTTAATCAAAATCCTTCCTCCCTACCCTGTAGTTCCTGAATTTCCCCTCTCTTCTCCTTAAATCTGTTGCTTCTTATCTCACTCTACATATACCAATACCACCACTACTCTCTATCTAATTGTATAAATGCATAGTGACCTTATACATGACCAGGAAAAAGTTACCTTGCTCTGGATATCTCCTCCCCTCTCCTTCTCTACACTTTCTCACTGACCTCATCTCCTCCTTCTCTTTTTCCTTCTCATGACTCCCAGCTTTACCTATCTAGCTCTATTCTATTGGATATTTCAAACTCGATTTCAAACTCAGCATCATCCTCTCTTTTTGAATTTAACTGTTTCAGTCTATAGTGTCACCATCCTTCCAAACAGTTTAGGTTTATAGGTTTACAAGTTCACTATTAGCCTTGATTTTTCACTTTCCTTCCCATAGCATAGCCAATCATTTGCCAGATCTTTTTCCTATTCTCTACAATGTCTTTTACATCACTATGTTTCTCTCTACTCACACTACTACCACTCTAATTCAAATCCTCATCACTTCTTGCTTGGACTATTGCAATAGTCTCCTAATTGGTGTCTTAGGTGCCACTCTGTCCTCCACACAGATGCCAAATGGATATTCCTGAAACACAAATTTGACCACGTCACTCCCTTGCTCAAAAATCCCTAGATCCCAATTAGTGT
This sequence comes from Phalanger gymnotis, assembly GCA_028646595.1. NCBI lineage: Eukaryota > Metazoa > Chordata > Mammalia > Diprotodontia > Phalangeridae > Phalanger > Phalanger gymnotis. The sequence goes on along the minus strand of CM053624.1, from coordinate 177,524,754 downwards.
GGATAATGAATCATCTAAAATTGTCAACCAACTAATCAGTCAATAAACATCCATTATGTACAAGGTACTGTGCTAAGTGCAGAGGATACAAAAAAGAGGCTAAAGATAGTCCCTGCCCTCAAGGAAGTTACAGTCTAATGGGGAACACAACATGCAAACAAATATATACAAGCAAGCTATATTACAGAATAAATAGGAAGCAACTAACAAAAGGAAGGCACTAAAATTAAGAGGGATTGGGGAAAGCTTCCTGAAGAAGGTGGGATTTTAGTTGGGATTTAAAGAAGCCAGGAAAGTCAGTAGTGAGAGTGAAGGAGAGAGAGTTCTAGACATGGGGAACAGCCAGAGAAAATGCTTGGGACTAGAGACAAGATATGGAGTGTCTTATTTGTAGAACAGCAAGGACATCAGTGTCACTTTATTGAAGTGTACATGTGGAGGAGTGAGGTATAAGAAAGCTTGAGAGGTATGAAGGGGCTAGATTATGAAGACCTTTGAATACCAAATAGAGCATTTTATATTTGATCTTGGAGGCAATAAGGTGCCAGTGGAGTTTATTGATTTGGGGTGGTGAGGGGTGACATGATCAGACATATACTTGAGGAATATGATTTTAATGACTAAAAGGAGGATGAAATAGAGTGGGGAGACATATGAGGCAGGTGAATCCACCAGTGAGCTATTGCAATAATCCAGGTGCGAGGTGATAAGGGCCTGGTGGCAGTGTTGGAGGAGAGAAGGAGACTCATAATAGAGTGGATATAGTGAGGAGTGAAAGATAGTGGGCAGTCCAAGATGTCTCCTAGGTTGCAAGAAATTACAAGCAAGATGATTTCAGAAAAACCTGGAAAGACTTACATGAACTGATACAAAGTGAAGAGAACCAGGAGAGCATTGTATACAGTAACAGCAATATTGTTCAATGAAGAACTGGGAATTACTTAGCTATTCTCAGTAATGCAATGATCCAAGACAATCCCAAAGGACAATAATAAGGTGTGTGTGTGTGTGTGTGTGTGTGTGTGTGTGAATGTTTAGGAGATATTTAGTTTAACATGTCATCCAGTTTGAGATATCTGAAAGGCAGTTGGAGACATGAGATTGGAGACTAACAGAGAGTTTGCAACAGAATAGGTAGATCTGAGAGTCATCAGCATTGAGATGGTAGTTAAATCCTTGAGAGCTGATGAGATCACCAAGTGAAGTAGTATAGAGGGAGAAGAGAAGAGGGTCCAGGACAGAACCCTGAGGGACAGCTATGGTTACAGGGTGAGATCTGAAAGAGGATCCAGAAAAAGATATAGAGAGGAGTGGCTAGATAGGTAGGAGGAAAACCAGGATAGAGTGATCAAACAGTGTTGGAGAGAGTGAGAGAAGAGAAAATGGAGACATCTATTTTAGATGGCCTTTCGAGGAGTTTGGCTACTAAGGGCAGAAGAGACATAGGATATGGTCACCTATCTCTTTAAGAAATATAGGAGTCAGTCAAATATATTTGAATGTGCACTATTTGCAGTTATAATAAAGTTATTGGTTTCAACCCAATGGAAAAATGTAATGCAAATTTGAATAATGTATATATAATAACTTAATACCATATATCATAATAGTAATATAATAAAGTGGGGGAGAATTCATGATTTGTACTAATTGGACCTGGCTGTTCAGACCGGTATTGGCTTTGTTCAGACTGGTATTGGCTTCTAAAACCTGTTACAATCTGGCTCCAGTATACTTTTCCAGATTATCGCATGTACCCCACACACTATATTCTAGCCTAAAATGGCCTATTTGCTGGTCAATTTACATGATGGCATTTGCCTGGGCCTGACTCAGGTAGTTTTAGTCCAAAAATGGAAGGGAATGAGATACTCATAATCCATGTTTGACAAAAGATTTACTTAGCCATAGCAGGGGAAGGACATTTAGGGCAGCAAAAGGATGTGTATCCAGGATATAACCTTGATTCAGCTAAATGCGCTGTCCTGTGCAGGTGTTGGTCATTCTGCTGTTTTGTGATTAGAGTCCTGAGGGAGAGCTCTTATCTGCTCATGTCTTGGCTGTTGTGTGCCCAAGTGACCAGGAAGCTCTATCAATAGTCCCCTGAGTCAATTATATGCTAAGGAGAGTATCAATACCTTTTTTGGGGGAGAGGGGGATTTTTTTTAATACATGTACAATCATGTAAAACATTTCCATATTAGTCATTTTGTACAAGAAGACTCAAATAAAAGAAAAAGAAAGAAAGTGAAAAATAGCTTGCTTCAGTCTGTATTTAAACAATATCAGTTCTTTCTCCAGAAGTGGATAGTATGCTTCATCATTTGTCCTTTGGGATTGTCTTGGATCATATTACTGGAAATTGCCAAGTCATTCACAGTTCTTCGTTGAACAATATTACTGTTACTGCATACAATGTTCTCCTAGTTCTCTTCACTTTACTTTTCATTGGTCCATGTCTTTCCAGGTTTATCTGAAATCATCTTGCTTGTCATTTCTCATAGCACAATAAGGTTGTTGTTTGTCCTTCATTCTCAAAGAGGACCATGACACTGTGCAGCCCTTCCTCACTTAAATCCAATTCACTTGCACATCCAATTCACTAGAACAATAATATTCCATTACAATCATATACCACAGCTTGTTTAGCCATTCCCCAATCGATGGGCATCCCTTCAACTTCCAATTCTTAGTTACCACTATCAGTACCTTTTAAGGGAAAACCAGCTAACTTGGGGGAGAAGGGCTTAGGATATTTTTCCTACCACACCATATCACTTGGCAGTAAGTTCCTAAAAGCCTTCTAGAGGACTTCTTACCATTGAAATGACTTTAGGGCTGTTACTGGACAATCCTGGCCTCAAGGATGCAAGAACCCTAATTTAGGCAACATTGAAGGAGGAAATGAAAAACAAAAGACAGCAAAACCAAAATCAAAAGAATGGAATAGCCTCCAGAGCAATTGAATATGGGAGAGAGAGCAAAAATCCTAGATTTCACCTCCTTTCTTCTGAAAGACCAAACCTTTTATCTAAACCACTATGTGTATATGTGGATGTGTGTGTGTGTGCGTGTGTGTGTGTGTGTGTGTGTGTGTGTAAGAAAGATTGAGAGATTGAGAGAAAGAAAGACAGACAGAGAGAGAGAGAGAGAGAGAGAGAGAGAGAGAGAGAGAGAGAGAGTCTCTTCATATAAAGAGACACCCATAAGCTGGAACAAATGACACCAGGAATATCAGGGCCATGGAGAGGATTTTGCTATTTCCTAAAGAGTTACACATCCTCATCATAGGTGGGGGTGGGGGGTCATCTGTAGAAGGGCAAATAAAAGATCCTTATCCTCTTATATGTATCCTATTCCAGTGCCAGGGTTGATACTGAGAATTGCCCTCCTGGTCCCCCATGATACTAGCGCCTTCTCTCTATTCTCTCTGTAGCTTATCTGTACATAATTGTTTGTATGTTGTCTCATCTCATTTTCCCCCCATTAGACCATGAGCTCCTGTGCTTTTCTTTCTATCACAAGCACTTTGTACAGTACCTTGCACATAGTGTTTATAAATGCTTGTTGACTAACTAGATGACTTAGTGTTTCCTGACCCACCATCCAGGGCCTTCCACTTCTTTAGAATACCATAGGGGATTGAAGAGTATCTTTGTTCCATTAGAGGCCTCTGAAGGAATTCTTTTCCTTATTCTGCAAGGGCTTGATAGATATTTTGATCTCCTACTTTCTCCAGAAAGCAAGCATGCCCCCTATGCCTTGGTTCTTTAAGCCTTCCCTGGGGAAAAGTAGTCTAATGACCGCTACACCTTGTGAAGGTAGCAAGGTGGATGGACCAGTCAGTTCCAGATTACAATAAGGAAAGGACTACCACAGGCCTGCCTTTATTACTGCCCATTTCGTTGCCATCTTTGCTGTGGCCTGTGTAACTGCCTGCTGCCACAACTCCTGTCTTTAACCAATTACTCTCATGTCCCTCCCCCTCCCCCTCCCCCATACTATGGCATTAGTGCCAGTAGTGCCTGAATATCACCCCAACCCCCCTCACAGATTCCCTCACTGCCCCTACCCTGCTGTGGAGGTGATGGGGCAGATGGGGCAATGGGACCTCTAAAAAAGGCTTCCTGAACTTTCCCACAAATTTCAGCAGCCCAGATCCCAGATGGAGGAATCTGGCCCATCCTAGTATAATCCTTTCATTGTGATCCTCTGACCCAGCCCAGCCTTTAGTTGTCTGTTACCTCTGGACCACCCCAGGCTACTTGCCACTCCTTAATCCCATCCAGATCTTTTTGCTGACCCTTTTTACCTTTCTCTGTATAAAAGTTTCATTCTCACTCCTATTAAGAGCAGACTCACTAGGAATCTTGCCCACTCAACTGGTGTCATAATGAACATGCTACTTGGACTGAAAGAAGGCTTGAGTGGTTGAATTCTTTTGAGGCAGACCCAGCCTGTACCTTTGCATTCCAGGGTTCCCAGCACCCCTAGACTACATCAGAGGCATAGCTGCTACCCTTTATACCAGGGCTGTGCTCCTTACTGCTAGTGCTATAAGCTTGGTATTACTACCCCTGTCTGGGCCAAAACATTGGTAAGGCCAGGAATTGCCCTAGAGCTTGGTGTTTTTCTGTCATCAGTCATCCTCTTTTATGTAGGAATTTCCTCCTGCTGCCAGTCAGAACCTTCTAAGGGACCCAGGAGCTGCTGGTGTCTCAAGTTCACAAAGGAGAGAGGGAGAAAGGGAGAAAAGGGGAAGGAGGGAGATAAAGACAGAGACAGGGAGTGGAAGGAATGGAGAGGAAGGGAAAGTTCACAATTCCAGGGCAAGAGGTCAAAAAGAGGGCAAAAAATATTTTAAAACTTTATAATGGTATAAATCCATCCTTGCCTGAGCTACATTTTTTCATAGTGCTAATTCTGGAAAGGTCTAAGAGTTGTGTATGTCGTATCAAAACAAAACAAAAAACCTCCAAACAGTTCCTTGAGCAGGTTTTAGACAATCTGAAAATTCCAGGGCCACGGTTATTGACCACTGGATATGTTTATGTGGGCTATAGGACAACTAACTACAGCTGGTGGTGTGGGGCACATCCAATCACACCATATGGGTTCAGAATGGGCAGCTAGGCAGCAAACATTTATTAAATTAATCAAAGGATGGCCCCTTTAATCAAAACTCAAAAAAAAAAATCAAACTGAGAGGGGAAGACCCTCAGGGTTCCTGGCCAAAAGAGACACAGTTATTATTTAGTATTTACCTTATTATTTAGTATTTACATTCACTCTGTGCTAGGAGGGCGGAGACTTATTTATTGTCCAATCTATGTGCTCTAGAGTGAACTGAGTTTAAGGCTTGGTTTTTGACAAAGAAATCTAGCCAGTAAACCCGAAGTTAAGGAGGCAGTCTTCAGCCATCAAAAGGGAGAGGGAGAGAGTATAAACAGGTTGTGTTTTTCCTTCCTTCTTGAAGAGGCCAATGACATCAGGGAAATGATGACATAACTTGCAGTTGACCCTGGGCCTCACTGAATGGGCATTACCTCACTCAAAGTTAGAACCTGAAAAGGCTTTAGCCTGAAAGGGCCAGGGTCTCCCAGTGCATCCTGGGCCATCTCCAGTCATCCTGGTGAATATCAGGCCACTGGACCCACATGGCTCTGGAGGAGAAAGTGAGGCTGGTGACCTTGCACAGCTCTCCCTCACTCAAATCAAAGTAAACTGCAAGTCATGCCATTATTTCCCTGATGTCATGGTCCTCTTCAAGAATGAAGAACAAGGGGCAGAGCCAAGATGGCGGCTGGAAAGCAGGGACTAGCATGAGCTCCCCACCAAGTCCCTCCAAAAACCTATAAAATATGGCTCTGAACCAATTCTAGAACTGCAGAACCCACAAAGTGGCGGAGGGAAGCAGGGCACTAGCCCAGGACAACCTGGATGGTCTCTGGGTAAGGTCTATCCCGCACGGAGCTGGGAGCTGAGGGGAGCGGAGCTGAGCGAAGCAGAGGCTAGCGTGGGCAGTGCGGACCAACCAGACTGGGAGCCAGGCAGAGCGTGTGCTAGCGAACTGAATCAGTGAGCTGCGGCAGTTACCAGACCTCTCAACCCACAAACACCAAAGACAACAGAGAAGGTTAATGGGAAAAGCTGCTGGGGGCTGAGTTCGTGGTTTGGCCACCGCCTGTGGGGCAGCAGAGGTGGGGCAGCTACAGAACTACAGCTGCAGTTGCTTCTGGCCCCAGGCCCACCTGGTGGGAGGAATTAAGTGGCTGATCAGAGCAGGAGTGAAGAGCCTGCTGAAGATCTAAGCCCAGTCTGGGTTGGGGGTTCTTGGGGAAGGAGGAGTGCTGGTGCGGCAGTGCATCCGCCCAAGCAAGGAACGTAGAACTCTTTAGTCTACAAGCAGTCATACCACGCTGAAAAACTCAAGGATCAAGTAAGTTGGCTGGGAACATGGCCAGGCAGCAAAAACGTACCCAGATTCAGTCTCAGACTCTGGAATCCTTCTTTGGTGACAAAGAAGACCAAAACATACAGCCAGAAGAAGTCAACAAAGTCATAGAGCCTATAACAAAAACTTCCAAGAAAAACATGAACTGGTCTCAGGCCATGGAAGAACTCAAAAAGGATTTGGAAAAGCAAGTTAGAGACGTAGAGGAAAAATTGGGAAGAGAAATGAGAAGGATGAGAGAAAACCATGAAAAACAAGTCAATGACTTGCTAAAGGAGACCCAAAAAAATACTGAAAAATATGCTGAAGAAAACAACACCTTAAAAAATAGACTAATTCAAATGGCAAAAGAGCTCCAAAAAGCCAATGAGGAGAAGAATGCCTTGAAAGGCAGAATTAGCCAGATGG
>CM053624.1:177489225-177517392 GCA_028646595.1 Phalanger gymnotis | reverse complement strand
TTCTCTCATCCTTCTCATTTCTCTTCCCAATTTTTCCTCTACTTCTCTAACTTGCTTTTCCAAATCCTTTTTGAGCTCTTCCATGGACTGAGACCAGTTCATGTTTTTCTTGGAGGCTTTTGTTGTAGGCTCTTTGACTTTGTTGACTTCTTCTGGCTGTATGTTTTGGTCTTCTTTGTCACCAAAGAAGGATTCCAGAGTACGAGACTGAATCTGGGTGCATTTTCGCTGCCTGGTCATGTTCCCAGCCAACTCACTTGACCCTTGAGTTTTTCATTGGGGTATGACTGCTTGTAGAGAATAGAGTTCTATGTTCCAAGCTTGGGAGGATGAGCCAGCTCTGCCACACCAGCAGTCCTCTTTCCCCAAGAACCCCCAACCAGGACTGGACTTAGATCTTCAGCAGGCTCTTCACTCCTGCTGTAATCTGCCACTTAATTCCTCCCACCAGGTGGGCCTGGGGCTAGAAGCAACTGCAGCTGTAGTTCTGTAGCTGCCCCACCTCTGCTGCCCTGGGGCGGTGGCTGAACCCTGAACTCCTTTTTTCACTCTGTCCCCAGCAGCTTTTCCCACTAACCTGCTCTGTTGTCTTTGGTGTCTGTGGGTTGAGAAGTCTGGTAACTGTTGCAGCTCACTGATTCAGGGCGCTAGGGCATGCTCTGCCTGGCTCCTGGTCTAGCTGGTCCCCACCGCCCATGCTGGGCTCTGCTCCACTCTGCTCTGCTCCCAGCTCCACGCATGAAAGACCTCACCAGGCAACCATTCAGACTGTCCTAGGCTGAAGCCCTGCTTCCCTCTGCTTTTTTGTGGGTTCTGCAGTTTTAGAATTGGTTCAAAGCCATTTTTTTTATAGGTTTTTGGAGGCACTTGGCAGGGAGCTCACTCTAGTCCCTGCTTTCCAGCCACCATCTTGGCTCCACCCTCTTCTTACTCATTTCTTAACCCTTGCCACATAGTTTCATCCTTCTGTTCCCCTTTCATTTGAAATTGTTCTTCAGGAATTCACCAACAACCTCTTCTTTTTTGCTAAATTCAATGGTTTTCCCCCCAGTCCACTTTCTGGTATGGGTCAGTTTGGTTGCCCTCTAGAGATATATCGCTCCTGCTAGCTGTGGGCCCCTCCCCAGGTCTATACCCAGACACATCCTTTTAGCACACCCTAAGAACTCAGGGGCTCATTTTTTCTTTTTCTTTGCCTTCTAATTCGTTTGGAATTCACTAAAATACCTATCATCCAGACAGCTAGGTGGCACAGTGGATAAAGTGCTGGCCCTAGAGTGAAGAGGACCTGAGAGTTCAAATTTGGTTTCAGATACTTCCTAGCTGTCTGACTCTGGGCAAGTCACTTAACCCTGTTTGCCTCAGTTTCCTCATCTGTAAAATCAGCTGGAGAAGGAAATGGCAAACCACTCCAGTATCTTTTCCAAGAAAACCCCAAAAGGAGTCATGGAGAGTCAGGTACAAACTCAAACAACTCAACAACAACAATCCATCAATAAACTTTTGCCAGCCTTGTCCTTCCCAAAGTATACCAATGAATGAATGAATCCAGTGGCCTTTCTTCAGTTCTCATCTTTCTTGACCTCTGTGGAGCATTTTGTACTGTGGACTGCCCCGTCCTTCTACATATTATCTCTTCCCTGGGCTTTCATAACACTTGTCTGCCATGGGTCTTTTCCTGTCTGTCAGATCTTTCCTTCTCAGACTCTTCTACAAGTCATCTTCCAGATCCAAACCCATATGTTTGAATGTCGTTCAGATATCTTCTTTTCTCTTCACATAGTCTTCATATTGGTGATGTCATCAGTTCCTCTAGATTTCATAATCATCTCTATGCAGAAGACTCCCAGAACTCTCTCTCCAGCTATCTTCTCTCCTAGGCTCTAGTCCTAGATCTCCCATTGCTGGTTTAATGTCTCCACCTGGATGTTCCACAGTCATGCCCAACTCAACATGTCTAGTTCATTGTTACCTCCACCACCCCCAAACAATGCCCCCCCATTCTCATTTTTGTATTTCTATCAAGGGCACCATCATTCTCCATTACCTGCGTTAGAAATGTGGAAATCCTCCTTGACTCTTCACACTCCATCTCATCCCCAATATTTATTCAGCTGCCAAGTCAGATAATCAACAAATATGTTAAATACCTACTGTATACCAGATTCTGTGGTAGTTGCTAGGGACATAAATAAAGAAAATTAAACCATCCCTGCCCTTAAAAAACTTAGATTCTTTTTGAAAAATAAATTTTATTTTATTTTCATCTCTGAATTCTTTCCTTTCTACCTTTCCATGTCCCTACCAAGAAAGCAAGAATAAAACCTATTACACATGTGTATAGTTAAACACATAATTATACTAACCATGTCCCCTGAAAATATGCGATCAATTTGTACTTTGAGTCCAGCCCTCTATGTGGAAATGGGTGAGGTTCTATTCTAATAGGGTAGATGACTTCCTAATAAGGGAGTGGTCATTCAAGAGGAACTTTTGGCCCAGGCAATCACAAGAATTTGAGTGGAGTCATAGAATAAGGTGTGGGAATGAGGTACAAAGGTGTGTAGGGAGTGTTGGTTGGTTGGTTGGTTGTTGACCTTCGTTCTTGAAGAGGACCAAAATGACATCACTATTCTAGAGTCAGGTTTCAACGTGGCTGACTGTGGCTGACCAGACCAGTACAAGCTTGGAATGCTCTACCACAGGCCGGGCACAAATAGTTCATGTGAACATTTGGGGTGGATACTCTAAATTTTCCCATCCTGTGTTTCCTTTGAGCTGTTTTAATTCTGCTTTGCTCAAAGCACAGCAACTTCTCTGATATGAGCATGCCATGGTGGGCGACCCTGCGCTAGTGTCTTCCATGTCACACAATCAATTCCAAAGTTGTTAAGAGAGACCTTGAGAGTGTCCTTGTATCGCTTCTTCTGGCCACCAGTGTAGAGGCAGGTCAGCTGAATGAGATGTGAAGCATGGTTTGGTTAGATAAATTCGGGACAGATCAACCCCAGACCATAGACTTAATATGAGTGGATTAATTAGGTGGAGGGGCCTTTGAGATGGGGGTTGATGTGGTCTCTGGAGGAAAGAATCTGGAGGGTTAGTTTTCCTAGTGGGGCAAAGAGCAGACTGGGTGGCAAAGTACCCATGCTTGAGGTAGGCCCTAGTGACTGGTGGATGACTACATGGGATGTTAAGCAAGATTTGAAATCTTGTCAGTTCAGTCCTACTTCTCCTCATACCGCAATCACTGTAGTCTAGGGCCTCGTCACCAATCTTGCCCCGACTATTGTAGTAAGGAAGCTTCTAACCATCTTCTTGCCTCATCTTTCCTCTCTCTAATCCATCTTCCACACAGCTACCACACTAGTTTCCCAAAAGAACCAATGGTCTGGCCATGTCATTTCATTGCTCAAGAACTTCCTTTGGCTCGCCAGTGTCTCTAAAATAAAATATAAATCCCTCCACTTGATGTTTAAAGTCTTTCACAATCTAACCTCAGCCTGTTTTTCCAATCTAATTACACATTAATCTCCTCTGCTAAGGAAGTAGAAGAGATGTATATTTCCCATATAAGTATGATTCTCCTGGCAGACAGCAACAGTTTTTCATTCTTTCTTTGTATACCCAATAATGGCAGCTAAGTGACACCACAGTGCATAGAGGGCCGGGCCTAGAATCAGGAAGACTTATCTTCCTGAGTTCAAATCCAGCCTCAGACATTTATTAGCTATGTGACCTGAGCAAGTCACTTAACCCTGTTTGCCTCAGTTCCTCATCTGTAAAATGAGTTGGAAAAGGGAATGACAAACCATTCAAGTATCTTTGCCAAGAAAACTCCCAATGGGGTCATGAAGTCAGACATGACTGAAAAATGACACACGCACACACAAACTAAAATATTCAATAAATGCTTGATGAATTGAATCGAACCTTCTCTTCCTTACCCAAGGCTGGCGATTCTGCAGCGAAATTCACCTGCTGTTCTTCATACATGTTCTTTATACATACCCCCTCCATACTTTCATAAACAGTCCGTACTCCTAGCCTGGGAAATGCTCTTCCCACCCATCTCTTGGAACTCCTAACTTCCTTAAGTGGGCTCAGAGCTTGAACCCAGGACAGGAGATTTCACAATTTAAAAACAAAATTGCCTCTGATTAGGGCAGTCTGTCTGAAGAAGCTTGGGGGAGTGCTATCTAATAACCAGGAAGCCAAGTCCCACTGCCCTTCCTTCTCCAACTCCCTGTTATTTGCTCATCATCATCCTCATCCTTGGGCCAGAGAATGGGGTGGAGATAGGATAAAGGGTGCAAAACTCATTCCCTGGGAATGAAACTAAAACGAGTCATGGGAAAGTTGGGGCTTGGGAGGTCAGGGAATAGAGTTAAGGAGCTGTCTAGGGGACAAAAGGGAAATATCCTGGGGAAGTAGAAGAGATGGGTAATTCCAAGGCAGGGCTGATTTCTCCACTAGCTTCCAGGAACCTCAAGGGCACCTTTCCATCCTTCCTCTCTTGCCAACCCCCTCTCAGGGGTTTTCTTCTCCTTGCAGCTGGCTAAAGAGTATGGCATGGACTTCTTTGAAACTAGTGCCTGCACCAACCTCAACATAAAGGAGGTGAGTGAATTGGGCCAAGGGCGATAGTAGGGTGGGGCTGTGGCAGCAACTTTCCCTGGGGAAAGAGCCAATCGTGGCGGGGAGTCAAGGGAAAGAGGACAAAGGAAAATATTCAGAGAAACAAGAGCTCAGGTGGCCATGAGAAAGGCAAGGGTCTAGAAGAGCGTGGGAAGATCAGGGCTAACCTGTGTCTTTTTTTCCCTCAGTCCTTTACTCGTCTGACGGAGCTGGTTCTGCAGGCACACAAGAAAGAGCTTGATGGTCTCCGAGCACATGCCAGGGAGGAGTCGGCACTGGCTGAGTTGGAAGAGAAAGACAGCAAAACTGAGGGCACAGGGAACTCTTCAAAAAACTGCTGGTGTTGAGGAACCCACGCAGGGCACCCCTCTGCTCTGTGCCACATTTTCCCCTCCACAGACCAGGGGACAGTAAAGGGCTCTGAGTCTTACTCCCCTACTACTCTTCCCTCACCCAGATAACTTCACTGAATGTCAGTAGGTATCCCTGTCCGGCCCTGGAGCAGGCTCCCTGTCCTCTGTTAGTGACCTTCTGTTCCCCTCCGGGTACCGGTGTCCTCAAACGTTTACCCTGAGCCTCAAGGCTTCCTGTGTTCCCCAGATGTGTGGTAATGAGCATCTACAGCCTCTATCTCTTTACTCCCCCATCTTACTTCTTTGGATCCTTCCTCCCTAGAGTGCCTGAGACCACAGCCACATCCACTCTTTTGCCTCTCTCTGTCTCACAGCGCGCACACACACACACCCGTGATTCTCCTGCCTTTTATTACTATCAGCACTATCAACTCCTCCGTTCCTTTCTTCCCTCTGTTCCCTTCTGCCTGAAGTGATGGAGTTGGAGCCAAGGTCATTAGTCTTCTTTATTTCCATATTCTCTGCCACAGGGAGTACCACCATCTATGGAATTCATTCCTATGCCCTATCTTCTTTGCATCACATGTGCCCCAGTGTTGTAGGGAAACCAGGAGGGATCAGGGCAGAGGGAGTGAGTACCCCACTGGACAGTACCATAGCATGTTGGCAGAGCCTCCTTACCCACTTTGCCCCTTCCTTACTCTGGTGTCAACAGGAGGCTGGGAAAAAAAAAAGTAGCTCAGGAAAAGGAATCAGGGTGGGGGAGGGGAACAAATTCCCTTGTTTGGGAGGAAACTAACTTCTTTGTCAAGTTGGTCTCATTTCCCTCATTTCTATCTTTTCCCTACTCATAAGCACATAAATTTTTCTGGGCTCCTATAGTTGGAGCAAGTAGATCAGGGAGATGAGATCCTACTATGGGGAAGATTTTGGGACTAATGTTACCAATATGGACAAACTCTTAAGGGATTGGTTGGGAGCCCTGGCACAAAATTCATGGAAAAACAAGGTAGTCTGTGAGGTGATGGCAACGATTCTCTCTTGGACTGTACCCTCAAGGAAAAGTCGAATTGGTTTTCTGCCTTCATTGTCTACCTGAGAAAAGCATTTTCCCATCCATGATGCCTTAGGAGTAGGCGGGGGGCGGGTGGGGTGGGGGGGTGGGGGGGGTGGGGGTGGGGAGAGCTGTACCTATTCAGCACCCTTTTCTTGACCTCAACTCCCTTCTAACCCAAACCATGGATTTGCTTGACAAAGAATTAATGGGAGAAGGTCATAGACCTTATATATCCTACCTTTGTTTCAGGAATGAGGCTGAGGAGTAGGAGAAGTGCCAGACCCTAGATGAGAAGCTCTTAATGATGTTCTGGGTACTCTTAAAGATGAAGTGTGCTCATCTTGCTCCTCCAGTGGGCTGATGATGATGGAATATTTCCAGCAGAAAACTCATTGTACTGTGGCTGGCAGTGGGAAAGAAGGAGGCCTTGATATTTATTCAGAGCCTCTAATTGAGGAAGATACCTCTTTTCCCCTGTATTCCTGAGGCTTCACATATCATAATCCTAGGCTGGGCCCAAATTGCCCTCAAGTCCAAAGAGACTAAAAGTATGCTTGCTCCTTGGGAGATCAAGATAGTCAGCTCCCCTCTGGGATCACCCCACCCTGGCATCCCAATATAGGAGCAGCTTAGAGGAGAGGTCAATTATCCTGCTGCCTCTTGATACCTCAGATAGAGGCCCCTAACAAGACTATTAGGGATTCAGCAACTTAGAAGTAAAATTCATTGAGTACCATGGCATGGAGTAAAGGGTGTGTGTGACCATGCACACCTTCCAACAAGCTATCTAAATCGTTCAATTCAGTCTCTTCCCCATAACTCAGGTTATAGAAAGGCCAGGGAAGATAAGAATGGGAATAGGTTGAGGCTGGTAGAAAAAACAGGAATATATGGGACTTCTAACTGATGAGAGACTTAAGGTTAGGGGAGAGGAGACAAGGAGATGGGACTCTGCTTAAATCAGTTTAATTTATTAAGCCTCTATTAGGTGCTTAATTGACAGTCAATAAGCATTTATTAAGTGCCTGTGTACTATGTACTAAGTACTATGTGCCAGGTACAGTGTCAAGCACTGGGAATACAAAGAAAGGCAAAAGAAAGTCCCTGCGCTCAAAGATCTCACACCGTAACTGGGGAGACAACAAGCAAATATATACCAACAAGCTCCATACAGGGTAAATAGGAAATAATCAACAGAGAGAAAGCCCTAGAATTAGAGCTTCAAAGGTGGGGTTTTAGTTGGGACTTGAAGGGAAACCTCAGAAACTAGGAGGCAGGGATGAGGAAGGAGAACATTCCAGGCATGGGGAATAGCCAGGGACAGTGCCCAGAGCTGAGAGATGGAGGCTCTTGTTCGTGGAATAGCAAGCAAGGAGGCCAGTGTTACTGGATCTAAGAGTATTGCGTGGGTATGGGGAGGTATAAGAAGACTAGAAAGGTGGGGCTAGGTTATAAAGGGTTTTGAATGCCAAGCAGGATTTTGTATTTGGGCCTGGAGGTGACAGGGAGTCACTGGAGTTTATTGAATATGAGGATGACGTGTTTGGGCCTGCGTTTTGGAAAACCACTTTGGGAGCTGGACAGAGGATGGACTAAAGTGGTGGGCAGACCAACCAATAGCCTTTTTGCAATAGTCCAGCTGTGAAGTGATGAAGGCCTACGCTATATTAGAGTTTACATAAAACATTGGAATCCTGCCCTCGTGGAGTGTATAGTCTGGTAGAAAGGTGAGACACAAGCAGAGATGACTGTACTATGTAATGGTATATAAGTGCATTATAGAAATACAAAACAGATTCCATATGAGGGGGAAAGTCATCACCAGCAGGAGGAATCACAACATCTTGGTGCAGATAAAACCAGACTACATCTTGCCTTCAAACTGGGATGCCCCACTGGGTCAGAGCAAGGTGGGCACAGGATGCTCATCGTAACGTATCCATTGAGGTGGCCTCCAATTTAATCCACACATTTACTAAGTGCTCCCTACATCCATAACAGTGTGAGGGGCACTACTTCCCTGCGAATCAGGCAGAGATATACATTGCCCTCCTCAGAAGGATGGGGCCAGATTCTACCCCTTGCTAGGAGTCCTGGAAAGAAGGCTTCATCACCAATTGGCATGTTAGGGGAGGTGGCTGCTGGTGGAAGATAGGGTTTTGTTTTAAAGGAAAAGCCTGTTTTGAGGCGGGGGAGGGGGGGATTAACAGCATTGGTGTCTCATAACCCTCCCATAAGCCCAGGAAACATAAGAGTGGCATGAAGCATAGGCCATTGCAGGGCGCTCTTGCCTATTAGCCCATCTCTGCCATCCTTGCCCCTGCCTTGCTCCAGAAATGACACTGATTTCTGAGCCCCTGCCTGTCTCTGTGACTTGTGAACATTTCTGTCCTGTGTCTGGGGTTCATTGTATGAACTGTGAGCAGGGACTCATCTATTTTAAACACAGATGTTTACAGAATAAAGGTAACTTCAAATCACAATTGGGCTGCAACACAGCAGTCCTGGGATAGAAAGTCTCAATGAAGGGAATGGGGATTTGGGGTTGTTGGTATAAAGGAGGGGTCTAGGTACCCTAAGTCACAGCACTGTGATTTCTGCTGTAGTCTTTCTGATGTCATTTACAAAGAAGTCCACTTTGAAGGCTGTGACATCTTTTCTTATCCTCTTGAGAAATGGACATAAACCTGTAGGATCTGAGTGAGACACAAGGAAGAACTTCCCAACATTGATTTGCTAAAAGAGGTTCCTAGGGGAATTTAATTATCATCATCTCTGGAAGATCTTTTAAAACTAATATTCATTTTTAATTGTTTGGGAGTAGAACAGTATCTATCTGCATGAAATGCAGAGAAGGGACTAAATGATCTGTTTGAGTCCATTTTGACTTTGTATTGGATACTTCAGGGAAGAGGAGGCAAAAATCAAGCATTCTATTTTTCTCCTCCCTTCTACCCTGTCACCCCACTCCCACCCCCCACCCCCACTGAAAATAAAGGAAGAACCTTTATATCCCATAACCAAGCAAAACATTTCCACATTGGTCACATCCAAAAATGCATTTGTTCTTTTGCCTGTTAGTCTGTCATCTCCCAGTCAGGTTGTAAACATTCTTCCTTACTGGTCCTCTTGAAAATTATTGGTCAGTTAGTTGATCAGTACTCAAGTCTTTCAAAATTGTTTGTTTTTATAATAACAATGCTATAGTATGTATTATTCTTTGGGCTCTGCTCACTTCCCTCTGCATCAGTTCATACAAGTCTTTCCATGTCTCTTAGAAGCCAGCTTTTCTCTCATTTCTTATATCACATTAGTTTTTCATTTTTTTCCCCTTTTTTTGGAGGGGGGAAGGCAGGGCAATTGGGGTTGATTAAGTGACTTGCCCAAGGTCACACAGCTACTAAGGGTGTCAAGTGTCTGGGGCTGGATTTGAACTCAAGTCCTCTTCACTCCAGGGCAGGTGCTCTACTCACTGCGCCCCCTAGCTGTGCCCCACAATTTTTCATTATTTTGCATCCTCTGTTTTCAGGGGTTTTTTGCCCCCACAAAAAGGGCTGCTATAAATACTTCAATAAGCTAAAGAGGCTAGGGGTGTTTGGGGTTGAGATGGGAAGCAATGGGACAGAAATAGAAAGAGGTAGTGCATCTGGATTTGAGATCACAAGACCTGAACCTGTGTCTCATCATCTGTAAGCGAGGAGTTGGGATTACATGATTTCTAAGCCCCCTTTCATATGCCCAAGCACTGATAATCCAGTACCTTACATGTTTATAGTACTGAATAGTGCAAGCACACTATTTTATTTTACTTGCACAAAAATCCTTTGAAGCAGACAGGGCAAGCAGTCTGACCTTCACTCTACAGATGGGAAAACTAAAACTAAGGAAGCTTAAGTTACTCATGGTCTGAAAGACAGTTAAGTAGAAGAACAAATTTTTGTATTCTGACATTCCATCCAATGCTTTTTCTGCTAAACCAAAAAGGAAAGTCATATGAATTATCTTGTTTTGAAAGTTTATTGGCACTCTTACAATTCTATGCCACCACCAGAAAAACTGCTTTTCCTGAAAAGTGGGATGAGGCTAGTAAGGGACAGAGCTCAGGGTAGAGATGAGGGAGAGACAGCAAGACCAAAAACTCATGTGGTCCTGGGGCAGAGGGATTACACGGGAGAAGCTGATGGAAGGTTCAGGAAAACCTTAGGAAGTACTAGGGAAACATGAAAACAAATCCAGGGCACGTTTGCCACATTATAGTTTAGCCCGTTGTCACTGGCAAATACTGATTACTTGATTGCAGGGTGGAGAGATTTATTAGGAGATTCTGGAAACTCTTTCCCAGCCCCAGGTACGGGGCACAGCTCACCCCCAATTCTTGTTAGCCCTACTTATAAAAAAACACACCAAAAAACAAACAAAACCTTCCTATTGAGACAAAGTCCTTTAGTGAATCATTTCCTTAAGAAAAATTGGTTCCTTATTTCTGGCAGGTATGTGCCAGACCCAGGTTGCAAGAGAGAGAAGAGGCCAGACCCTTTCTGAAGAGTCAACTCTCCAGGTCTTCAAGCAGGGATGGAACACCTGCCAGGATATTTTCCTTCAGTCCCTCCCCAGAATTGAAACATGGTTTAATTCATTTAATTTCATTTTAACATTTATTAAACACTCATTATGTGCTTGGCAGGATTTTTTAAAACTGGGCTTATGATTTCATTAGTGTAGAAAATTCTTGGTGAAGAATATTCTCTGCCAGGGCAAATCATTAAATCTGCCACTTATAGATTTAGAGGGTTCTGTTGTTGCGTTGTTTTCAGTTGTGTCCAACCCTTCATGCTCCCATTTAGGGTTTTCTTGGAAAAGATACTGGAGTGATTTACCATTTCCTTCTCCAGCTCATTTTACAGATAAGGAAACTGAGGCAAGCAGACTTAGGTGACTTGCCCAGGGTCACTCAGCTAGTAAGTACCTGAGAGCGGATTTGAACTCAGGAAGATAAGTCTTGCTGACTCCAGGCACAGCACTCTATCCATTGTGCCATCTAGCTGCCCTTGGAGAGTTCACTGGGGCACTAATAGATTAAATAATTTTTCCAGGGTCACAGATCATAAGATCATAGGATCTTAGATATAGAGCTGGAAGGGGCCTTAGGGACCCTTGAGTCCAATCTCCAAGTGATTTGCCTGAGGCCACATAGCTAATAAGTGTCTGAGACAGGATTGGAACTCTCATCTTCCTAACTCCAAGGCCAGTTCTCAATCTACTCCACTGCTAACTGTTTCTAAAAAGGCAAATTGAGAATTTCCGCATGAGAGACCCAAACCTTGGCTTCCTCTGATATAAGGGGTTACTCAGCTTTATACTTTTAGTACAGGAAGGCCAAAGGCTGGATCTGAACTCAGGTCTTCTGACTCTTGAGGACCAGCCTCTAACCGTTAGGTCGGGATAGAAAGGTAAAAATGAAAAGCATTTCCCACTCTCAAAGGTCTTCAAAAACCCTGGAACTGATCCACAGACTCGTGGACTCAAGGATCCCAAAGCCTGTGGTGTTCCACAAAAGTTTGGCTGCCTCCAATTTACAGATGGAGAAATAATAAAAAAATTGAAGCAGTCTGCTGAGTTATCAGGCACTTTAGAGGGATCCGACAGTCAGGCTGCCCCGTGTTCTCATCTTTTAGCTTTGAACTTTTTCCCCCTATTTTAATTCTTTTAAAAAATTACATTTTCATCAACACTTCTCCATCCTCCCTCAAAAAAATAAAAAAAACCTTCCCTTGGCACAAATTAAAGTAGTTAAACATAACCAATCAGAAAAAGCAATCTAGTGTTGCAATTTATGCTATATTTTACACCCATTATAACTCACCTCTGTACTCGGGAGCATATCAGTCACTTCCATTCTTTGGAACCAAGGTTGCTCATTGCAATTAATCTAAGTTCAGTTGCCATTTACTGGTGTTTTCATTTACATTATTGTATATTGTCCTCTTGTGAGTCTTGAATGCTTCAGAAGAAATCCAAGACACTAATACAATTATCTTTTTTATTCCTTTATTGGACTTTCAAGTATCAGAGCCCCTTCTGGTCACTTAGCTGTGCATTATACTGGCAATCTCATAGGGTATCCTGGCTGTATCTAGAACCAAAGTAGCCTGAATCTGACCTACGTTGTTTCTTCTGGGGCACAGAAGCTCCCTTTTAAGCACCTTTGGAACTTACCCTTTGGATGAGAGATAATGAACATTGTTTTTACACCAATTCATGTGTTCATTTTATCCCACTAACATTTCCTACATGCCTAACGTGTGAAAAATCACTGGGCTAGGCCCTGAGGGAGACATGAAATGAAATCAGACATAATCCCTGCCCCCAAAGAGCTTACAATGAGAGGGGCACTTGATAAAATCTCAGAGCTGAAGGAGCCTCAGAGTTAGTTTAGTCCAATCTAACTTGAATGGGAATCTTCCCTATGGCATGTCCACAAGTGGTTGTCATCCAGTTTCTACCTGAAGACCTCCAATGATAAGGGACTTCCAAGGTTGGGCAGCTCTGAGAGGAATTTTTTCCTTATATAAAACTGAGATCTGCGTCTCTCCATCTTTTCCCCTTTCTTCCTAGTTCTGTTTACTGGGACCAAGAAGGCTAAGTCCAATCCCTCTTCCATTTGACTGTCCTTCAAATACTATGACAATTCCAGTCACTAAATGTTCTCTCCCAAACCGCTTCAATTTCCTTCAATTAATGCTTTTGTAAAGAGAGGGTAACTGTAAGGACTCTGCCTATTTAATTCTGAGGGTCATTGTCAAGTAAGAACACATCTCATTAAATCTGTCAGATTTTAACTAAGTGGGAACACAATCTGGGCATAATCAGCCAATCAAAAGGAATTTTAACTAGGTGCTATGGGAATTCTGTTAGGACTGGTCACTTTCTGTGGATTGGCTATCAGGCCAGTTTGAAACCTAAGAGATCTGAGCATCTGGCAGTGGAGAGAAGGCTCTAGTCCCACTCCTGAGAAAGAATCACTTGTGGTTGCATGGGTGGGAGGAGAACACCCATGCTGCCTCAGTTTCTGGCCCTCCGCACTTTACCTGGAGGAGGGCCCAATGAACTTCAGAGGATAGAAGGATTTTTGACCATCCAGTGCATCCAACAGCAATCCCAGGACAGCTGTAGTTGATGCACATGTCTGCGCTGGGAGCGAAAGATAAACTGGATGTGATGAGGAAAGGCAGATTTGAGGCTCTCCAAGGAGTCCAGCAGAAAGCTATACTATATCTTAGGAGAACTTTACAAGAACCCCACAAAAGGTAGGAAAGGACTTCCTGCAAACAGGGGCTGTGAGTACTCTCTCTGTTTGTTAAGGTTGAGCCCACTTTCCCCTGGACTCTGTAGATGCTGGTGGGAGAGTGTGTCATAAACTTCTGGGGAGATATTTTGTGCAAACCATTCTGGCCATAACACTTTAGTAAATAACTCTTTCCAAAAGATAATTAAATGTGGCTGACTGATTGATAATCATGTAGGGAAGCATATTTGGGGGGGCTTTTGAGCATTAGGAAAACCACTCCCAGCCCCTTAGGGCTAACTCTGTAACCCTGAGTATGTGTATATGCAATAGCCCTGATCTGGGCACCTAACCTGCTAGTACAAATAGGAGTTCAGGAGAGTAACTCCAAAGCATTCATTACACTTATGTGGCATGATTTCCATTCTGGTCATACTCCAGTTTTTCAGTGTCTTTTTAAAAATAAAGGCTACAGAACTGAATACAGTATTTCAGACATCAGTAGGGGAAAGTAGATGAAACAGTCACTTCTTTTGTTCTAGATACTGTGCCTCCCTTGATGCAGTCTAAAGTTATATGGTGGTGTTCTATGAAAAACCACCATATAACATCATTATAGTCTTCAGACAACCAAAATTGCAGGTGACCCATGGGACAAAAGATATACATTCAGTGGGCATAAAGGAAATGTAGAGTAAGAAAAAGATGTGGGTAGGTCCTGTAATGAGAACAACGGATAACATGGACAACTGGAGGGCTGCAGTGGTACTCACACAATGTTAAATAACCTAGAGGAAGCTTTCCATCATATAGGGTTGATCTTTTCTAGAGGATTTTTGGAACGATGCGGATAAGAATCATACAGAATAAGAAGTCATGGATAATATAGTAGTCCCGGTCTTACCAGACCATTCTAGTCCTTCAGGGTTGAGATTAGGACAAAATGAGACTCTTATGAAACATTCACAAGTTAACAAAAGGGAGACTCGCTTTACCATAGCAGGGGAAGGATATTCAAAGAATGGAACAGATAATCATTGAGAATACATCCTTGATTAAGTTGCTTGAGGCTTCCCTCCCTCTGTGTCACCCATGATGGTCTGCTGGCAAGAAGTCTAAGGGAGCAGCTGGAGCTCCTTGTGCTCTGTTTTTTTGATACCAGATGGTCAATGGCTTGAGCCTTTAGTCTCCTAAGGCAATTAAGTCTTTAAGGATTATTTCCTTTTTAAAGGCAAGGATGACTCTAGCCTACATGAAAGAGGACTTGTTGATATTCCTCTTTCCATATATGGGTTGTGATTTGTACCTTGGCAAGGTATACCCACATTTACATTAGCATGAGTCCATCTAAGGGAAGACTACCTTCATTTTCTTGCTGTCATGTCATTCTTTAGACTCATATAGAGCCTATAGCCCACTTAAAACTCCCAGCTCTTTTTCACACAAACATGCAGTCATGTTTCTCCTATACTTTATTTGTAAAGCTGATTTTAAAAAAAGAATTAAAGTATAGGACTTTATATTTGTTCCTATCACATTTTCTCCCATTAGATTTAACCCAATGTTCAACATGTCAAGATCTTTTTGGATACTGATTTTGTCAGTATTTTGTCAGTTTGTTGGAGATTTCTCCTAAATTTGTGCATTTGAAAATTTGATAAACCAACTAAAATATTGAACAGGATATACCAAATATTGAATGGGTTATGCCTACATACTTTTTTTTGAGGCAATTGGGGTTAAGTGACTCCCCCAGGGTCAAACAACTAGTAAATGTCTGAGGCCAGATTTAAACTCAGATCCTCTTGATTCCAGGGCTAGTGCTCTATCCACTGTGCCACCTACCTGCCCCATACCTACATACTTAAGGACAATTCTCTGGGACAGTATTCCACTAGACAATTCCTTCCATGTTAACATTAATCATTATTGTTTGAATTGCATAAGTTAACCCAGTTCCAGAATCTGCCTATCTGCACTATCACATAATGTTTATCATTCCTCTTATTCACAGGGATAGTGAGAGAGATGTTTCTTACTTCCAGTTATACTAGGTTTATGACCTCACTACAGTCTTCAAAGAACCCAAATGCAGGGGACCCAAAGGCCAAAGGGGTGACATAAGGTTTCTATAAAGGAAATGAATGATAAGAAAAGGGCATGGGTGTGTACAAAGCATTAGATCTACCAGTCAAATGATTGAGTTAAACAAGAAACATTAGTTTGGCATGATCTGTCCTTGATAAGCCCATGCTGTCTCTTAGTGACCATCTGTTTCCTTCCTAAATAATTTTAAAATGTCTCTCCAATAATATATTCTAGACAAACTTGGTCCCAAATAAGAGATGAGAAAACACTTCCTCCCACTCATTTTAAAAATTTTATTTTATTTTCAGTTCCAAACTTTCTTCTTCCCTCTTTCCATTGAGAAAGCAATATCCATTACAAATACGCTTTAGTCATGTTCTGAAAAAAAAAATAAAACGGAACAAAAAGAAAAAAGTATTTGCTTCAACCTGCATTATAGCATTTTCCACCTTGAGTCCTTTGGGACTATGGTGGGCCATTGTGTTGATCTGTCTTTCACAGCTGATTATCTTTACAGAATTGTTGTTACAATACAAATTGTTCTGGTTCTGCTCACTTCACTTTGCATCAATTCAAATATCTTTCCAGGTTTTCCTGAAACCATTCCCTTCATCATCTTATATAGCACAATAGCATTCCATCATATTCACATACTATAATTTTTCAGACATTCCCCAGTTGATGGTCATCCCCTCAATTTCTAATTCTTTGCCATGACAAAAAGAGCTATAATGAATACTTTTTGTACATATGGATCTTTTTCCTTTCCCTTTCATCTCTTTGGGGCATAGACCTAGTGGTAGTATTTCTGAGTTTGAACGTGTATGTACAGGCTCATAGCTTTTGAGGCATAGTTCCAAATTGATTTCCAAAGTGGTTAGACTAGTTCACAGCTCCATCAGCAGAGGAATACCTATTTTTACACATTCCCTTCAGTGTTTGTCATTTTCCTTTTCTGTCATCTTAGCCAATCTGATGGGCATGAGGTGGTCCCTCAGAGTTGTTTTTATTTACATTTTTTCTAATTATTTGTGATTTAGAGCATTTTTTCATTATTTCTAGCTTTGATTTCTTCTTCTGAAGACTGCTTATTTATATTCCTTGAACATTTATCAATTGGGGAATGGATATTATTCTTACAAATTTGGCTTAGCTCCCTATATATTTGAGAAATGATAATTTTATCAGAGAAATTTGTTACACATTTTTTTCCCTCAGTTTCTTGCTTTTCTTTTAATTTTAGCAGTTTTGTTTTTGGGACAGCAAGTAGTCCAATTTGTTTGGAGCACATAAGGTAAAAGTAGTGTCAGATAAGGATGGAAAAGTGGAATAAAATCGTAATGTGGAGAGCCTTGAATATCAGATTATGCAGTTTGGACTTTATTTGATAAGCAATGGGGAGTTACTGAAGTTATCTGAGCAATGGAGTGACATGATCAGAGTTAAGCATGAAATAGTGAAGAATGGATATTCTTTGATTATTTCCCACCATATTCACAGTGACTTAGGGGTAGAGGTTGGAGAATGGACAATTGGGGGCAACTAAGGGGTGCAGTGGGTAGAACATCAGCCCTGGAGTCAGGAGGAACTGGGTTCAAAGCTGGTCTCAGACACTTACTAGCTGTGTGACCTGGGCAAGTCATTTAACACCAACTTTGTGTGTGTGCGAGAGAGAGAGAGAGAGGGAGGGACGGATGGAGGGAGAGGGAGAGGGAGAGAGAGAGAGAGAGAGGGAGAGAGAGAGAGAGACAGAGAGACAGAGAGACAGAGAGACAGAGAGAGAGAGAGAAACGGGCAACTGGAGATCTCCAGTCATTTCCACTCCTTTATACAGGGTGTTCCTAAAGGCTGGACACATAGGCAAAAATGCATATTTTCAAGAAATTAAATGAATGAAATTTTCAACCATATTTTATTTAATTGGAATACTAACAAATAACATCTTCAATATGATTTCCACCATTTGTGATGCAAAGGTCGATGTACTTTGCAAGATTCACATGAATTCAATGCAATGACCACAATTTTCCTATGTGTCCAGACTTTAGGGACACCCTGTAGTGTTAGGGCAATCTCAGTAATAGAGTACTATGAACATGGTAGGGTAGGTCTTTGAGGGGCCCAGTCTGCTAATAGGTTCACACTCTTCTTACTGATGAAAGGCCCTTTGATGAGTAATAGCCAAAGTATTGGTATTAGTAACTATAACTTCCTAGGGTTAGAATTAATGATGTATAAATTCTCTTTGAAGTAAGAGATTCTGATTCTATAAATAACTCTAGGAAGTTTACCGATACTGACATAGTCTTGGTCTGGGTGATGATTCCTTTCTCTTGGATCCTGTTCTTAATGCTTCTAGTCCATAACTAGGAATTTCTTATCTGAGGCAAAAACTGTTGGGGGATCAGGGTGTGGTGTCCTCATAGATGACTGATCCCAGGTGGAATCCAGCTCTTTCTCCCTCAAGGAATGCCTTAGGAAAAGGGTACCATGATGAGACCCTGGGAGTGGCGGCTTGGAGATGGTAGCAGCAGAGGATGGCAAGCGGAAGTGTAAGGAGGGTAGTCACTGAGGAAAGGAATTGTGCCCCATCCCCATTGTTGGTTCCCGGAGGCAAATCTTTGATTAGCCCCATATTAATTATGGTTCTTCCTACTTTAAAACACCAAAGTTTGAACAGAAACTTGTAATTGCTTCATCTCCACTTATTTAACCACTGCTTCCCCATGGATAAAAAAGGGTTAATTTCTTATATTAGCTCCAGTCCTTCACTCCAGTGTACTGAACCAAAGAGAACAGAGGTCAAGAGCTACAAGCTACATATATACTTTTTTAAAGATTGTAAGTCATTATATCATAAATTGGCCATTCTGATTTCTCATGGCACATTCTGCTTTCTCGTGGCACAGATAGAGATTTTTAAAAATTCTTGTTTCTTTCTATTTTTCTCATTTTTCTGGCCTGGACTGTAACTGTATTTATTTCTCTCTCTGCTCCTGCTTGGCTTTACAAAACATTCCCATATCAAATATAAGGTGCTTAATTCTGTTTTCTTGATTATAAATCTGTTTGAATATTTAATATATGTAGCGGTGTGTGTGTGAGTGTGCATGTGTGCATGTGTGTGTGCATGTGTGTGTGCATGTGCGTGTGCATGTGTGTGTGTATGTGTATGTGTGTGTAAAAGAGTGGGAGTCAATTGAGTCAATCAATTACCCCCTTCATTCCAGAGATAGGATACTATGACCTGACACCCTTGTCAGGTGAGGACAAACCAATCATTAATTCATTCAGAGGAATGAACAAGGTATAGCTATTGACTAATCAATCACAGACTTTAGGCAAATCCTTGACCAGTTTAGATGTCCTTGAAAATCATTAGATGAATTGGAATGATGTTGCAGAGGAATTGTATTCAGATTGGCTGCAGTAATCTGGTCACATCTTGTGGATTTTTTGTATAAAAATAGCAGACCACTTTGGAAGGTAGGAATCTGAGCATCTAGCAATTTTGTGGTGGAAGCCTCTAGCTAAGTCCCTGAGAAGGAATTGCTTGAGGTGGAGGGTGGGGAAAGGAGAAGAGAAGAGCCCTGGTCTTGGCCTCTGACTCTTCCCTGCCCCTTGCCTAGAGAATACCTCATGAATTTCAGAGGGCTGGCCAATATGGACTTTTTTCATTGGTTTCCCAGTCCTTGCAGCATCTCTGGAACAGCTGATGCAGTGTCTATATTGAGAAATGAGAATATACAAGACATACTGAGGAAAGGCAGTTTCAAGACTACAAGGAATCTAACAGAAATCTACCACTATACCTAAGGAAAACATCTTGAGGACTCCTACAAAAGGACTTCTAGGAGCTGTGAGTTATAATGTTTGCCACACATGCTCCATGCTCTACTCCACTTTCCCCTAGACCCTGTATATCCTAATGGGAGAGTATACTATAAACATTTTTTTTGGGGGGGGGAATATTTGGTACCAACTATACCACCATAATAAATATCCCATTTTAAAAGCTGATTAAGCCTAGTTGATTAGTTGACATCACTGATAATCAGGGAAAACATGCCACTCATGACTCTGTGTGTGTCTGTGTGTGTGTGTGTGTGTGTGTGTGTATCCAATGCTATTATGTGTATATATCCAATCCACTATATTCTGAATGACGATGATGACGACGACAATGTTCCTCATCTGGAGTCCCTAGGTAAAGATGAAGAGAGAACAAGTGACAATTTGGGTCCTGAAGATTTTCCTCCCCCCTCACCAGAAGTTCCCAAAAAGGAGAAGAAGACTGGTGAGAAAAGAAGGAAGTGGTGGGATTATGTCTCCGTTTTCTTCTTTGACTATCTGCCACTGCATTTGGAAGAAGGAAGACAGAGAGATGCTGCCTACTTTTGCTGCTTTGCTTTAAGAATGAGAACCTATAAGAAGGTCATGTGGGCCTCTGATTGCTGCCACTGTGAAGCAATGGGACAGCTGAGGTCAGACAGGAATCCAGAACAGCCGATCAGGGACCAGAATGTGGAGAGGTAAGTCTGGAGCAGGTAGCAGGCTGGACAGCTTCCACAAGCCTCAGCAGATGGGACAAAGATGATTTTAATAAGACCTCTATTTTGCTCCAATTGGTATTAATTAGTTCACTGTGATTCCATAGGGGTAATTATTGTTAGCAATTAGTAGTGATATAAGTTAATATAAGTGATATAAGAGTAATAAATTTAGTCAGTACAATCAGTTAATACAAGTATGGGAACTACATATATTAATACATGTTTTATATATCTTAGATAAAGGAATAATTGGAAAGGTTAGATAGATTCTTTCTTATATTAGGCCCCAAAGTTTAAACTACTAGTAACTCATAAACTACTAGTTCACTTGCCTAACCACAAGAATGCTGATGAATAAACTCAAAGTGGGTGGGATGTGCTAATGTTATGTGGAAAGTTCCCCAATTTATTTTTGTACCTCCAGAGCACCCTCTCTTGCCTAACATGAGAAAGGGCCCATCTTATGACCACTTAGTCAGGAGAGATGACCTTTGCCTTGCCCATCCTGTGACCACCCATGCTGATGCATCATTTCTGGCCCTCTTGGAGGGTCAACAGCAAGGTCTATCATCCAATAAAACTCTGTATTTCACTTTGCCCCTTCTTTGTCTCTGAGTATCAAGCACTATAAAACTAAGGCCCTGATGTAAGGTGGTATCTCAGATTGTGAGGATGATCTGAAGTCTACTTCATTAGATGGGGCCATAGACCCTTTGGAGCTCTGCCTCAGTGGTTTTTCTTGCAGATTGGACAATTTTAGACCCCACAAATGGTAAGGTCAGAAGAATGATCTGACCCTCATAATTTGCTCTGGTTTTTCTCTTAATTTCACTGTTCCAGTCTAGAACCTAGAGTTGGGCCTTAGGGACTAGCATCAATACCCTTATTCCCTTTTCACAACCTTGGGAAGAATCTGGTATAAGATCAGGTGGAGAGTCTCTACAGGAACACTTAGTCTATTTCTTTTCCATTTTCTTTTGTTGACTAAACTGGGTATCTAAAGAATTGCCTGTGTAACAGATTGTAATATCAATTAAGTTGGGTGTCTTTGATTGAGTCTTATTAGGTGCTAAGCCCCAGGCCCAAACCTCTATCTATTAGGTGCTAAGCCTATGTGGGAATGAAGCCCTCAGGGTCCTAAGGGTAGCTGCTAAGACCAGAGCCAATAGTAAGAGCTTAAGTTGTGTTCGCTCAGATGACATTTGATGACAGCTAAAGAGTGCATAAAAAGGGAGAACAGAGCTATTTGCTTAGGGCTCTCACTCTTGCCAGTGTGCCGATGTGGAGACTCTGGGCAGCTGTAGTTAAGAGTGCTCCAGCTTGTACATCCAGATGTTGGGACTTTGTTAAACTCTGGTAACTATGCATTGAGATTTGAATCAGACAAGGTCTGTCTGTTGATGTTTGTAATTTGTTTGTATTTGCTGTGAAGCTCAGGGTACTGGCTTTTCCCCCTGAGCTGAGTGAATGATATTTGTATGTTGGATTAAAGTATGATTGTTAACCCCTTAACATTGCTTTCTTTAGTAAAGCAGATCAAAAGAACCTAGGCTTGAAGCATTCTTGTTGTTGGGCTCATGTTGGTTTTTCATCCCTACAGCTGCTGCTAGCCCAATTGTTGCAACATAGAGTTTCAAACCTAGCTCAAACTGAGCAAGGACAATGGAAGCTCCAGAGCTGTAAATATTCCTATCATTTATGATCCCAATTTTTTATCAGTCCTCTTGGCTAGAATTCAAAACCCTGTCAGTGAGGGTTTCTTCCTTTCTTGGCCATTCAAACCTATGTGACTTGCTTTGGGTAGGAGGCTTCTACATGCATAGAGGAAGGGATCTTTTGCACATGTCCAGTCAAATCCACTAACATTATTAAGTTCCTACTATGTGCCAGGCACCTTGCTAAACACTTGAGATAACAAAGGCAAAAAAAAACCCAACAACACAAAAACCAGTCCCTGCTCTCCAGAAACTCACAGTCTAGTGGGGGAGACAACATTCAAACAATAATTCACAAACGAGATACATAAATGTGGGGTAGTTTCAGAGAGAAGGCACTAAGACTAAGGAGCAGCGGGAAGGGTGGGGTTCTCCAGCTCACTTTGGTGATAGCAGCAGTATGTCCTACTGAAAGCTCTTGTCTCCCAGGCATGGATCTCTGAGCTTCTTGCCTCGGAAACAAAGCAGAAGACACCAGGGAATAATGAAGAGCTTCCACAAAGATGACTCCACCAAGCCCATCTAGCTCACAGACTTCCTAGGGTACAAGGCAGTTATGACCCTGTTCAGGAAGTGGACAGGCCTGGCTCCAAGGTGAATAGGAAACAAGTGAGCAAGACAGATGCTATTATGGGAATGCTTCACCATAACCATTATAGTCATCATGGGCTATATCTGAACCTGTAGTCTCTGTATATTCAAAACCATACTTCCCATCAGTGATTAGTGGAAGAGGTGGTTGTACAACAATCAGCAGAAATCTAAGAAATCCTTCACTGAGTACAATGAGAAATGGTAGGATGGTGATAAACTAGATAAAGCCTTAAGGTTACTCGGTCATTGCTTATACCCAGAGGCGCCTCCTCCTTCCAAGGAAGAAGTCTCACCTGATAAAAATCCAGGTAAATGGTGGCAATGTGGTTGAGAACTTGGCCTGGGCCTGGGAAAAGCTGGAGCACCAAGTGACAGGGCCTGCTATGTTTGGGTAGGGCAAAGTGATTGATGTCATTGGGATGATCAAGGACAAGGGTTACCAGGTCATCATTAGCCTCTAGCACGCCAAGCAGCTGCTCCATTAAACCCACCAAATGGCTTGTATGTAGAGCTTGGTACCTGCCCGTGTGGCATTCTCTGTGACCTGGACTGGTCAGAAGGGGTATCTTCACCACACTGACATAAACAAGATCTACAAGTTTGGCCACGGCCAAGATCAAGAACTAATAAAAAATAATGTGTCCACAAATTCTGTTCTCTCTGGGAAGATTTGTCCATTATAACAAAGAGACTTTATCATGCTAAAAGGCTTGGGACCAAGAAGTTTGTTCTCACCTAATGAAAGTTCTGATTGGTACAGATGAAACATCATGCCCTAGAGATCTGACTTGAAGTTTATAAACACCATTTCCAAATTTGGCCATGGTTGCTTTTTTTCCATGGTTGACAGGAAAGCGTGGGACTACTCAAGGTCTGTGTTGCTAAAGAGAAGGCTGCTTAATGTTTCCAAGCCAATTTGGGGCTGGTGAACTCTCAATAAAATTTGAATTTTTTTCTAAAGAAAAAGAAAGTTGGTTGGGACACTAGAGGTTATATGATTTGCCCATGATTACACAGCTAGCATGTATTAGAGGTTTAATTTTACAGCTGAGGAAATTTCTCAAGAGAGTTCACCTCTCTTTGTGCTTTGCCCAAGGGCACACAACCAATTTAATGCTATTTCTCCTAACATCTATTTTCATGGAATTAATTAACTTTGTGAAGGAGAGTATACCTGCATATTTTATTGTAATGCTTACTGATTTGATTCATTCAGATACTATTTGAGGACATTTTGGAACTTCTAGGATATTTTGATGATTTCTAAGGACTATGTGGTAGAATATTTGACATTGA
Organism: Phalanger gymnotis; assembly: GCA_028646595.1. Lineage (NCBI taxonomy): Eukaryota > Metazoa > Chordata > Mammalia > Diprotodontia > Phalangeridae > Phalanger > Phalanger gymnotis. Next base: position 177,493,813 of record CM053624.1, on the reverse strand, counting down.
GAGTTACCCAGCTTTTCCAGTTATATCCCCTACAAGTGACAGAGTTCAGTGGATAGAGTGCTGGGCCAGGAAGATCTGAGTTCAAATTCAACTTCAGACATTTGCAAGCTGAATGACCGTGGGCAACTCACTTAACCTCCGTTTGTGTCAATTTCCTGAATTGTAAAGATAATAATAGTGCTTATATCCCAGGGTTGTTAAAGGATCAAATGATATAATATTTGTAAAGTGATTAATAAATGTCTGTTTCCTTCCTTCCTAAAGTCCTAATCCAGTACCTCATAATGACACAGAGGTCCTGAAGGCTATTCCAGCAATGTATTGGTAAATCCCACCAAACAAACAAACAAAAAAATAAATCTTTGAGTATGGGCCTAGATATGTTTGGAGAAGGCCCAAACGTCCATAGATTTGTGAACATTTTAGCCTTAGCAACTTTTGAAGTCATAAAAAGGTTTCATTTTGCATTGGCTAAGGCATACCAATAACAGCTGGTCTTTGCAGTAAGGTCACCCGGACAGTTGCTGGTGTATGTGCTGTAGGATAAGATGGGTACACACATAATGTCCTTGGGAACAGTTGCACCCCACTAGTACAGGTAGGAGTCAATGCTTCTGCTCTGTCATCGCTTTACCTCTCCTCCCTCCCTCCTCCCCATCAGACTCCAGGGGCTCTGGTTTCCTGAGGCAGGGCAGAGAGACTGAATTATTCACGTATGCCCAGAGATAACAAATCCACCTTGTCTAGGTTGCCAAGCAGGGCAGGGTGGGGCAGGTGCTTCATTTGGAGGCTATAAATAACTGCCACTTACTCAGATTACTCCTACAGGTATAAGATGATTCCTGCGAAGTCATTCTGGGAACAGTTAACCTCAAACTGAGAGACTCTTCCTTTTTTCCTGTTCCTCCTCCTCTTTCCCCTCCCTACCCTCCCAACCCTTAACAGGCCCCTTAAGTAGGCTCCACACCTACCAGGAGTCACTCTGCCTTCTCACCATGGCTCACATCGCCAAATCTTTCTACGACCTCAGTGCTACCAGTCTGGAAGGGGAAAAGATAGATTTCAATACTTTTCGAGGACGGGCAGTACTCATCGAGAATGTGGCCTCGCTCTGAGGCACGACCACCCGGGACTACACCCAGCTCAATGAGTTGCAGTGCCGCTTCCCGAGGCGCCTTGTAATACTTGGCTTCCCCTGCAACCAGTTTGGGCATCAGGTGAGGGGTACCTGGCATGATGCCCATGAGGCAGGACTGTCCTCTGCTTACCTTGTCTGGGGAGGGGGTCTGGCAGCTTATGATGGGAGGAATGGGAAGAATTAGTGACTCTATAATCATGCATGTTCTACACCCTCAAACAGGTTGGTGCTTTGGGTGTTTAGGTTGGTGTACCAGAAAGGATGGGGTACTAAAAGGGAGTTTATACAGTCATTCTGAGTCTATAACTGACCACTCAGTGACTACATCTTGGCCTGAATGAGGGTATGTGGTATAATGGAAAGAAAATTAAATTGGATTGATCTGTTTCTGGAATCTTGGGTTGGATTTACCCTTATCTAGCCATGTGAGATTGGACTAGTCACAACCTCTTTGAGCCTCAATTTCTTAATCTGTAAAATGGGAAACAACAGGATTTTTATGATAACATGTGAACTCAGTTTGAAAAGTATCAAGTACTATACAAAAACCAGGTATTATTTATAAATATTGAATGCTTGTCAGTGACCACATGGGTGAAGGGGATGTTTATACAGTGTACCAATTCATCTAAACATCATTCGTATCTGTCTTTGTTTGTAAGTGTGCCACTAGTATTCGGCTCTCAGTGTGTTAGCTATCTTTTAAGAGTTTATACCATTTCTATGCACGATTCCATTAAGGAAAGCAGCCAAGGCCCCCAGAGGTCATTCCAACAGTAGTAGTGTGAAGAGAGGAAAGCCAGAGTGGCTAGTAGAAGGAGGAAGGTCAAAGAGGTCGGTTCAGACAAGCAGTCAACATCTGTACCATGTTATCTTGAGAGTGACATATAGGGATAGGCCAGAGCTAAATGCTGCTGCTTTCTTGAGCCTCACTCTATCATTTCTCTGAAGAGTGAACAGCTGGAAGGAGCCCACGACCCAGTAGCAATTAACTAGACATTAACAAGAGATAAGCGGTCAAGTAGTAATTAACTTGGGATAAATGATGGGGATATGGTTCTGATCTGCCTCTACTGATTGGTTCTAGAAGGGCAGAGAGAAGGGCTTAGCTCCCAGACTGGTAGAAAGGAGAAATAAGATGCCTCGATGGGAAGACTGCACCTCAAGATTCCATGGCATCATTCAGTATTTCATGATGTTGGCTGAGGATGAGGATGATGTTTTCAGTGAGGTCACAGGTGCACTGAGCTACAACATCTATAGATAGGCATAGAGGTGATGCACTCTAGCTGGCTGCTGTCCTCCAAAGCTGAGGACAGAGCTAACAGTTCATCAGAAAGGGTTATTAGATACCCATATGCCTTTACCCTCCTTTACTTTCTCTCTCCATCCAACACACATTTTCATTCCATTCTATTTAACTCATCCCATCACTTGTGGGAAATAAGTGAATCAGCTTGGAGATGGTTCATTCATTGTCACTGTTTTGCTGTTACTTTATGGAGAATGAGACCTGAGTCTTACTTGGGTAAGATTTGTCTACATCAGTTTTCTCCTCTCCGTTCAGTTCTAGGACAGAGCAAGGGACTAGAAATCCCCCTTCTTGAAAGCCCCCATCCTGCTGAGCAGTGGGGATAATTGGCACGGGGAAAGAGGCTACATTTAATACTCACAAGTGAAGAACAAGCAATAGTAGTGGAAAGTGGGGAAGGCATTTTGAGGAACCAATCCTGGCCTACAGGATGATCTGAAATCTCCTTTTCCTCTTCTCCCTTCCCGCACCCACTCCCTCTCCTGAGCACAAGGCCCCAGCAACACTCTGGGTAGGTCGTGCCCATGCAATAGTTGGGTAACCTAAAAGGTTACCTCATTCAGTGAAGGGGCAATTAAGGAGCTATGAAAGTTCAAAGGATGTGTGTTGTGGGGATAATGAATAGTAAAGGATTCCAAGAAAGGTATAAGATATTTGGCAGGGAGCCAAGAGGAAGTATGCTGTGAAGCAAAAACCCCAAGTTAAGGGTGGGAAGGGTGGGGGGAAGAGGGAGAGAGAGAAGGGAGGAAGAAAGGGAGGAGAGAGTGTACAAGAGGATATGAAAGATTGACATGGTATATATCCTCTGTTCCATTTCTACCTCTTTCTTTTTCTCCCCCTAGGAAAACTGTCAGAATGAAGAGATCCTGAACAGTCTCAAGTACGTCCGCCCTGGAGGTGGCTTCCAGCCCAACTTTGTCCTTGTCCAGAAGTGTGAAGTGAATGGGCAGAATGAGCATCCTGTCTTTGCCTACCTGAAGGATAAACTCCCCTACCCTGATGACGACCCATTCTCCCTCATGACGGACCCCAAGCTCATCATGTGGAGTCCTGTACGTCGCTCAGATGTTTCCTGGAACTTTGAGAAGTTCCTAGTGGGCCCTGAGGGTGAACCCTTTCGCCGATATAGCCGATCTTTCCCCACCATCAATATCGAACCAGACATCAGGCGTCTCCTCAAAGTTGCCATATAGACAAGCTGTTCAGTATACATCCCCATCTCCCCCTACTCCAGTCGCAGAGTTCTTTTTTCCAGGGTCTAGCATCCCTCCCAAGGCCTGCTGGACTCAGGAGATGCCCAAGATCAATACCATTAGTTGAACATTCTTTCCTTTCTTGTCCACCTGTTTCCTTTAGACTCCCCAATGATCCTGTTGGTGTTGAGTCAGGACTCCAAAGTCTGGGTTGGGTCTTCACAGGATGATAGTATCTTCTTAAACCCTTGGGGGAGGGAGGGTGCTTGAGAGTCGTGAAGGGCCTGAATTCTAGTCTATGTGAATCCAATAAAGGACAGGTGTGAAAAATGCTGCATTTCCTGTGTCTTTTTCTGTAACAGCCAGGAAAAGCAGCAGAGAGATTGCAGGTAAGCTAAAAGACCTTAGTGGTCTTGATAAGGACTCTACCTTGAGGCACAATTCTATGGGAATTGGGAGGTAGGCATTGGTTAAGGGTGGCGTTTGGTATTTGAGAAATGCCAAAAAGCTTTATCACTTTATGGCTTTTCCTCAGAACTGGAGAGGAGGAGCTCTGGAGAGACAAAGAAGAGAGTTAAAGCCTTTAAGCCCTTTGGCCAAGGTAACTAGAAAGCTAGAGCTATAGTAAGAATACATCTCTGTTAGGGAGGATTTAGGAACAATTAGCTACTCCTAATCTCCAGAGATACCTAGCAATTAAATTTTGTTGTTGTTCAGTCATGTCAGACTCTTCCTGACATTTGAGGTTTTCTTGGCAAAGATACTAGAGTGGGTTACCATTCTTTAACCTTTATGGCTTTTCCTCAGAGCTGGGGAGGAGCAGCTCTGGAGAGATAAAGAGAGTTAAAACCATTAAGTCTTTTGGGGTTTTCTTGGTAAAGATATTGGATTGGTTTGCAATTTCCTTCTCCAGCACATTTTACAGATGAGGAAACTGAGGCAAAC
>CM053624.1:177472146-177488725 GCA_028646595.1 Phalanger gymnotis | reverse complement strand
TCTGGGCCCTGAATAAATTTTTTGATGCCTTCTGCTTGGAGAATTCTGTATACCCAATGATTTCGAACCATTCAGATATATATATATATATGATCCTTTTTGAGATCATAAATTCGGCCTTCCTACTACAGAAGAGGTCACACAATTACTAAGGGATGAAGCCAAGACTTGAAGCCAAGACTTGAATCCAAGCCTCTGGATTTAACTCCAATGCTCTTTTCACTATAAAAGGCTTCCATTAAAAAGCCCTGGCTCCAGGTTTTCTTTCTATCAGACTCACTGCACAGAATAATGTTAAATAATAATAAAATACTAAAATCTGTTCTGTCTTGGTAAAAGTGCATTTTGTATCATTTTAGAAGCCTACAACAGGAAGACTGAATGGGTTCAAGTGAGATAATATACTTAAAGTGATTTACACAGCTATGAAGAAGCTGACAGATGGGCACCTCCCCCACATCAATACTGACTAAATCTTGATTCTGGGGTGTAGTGCCACTTTCTCAATTACTTTGCTCCCCAAACAGTTTTTCTGAGTTTGACCCAGTTGAGATGGAAGTGTAGATACACGAGGCTATGGTCCTTCTGTCCAGCTTCTAACTCTCTGTAAATTACTGTTTCATTTCATAAGGCAGCCTAAGAAATCACACCTAAGTTAGAGAGCAAAAGCCCTCATTATCTCTAATACCTTCTGGTAAACTATGCCCACTTCTGAGTTAACAGTTTTTTACTCTATCCTTAATCTCAACAGAGCAGCTTCTCAATAGGGATTTTCCCCTTCTCTCCCCCTCAACTCCCTTTTCTTGAAGAACCAAGTCTTCTTAGGATAACTGTTCTTAATGTCAATAGGCAGTTTATGTGCCTTCACCTGAAACAGTATCAGGTTAAGACCAAGGGTCTGATTCCTGAAGAAAAGAAGTTTAGAATTTAGAAGATTAGGTCTGATCTTTTTTGTTTGTTTTTTTTAATCTTAGTAGTGCTTAGTGTGGTGTTAGTCCTACCAACAGAGTCAATATCACTAACATTGCCAGTATCATTGGATGTTGGCATTATGCCACAGGCAAATGAGTTCCAGGAATGCCAGCACAGTGTGCAGGTCCTTCTCCATTAGGCTCAGGCTGAATGAATAATTTAGGGTTTCTCAGATACAGGAATTACAGCTATAGTGTTTTTTGTTGAAAGACTTAGAAAAGTGACATGTACTCAGTGAGAAGGAAACAGAAAACTACCATCTTGGGCAGGCAATTGCTACTTGCCTTGAATGGTGAATTTAAGGTAAATATTTTATGAGACTCTTTAATTTTACTAGATTTCTAATGGGTCCACAGTTAAGAGGCAGAAAAGTTGTCTTATCTTACTTTTCATGTGGTTCATTTCCTTTCTGTCCTTAGAAGTAGCCATTAACAAATAACCAGCCTTGGTTTCTTAGGTAAACAAAATCACGGAGCCAGATTTACTTGAGGTATGTGGAAGGAAAGAGATTCGTTCACAACGCGACTTGTCATTAACAAATTCCTTCAGGTGTGGTCCATCAATGCTAATCAACTTAGGCCACAGAGATACCAACTTCTTTATGTGCTCTTATTTTAAAAAAAAAAACACAGTTGGGAAAATGGGAGGTAGAATGGCTGAGGAGCCCAAGAATCTGGCTTCGAATCTCATCTTTGGTGCTTACTACCTGTGTGACCCTGGGCAAGTCCCTTAACCTTCCTGAGTTTCAGTCTCCTTATTTATGCAACGAAGGGGTTGGATTAAATGGCCTATGACATCCCTTCCAACTCTAGATCTATGATCCTATCATGATAGCAGGGACAAAGGTAAAATGTAGGGTCATGGATTTAGAGCTATGAGAGAAATATTCTATGTTGACATGATTTTAGGGAAAACAAGGGAACAGGAATTTTATTGAGGGACTGCTAGGGGCCAGGTACTTTATAATTTATATATTATATAAGTGCTTTATACATATTATCTCATTTGAACCTCACAACAACCCTTGGAGTTAGATGCTTGGGGGGAGAGGGATGTGGGCTGAATTGAACAACTTCCTGTTTCCATGACCCTGGCTCAGTAGAAAGAACACTGGTCTAGTCACAAAGACCTGAGTTCAGATCTGCCTCTGGCACCTAATAATTGCATGATCTTGTGCAAATCACTTAACCTCTCTAAACCTCAGTTTCCTCATTTATTACTATCAACCGGGAAAATAGTATCTATAGTGCTCATGTTACAGGGTTGTTGTAAGGCTCAAATGCAAAATATGGACAGAACACTTTGTAAACTTTAAAGTGTTATATAAAGGCTTATTATTATTATTGTTAAACCTTGATCAGTTTTTTAAAAATGTTTTATTGATGTCTTTTCTAGAGGGAAAAAAATTTTCCTCCTCCCGTCCAAGAGAGACTCCTCCTTTGTAAACAAGAAGGAAAAGAAAAGCCAAAATTACCCTAACTTTGACAGAGAAATTTACTCTAACCCTTCTTAATTCTAAAAAGATTGCTTTATACAGATATGTTTGCATGTTGTCTCCCTCTTTAGATTGTAAGCTCCTTGAGGGCATAAGCTGTCTTTCCTCTTTTTGTAACACTTAACACTGTGCTTAGCTCATAGTAAGCACTGAAGAAATTTTTATTGATTAATAGTCCCTTTCTTCTCTATTATAAAAAGCACAGGACCATAGATGAGCTGGAATATGTCTCAGAGGCCATTTAGTCTAATCCTCTCATTTTCCAATTAAGGAAATTGAGGCCCACAGTGGTTAAATGACTGGCTAAGGCATATGAAGTAATAAGTAGCAGAGGTGGGATTTGAACCCAGGTCCTCAGACTCCACAGTGATTGCTCTAGAGAGAGGTATCTTTCATTTTCTACTCTCCAGGACAATCGCTAGTTTTTTAGTTACTTGGAGTTAAACTTCTTTTTAGTGATCTTTTCATTTACATTGTCAAAGTCACTGTGTGAATAGTGATCTTTTTGGTTCTATTTATTTCACTGTGTATCCATTCATACAAATCCTGTTCTGTTTAAAAGAAATTCTAGAGCTTTCTTTCATCTCATATCTTCATTGACAAGTAATAATCTCAACATAAGAAACAAAGAATAAGTGATTTATCCAGGTTCACAAAGCATGACTGAGAATTGATGAGTGAGTTTGAAATACGCCCCAATATGCACATTCCACTGTATCACCACATAAAACCAGCATGTTGAAGTGCACTTGAACCCTCAAAACTAGAAGTTTGCTAGTTTCCCACTTTCCTTTCATTCTTCAGCCCCACACAGCACAACAGAAACCAGAGACTTTAGCCTGATTATCCCTCTCACCTTGGTAGAAGACAAAGTAGATTACAGAATATTTAGAGCTGTAAGGAACCTTAGAGGTAACCTAGCATAACCCTCATTTTAGAGAGGCGAAAACTGAGGCTGAGGTCACACGATTACTAAGGGATGAAGCCAAGACTTGAATCCAAGCCTCTAGATTTAACTCCAATGCTCTTTTCTCACTATAATAAGCTTCCATTAAAATCTTTGGCTCCAGGTTTTCTTTCTATCAGACTCACTGCACAGAATAATGTTAAATAATAATAAAATACTAAAATCTGTTCTATCTTGGTAAAAGTGCATTTTGTATTACTTTAGAAGCCTACAACAGGAAGACTGAAACACTGTATCATGATTGACCTAATGTTGGAGAAACATAAAACATGCTTATGGATCAATTTAAAAATATATGCAATCCAGAACAAAAATGCATTATAAAGGTAAAGGTAAAGCTAAAGAAAAACATCTTCCTCCTATGCCCTGAATAGTTGATTTGGGCACAATGGAAAGTTCTAAGCAGTCAGTGCCTTTAATAGGCCTGGTTTTGATCTACCAAATTAAAAAAAAAATGCCTTGCTGGAGGCAAGAAGTACTTAATGGAGAACTTTCTCTGCTACCAAGGATGAATGTTATCAAGTGGCGGCAACACTAGGGTTAGATATAGGTATGCAGGTAAGTGCAAACATTTTCCAAGAATAAAACAACAGCTGGTTACTATCTAGTTACAGGATTCCCATGAGTGTTGTCACTGCGATTTGAAACCTCCTCCCAAACTCACCAGAGATTTACTTCATGCTTATAGAGGATTGCTGAAAGGGAGAAACATTATTCACTGCACAATACAAAATCTTCCCGGAACTAACAGTTTATTGCCGTGTTTCCTCACTTCTAAATCTTAAAAGGATATATAAGTTTTAAAAAGTGTAAGAGAACATATGATAAAAGATTTAGAAAGGACATCATTTTACTGATGAGGAAACTGGGAATTAGAGATACAGCGAGTAAAGTAGCAGAACTAGATACAGACCCTTGACTCCAAACTCGTTATCTGTAGAATGCGTTTAGTTTTCAAACTGTTATCACACACATATTTTCACAACAGTTTGCATAATCATATAAGGTAGACAGAACAGGAGTTATTTCTATTGTACAGATGAGAAAACTGGGGCCCAGAGAAGTGACTCTAGTTCCCGTAGTACATAGTGGATAAGCCTACAACACAACTTCTGCTTTGTAGGCTAGTGTTTATTCCATTACACAAGGAGAGACATTTCATTCCTCCTCTAAAGATATGCTTGCTGGGGCCATTTTAGTCATTTTATTTCTCCCAGAGACATGCAGCTGCTAGTACCACTCTGACTCCAATGATGTCAACAGGAGGCTCTGCTATGACTCAGCTCCTCCTTGGAATATTTTTTTTTTCAGCACAGCCAATTCTGAACTTTGAAAAGCAAGCAACCATTTGAACTGAAAACAAAATGGGAAGCAATAAGGTTTTCAAGCATTGTAAGCCAGCACAGTGATGTACCCACAGTAAAACTGTGGCAGGATGTTCAGAACAAGGGAGCCATCTGTCGGGGGTCATCAGGGAGGACACTGATAGAATCTTCTGCTTTGCCACACAACAGACATAGCATGGTGTATTCCTACGACAAGACAAAATAAATATTTACCTTTGGGACATCCAGAGGCTCACTTGATAGCTTTGATTCTATTTTGTAAGAGCTTTTACCTGCAAACTGGCATAAATCTGTTTTCTATATCAGTTTCTTCCAAAAACACCAGCACTGCATTATTTTATGCCATGCCTTACATCTCCAGAGCCTTTCATACAAAGGAAACAGTCTGAAGTTCCACTCATTACCTCAAAGCAGAGCACTTTATGTTGGACTCAACAAATTACATATAAATGATCAAGGTGGGATGGGGGATTGAGTGGAGAGTAAGAATCCACATTTGAGCTCAGGACCTTTTGGTTTCTCAATTCAACCTGTAAACATTTATCATTTACTATATACAGAGAACAGGGTTACTAGGGGAGCTTTAAAGATGAATAATAGAGTTGTTGGCTTCATGAAATTTGCAGTATGGTAAGAGAAATAAAACATACACATAGATCAGAATACAAAATAGAATATGTAGAATATGATGCATAAAAAGAGATACAAAGCAAAGTCAAGCCAAGAATTTATTAAGTACTTACTATGTGCCAAGCACTGTCCTAAGTGTTGGGGATAGAACAAAAAATAAAACCAGCCCCTACCTGCAAGGGGCTCACAATCTAATAACATGCAAACAACTATGTACATAAATATGCCATATTTAGGATAAATTGGGAGTCATCTTAGGGCAAGGAAAGGTTTTTTGTTGAAGGTGGAATTTTAGATGAGACTTGAAGGAAGCCCGGGAAGCCAGAAGGCGGATGCTTGTTGACTAAAATGAGGTCAGAGGAAGGAAAATAATTTCTGGGTGAGGGCAGAGAACAAAGAACATTTTACAGAGGATGTGATACTTGAGATGAACAAGGATGGGCTGGATCTCAAAAGGCAGAGGTAGGAGGCGTGGAAGGCAGTCTATGTATTCTAAAGAACAGAATAAACAAGGGCAGAAAGCTCTAGACATATGCAAAAACACTGAGTAATCTAGTCTGGCTAAAGCATGTAGGAGCAGGTAGAAGAAGAAAAGCTGGATAGGTAATTTGGAGTCAGACTGTGAAGAGCCTTGAATTTGGAGATAAGGAGTATGAACTTTCTTTAGGAAGGGTCCCTTGCAGGGCTTTGAGCACAGAATGGACACTACTAGTTTTGTATATTAAAAAGATGAATCTAGTAATGCTATAAACAGATCATAGAAAGATGGGTATGAAAGTGGGCAACTGGTTAAAAAGTTATTACAATACTCCAGGTAAGAGGTCCTTAAATAGGGTGATGTCAGAGAGAACAGAAAAAAAGGTACTGATGTGAGATTATTAATAACTAATATTAATTAATTAACCAAATTAATAACCCATTTGGAGAGATCCAGAATTCCCTCCTTTTTCTAAAGTCCTGACTTTAAAAAGTTCAGTCTCTTGAAGGACATTGCTGATAATGAGACTGGACTAGCTTTCTTGTTCAAGACCCCACCTGGATAGAGTAGCCATTCTGTTCTACTCAGGCTTTGGTGGGGCATAAATTCTTCTAATAGATTGCCCAGAGCAATCTCTCAGTCCAAGGGTGACATGATGTCACTCTCGGCTCCTCATTGTAATATTCTTTCTCTCATTAATCCCAGTCAACTACCACTCCTCTTCCAAAAGAACATAGAAGCACTGAGCTCAGTGGCCACCCAAATGACCATCCTTTCATTAATAAATGTTTTATCTTTATTAATAAAGTGATTAAATTACACAGAAACTATGTTTCTTGACCCTTTTTAATCACCTAGATGGGAGATATATCGTAGAGGCAGAATCAGTGGGACGTGGCATTTGATCAGATGTTGGAAGTATGAAAGCATGGGTGGCTGGGTGGGTATTTGAAAGAAATATGGAAGTCAGAAGGGGAGCTGCTCCTTTGGGGCTTGACTGAGCTTGTGAAAATAACTGAGGTTATATTCAACCTGCTAATCAATCTGCCAATAAATGTTCATTAGGCATCAATGGTGTTACAGGTAACATGAAATGAAAAAATGTTCTTCCTGCCCTCAAGAAGCTTATAAAGTGTTTTTTAAGTGCACGTGAAATAACTAAGAACAAATTATGTGATACTGATATTGCAAAAGAAATTTGGAGAATGGAACTATTATGACAGACTGGAATAGTAATTCAGAGCAAGAATTCTAGGACTTGGTTTGGGTCTAATAATCAGACAAATACGAGCCCTTCTATCAATAAGCTGGCTTTATATGATACTGAAAAACTGCCAAAATCAAATTTCTATAGGTCAGTACACAAAATGGGGGATATGTGATCTTAATTTTGGGGCTGGAAGAGACCTTGGAGGTCATTTTTACAGATTAGATAGGTGCTCATTGTACAGATGAGAAAATTGAGGCCCAGAAAGGTTAAGAGATTTTCCTAAAGTCATAGCTTGTAGATATAGTAGTAGTAGTAGCAGAGGTAGGATTTGAACCTAAGTCCTCTGACTCCAAAGACAGCATTCTTTCCAGTGACTGTAAGATATTTGAAATACATGAAGGGCAGTCACAAGGAAGAGAGATTAGCTCTGTTCTGTTTGGCACCACAGGGTAGACATAGTAGAAAAAGTGAAAGCTATACAGGGAATGGGGCATAGAAATCTCTCCTGCCCTACAAGAAAGTAAAGGGAAAGGGGATGGGGGGGCAGAGTGAGGTGACAGAACGGAGGGCTGACTGGGGAACAAGGCAATCCGAATATATGCCATCTTGGAATGGGGGGGAGGGTAGAAATGGGGAAAAAATTTGTAACTCAAAATCTTGTGGAAATCAATGTTGAAAACTAAAATATTAAATAAAAATGATAAGATGAAAAAAAAAACAAAAAAGAAAAAGTGAAAGCTGCAAAGGGACAAATTTAGATTTGGTGTCAGGAAAACTTGTTATGTTATAGCTGTTCAAAATCAGAATGGGCTACTCTGAAAGTAGCAGGTTCCCCAATCCTGGAGGTCTTTCAGCAAAGGAAGGACAATCACTTCTCAGGTATGTGGTAGTAGGGGTTCTTTTTTGAGTATGGGTGGATCAGATGGGAACTGAAGTCCCTCCTAACTCCAAAATTCTGTAATTCTGTAAGGACGATAGTAAGGTTCTAAGCGTGAGCACTGTTTTGTAGGTTTTCACATATATGATTTGCTAAAAGCAAGGCAAATATGCTTTTCTGGACCTAACTTAAGTCTAATGATTGTTCCAAAAATAAGACTTTTTTTTTTTTGCTTATTTAGCTGTAAATGTCAGGTTATGAAATTTTCTATCTTGCTTTTACTAGAAACAAGACTGTAGAGCCGCTCAACACCATATACCTTCTTTAGTAGCTTCTTTATCACAACTTCAGGTCTGACATGCATATACTACAACCACAATAACTCTATGATAGCCAGACAAGTTAAAAAAGGTACATTAACAGTCACATGAACAGGCATAATGTAATATCCTTCATAATGTAATATTATTTAAAGACAGCAATCCTGGCCCATGAGCACTAGAGCATATGCTTTGACTTGCTTTTCCAGTGGGAATGGTTTTGCACAGATTCATTCACATACAGAGTTCTCCTCTAAATTTGGACATAAAGATGCAGGTAGGAAGAAGAGATGTCTTCTTTTTAAAGTTTATCTCAGGGTTGGCAGTCTGGTGAAGACTATAGACTCCTCAGAATAATATTTTTAAATAACTGAAAGAAATTATATATCTCAGTTCAAGATTAGTGAAAATAAAGATGTACTTTTTTCATCCAAATTCAAAGACCCCAGTTTAAGAACCCGTGGTTTATACGAATGCCTTGGATGAAGGCTTAGATGGCATGCATATAAAATTTGTGGACATGATGCTGGTAAGAAGAGCTACCATGGTGGATGAAAAGACTGGGAAACCAGAAGATCTTGACAGGTTAGAACAATGGACAAAATATAAGATGAAGTTTAAAATGGATAAATGTTAAATCCAACACAAAAAACAAATCAATGACACAACTATCAAGGGACAGAGGAATGGCTAAATAATAGTTCATAAAAAAAAGATCCTGGGGGCTTAGGGGACTAAAAACTTTTGGTAGCAACCAAACATTACAACTAAAAAAGTTATTTTATACTTATCTGCATCAACATAAATATCATGTCTAGAATGAGGGAGATCATAGTCCTACTCTAATCTGTCTAGGGTAATATGTTTAGTTCTGGACACCATATTTTAGGAAAGTCATTGTTAAACTGAAGAGTACCTAGAGAAGGATAACCAGGATATTGATAAGACTTAAAATGAAGTTTTAAGAGGATTAGACAGAAGAAGGTATGGAGAAGAGTAGAATCAAGGTGGACATCACAGCAATTTTTACCAGCTGAAGGGCTGCCATGTTGGAAAGGGACTGGGCTGGTTTTACTTGGCCCCAGAAGTCTGAAACAAGACCAACAGGTAGGAGCTGCAAAGAGCTATTTTAAACACCCGAAAATCAGAGCTGTCCAAAAGTATAATGGGCAGCCTCAAGAGGTAATGAATTCTTTAATATTCTAGGTCTTCAAGTGAAGACTACACAATAATATTTGGGGATAATACAGAAAATTCCTGCTCAAGAATAGGTGGGACTATGTGCTTTCTGAGGTCCCCTCAGATTCTGTAAATCTATGATTCTATCTGTTAGTATCTTGGAAGTACTATACCTAGGTTTTTATAGAATATTAAAAAAAATTTTCCCAAAGACTTAAGATTTTACCTGATATTCATCCATGACACTGAATGTATACTCATGCCTGGCTACTATGTGATGACAATTTTTACACACATCTGCAAGACAAATGGGAAACATGACACATTTCATAGTAAACATTTTTCTCTTTACATGGCAATTGATTTAAAAGAATCTTAGCTCTATTTATTTTATGGAACACATAAGGAAATTTGTTATATCTACCTTTATTTAAAAAACAAACAGATATGTACCATTTTACAATTAGAGATCTAAAATTGTGGCCTGAAAGTATATATAATTCCCATTCGAAGTCATAAGGCAATCAGTGAACACATATTTAAATGTGACTTCCAAACTCACAGCACTTGCACAAATGTACAAAAGATACTTATTTTCAAAAATGAGATGGTGTTAAACTATACTTTAAGGTAAGAGCACTGTTGAATTATAAAACAGATAATTCTGATTACTTTAAACTAACATTTCCTTGTACCTATGCAGCCAAGAATAGAAGGTATGAAGAAAATTGCAAAAAAACTTTCATAGACAATCTCTCAGATAGGATGTGACTGGGTTAGAATATTACTATGGTGTAGGAAATGATGAGTTGGTTAATTTAGAAAAACATGGAAAGACTTGGACTTCTGAAGGAAGATGTTATCCACCTTCAGATAAACGGATAACAAGTGGAAATAAGTGTAGTATGGTCTTACATATATGTATATGAGTGTACATATGTTTATAGCTATCTATGTATGTATATATGTGTGTGTACATACATATATACACATCTATCTATCTATCTATCTATCTATCTATCTATCTATCTATCTATCTATCTATCTATCTATCTATCTCTATATATCTGCCCTTAATTGTAGCCTTCTTTAGGGCAGGGGGAAGGGGAGAAGGAGGAGAAAAAATAAAAAGTACATAGCAGATAACAAAAGAAAACCTACAAGAGAGCAAAGGAAAGCTGGGCAGCTTTGAAAACAATGTGTATTATTTATTATATATAGGCTTTCTTGAAATGAAATCGTTTTACATTGAATCCTCTCTTATGTTCTACTGTGTACATGGCAATGGTACATGGCAAACAAAATAAACTAAAAATGACTAGTCAGAATTAGGGTTGGGTAAATATGATTTACTTCAGACATTTAAAGTGAATTTAATGGTTAAAAAAAGTTTAAAAGGATACACAAAGGAAAAAGAGAGCTTTAAAAAAAATTATACTACCTTATCAATTGCCTGGATCTATTTTAAAGAGTTGTTACCCATCCCTCTCCCATCCCCAAATCTTTATTCCAATTATCTGGTTACTTTGAAAATCTAAGACAATCAAGAACCTGGAAATAAGCCTCTCCAAAAGGATCTCAATAGATAAAAGAGTTGTCATAAAATTCATGCAATAAATTCATATACTTGACTCAGATGAGAGACCCTATGACTCTCATTTTGGGACTATTTCTTTTCACCTTATACATAATTGTAATAAGCTAAATTATTTGGTTTTCTTTAAAATCTGGCTTCTTCATGTACAGAATATTAGAAAGAACAGATCAGAAGAGAATGACAAGATCCTACTAGAAGCAGATCCACTGACAGTTCAGGAAAAGTGACGAAGGTAACAGAAAAATTTAAAAGGACATATAATAAGAATTCAAAAAGTACAGCAACCTGGGCAATCAACCCTACAGTATAGCACCATAACCAGCAAATCCGTAACTGAGGCAAGAATAAAAAATTATGCCTCACTATTCTAAGGGCAAAGTAAATGAATATTTTCTGTCCCCTCAACTTTGACCCCGCAGGCAAATATTTCATCTGCTTCATGTTTGTGAAGGCTTCAATTATCTGGGAAATTCCCTCATGTAGAATCAATCAATCAACACTTATTAAAGTATCTACTATATCCCAGTGCTACATTAAAACAAAAAAATGAAATAATCTTTACTCTCGATGAGCTTACATTCTATTGAATAATAACAGCAGTTCACATTTAGATAGTTCTTTACAGTTTTCAAAAGGCTTTCTTTACAACAATCCTGAAGGTGAACAGTCCTACTTTACAGGTGAGGAAATGAGATTCGTGGAAGTTAATTGACTTGTATATGGTCACAGTCAGAACTCAAATGAAGATCTTCTGTCCTGTGTTCTTTCCACTCTCCTACTTTCTATTGCCTTTTTCTAACAATTTTACAAAAATGAGGCTTTTGGTGTACTTTCCTGTCAAAAGCTTAACAAAGCACTTCACAGCAACACAAAAACCTAAACCTAAAGTTTTATTTACAAAATAGATGTGCTTAATTAAACTAAAATCTAATAACAAATGGTCACTAATTAAAAAAATAAAGACTGCTTACGATCATAGGTAACTATTTCTTCTCCATCTTCCTCTTTCATGGATTTATTTGCAATCAGCATAAAATCTCGTTTATTACACATTGCACAGCCTATGTAGTTCAGCAAAAAAGATCCATTCTCCAGGCAGGTGTTACCCTAAAGTATCAAAAATTAAAACAAAAATAAATTCTTTTTAATCTGCAGTATTATAGCATTTAGATATAATAATATTTAAGAATAAAGCATTCACTTCAAAATTACTATTGAAAAATTTTTCAATGAATTTGGAGAAAAGGTTTTTAGACAAAATCACGGCCCCAAATTTGCTTACTTGAAGACTGTACTAAATAACATTCCATAAAGGGCCAAGACCCTCTATATCAAACTGGAGTTTAGAGAATTAGTTTTCCGTTAGAATGGCGAAAACCATTTTTTAGAGCAATTAGGAACTATGCCCAAAGGGCTATAAAACCATGAATATTCTTTGACCTAGCAGTACCACTACTAAGTCTGTATCTCAAAAGAGATAAAAAACAAAAAGGAAAAGGATCTATACATACAAAAAAATTTATAGCAGCTCTTCTGGTGGCAAAGAACTGGAAATTGAGGGTATGCCCATCAAGTGGGGAATGGTTAAACAAATCGTGCTAGGTGATTGTGAGGGAATACTATTGTGCTATAAGAAATGATGAGCAGGATGCTCTCAGAAAAACCTGGAAAGACTTACATGAGCTGAGGCAAAATAAAATGTCCTGTGTACAAATTAACAGCAATATTGTAAGGTGATTACTTGTGAATAACTTAGCTATTCTTAGCAATATAATGATCTAAGACAACTCAGAAGGACTTATGATGAAAAATGCTATTCATCCCCAGAGAAGGAACTGATGGTGTCTGAATACAGACTGAAGCATACTTTTTTACTTTTTCTTGAGTTTTTTTTTTGGTCTGTTTTCTTTCACAACATGACTAACAGGGAAATGTGTTTTGCATGACTATACATGTATAACCTACATAGAAATGCTTGCCTTCTAAATGGGGTGGAGGGGTGGAGAGGGAGGAAGGGTGAGAATTTGGAATTCAAAGTTTTAAAAATGAATGTTAAAAATTATTTTTACATGTAACTGGGGGGAAATAAAATACTAAATAAAAAAATAGTAAAATAATGCCAGAAAATATAAAATATCTGCCAAGACAAACCCAACACTTCTCACACAAATAGAGTTAAATCTAAACAACTGGAAAAATATTAATTGTTCATGGGTAGGCCAAGCCAATATAATAGAAATGACAATTATACCTAATCTATTTATTTAGTGCCATACCAATCAAACTACAAAAAGTTATTTTACAGAGCTAGAAAAAATAATAATAAAATCCATGTGGAAGAAAAAAAGGTCAAGGATATCAAGGGAATCAATGAAAAAAAATATGAAGGAAGATGGTCTAGCTGTACCAGATCTTAAACTATATTATAAACTTTATTACTATCAAAACAAGTCTGGTTAAGAAATAAAGTGGTAGATCAGTGGAATAGATTAGATACACATTACATTATAGTAAATGACCACAGTAATGCAGTATATGATAAACCAAGCTTTTGGAACAAAAACACATTATTTGACAAAAACTGCTGGGAAAACTAGAAAATAGTATGGCAGAAACTAGCTATAGACCAACATCTCACCCCATATACCAAGATAAGGTCAAAATGGGTACCTGATTTACACATAAAGTGTGATACCATAAACAAATTAGGAGAGCATGAAATAGTTTACTTATCAGATCTATGGATAAGGGAAGAATTTAGAACCAAAGAAAATATAGAGAGCATTATAAAATGTATGACAGATAATTTTGATTATATAAAATTAATTTTTTTTTGCACAAACAAAACCAATGCAACCAAAATTATAAGGAAAGAAAATTGAGGGAAAATGTTTGTAACAAATATCTCTGATAAAGGCCTCATTTCTCAAGTGCAAGTTCGTGGAGAATAAGCAGCTGTAGGTTGGTGTTTTTTTGTATTCCAATTGTCTAGTACAATTTCTAATACCTGGATGATTAATAAATGCTGGTTGAGTGACTTTAAAGATGAGGAAACTGAGGCTGACAGAGGTGAAGTGATTTGTTTAGGGGTCACATAGCTGTGTCTAGGTCTGATATCATATCTAAAGCCTGGTCTCCCTGACTCTCAAATCCAGGGTATTACATACTCTGCCATGCCTTCTAATTGTACTCAGTTCAACTTTAAAATAGCTCTTCTCTTAGTCACAACTCAGTCAAATATGATTCCTGGGCCAAAAATAATTCCCAATTGTAGGTGATTGATTTATAGCAAAGTGAAAGCAAGAGGTCTATAATCCATGAGACAGGACACAAATACAAAATAGACAGGAGTCTGTTTGCTCTCTATGACACTATTTGTGGTAATGCTTCATAAAAATAATTTTGGCATTTGGTTCAAGAGAAGCCTTTCCCCAAAGGCTTTTTAATAATTAAAAGGTTGTATTCTATCATTTCCTAGCTAACAATCTCAAGAAAATGTAATCATGACAACAGCCCTGTGAATTATGTTATATAAAATTTGTATTTTATTAAAAAAAAGGGATCTCATTCAATCATAGGCATATTGAATTACTACTCTGGAGCAAAAGACATGTTTTCAGTTAATAATAACTCATGTACTTTACCTTTGATTCAAATTTTATACCATAATAAAAGAGAAGGAAAAATTAGGTAGAAAATACCTATTGATAGATCTACAAAAGAAGGAATGGTAATGGGATGGTGACTAGTTTTTTTCTAGGTCTGGGAAAGCGCGTGGTGCAGTGGAACAAACACTGGACTCCTAACTAGAACTGAGTTCTAGTTCGAGCTTTGCCAATAGCTGCATGGTGTCAGGAAGTCATAGCTTCTTCTGGTTTTGTTTCCACAACTGTAAAATTAGGATTGGTAAACTAGATCACATCTAAGGTCTCTTCCACTTCTGAGTCTACAAAAATGACCAAAAAATTATACACAGGTAGATACTGACAATTTTTGTTGTTCAGTCGTGTCCAACTCTTTGTGACCCCATTTGGGTTTTGGTTTTTTTTTGGCAAAAATATTGGAGTGGTTTGCCATTTCCTTCTTCAGCCCATTTTACAGATGAAGAAACTGAGGCAAACAGCGACTTACCCAGGGTCACATAGCTAGCATGTGGTCTCAGGACAGATTTGAACTCAGGAGGATGAGTCTTGACTCCAGGCTGGCACTCTATCCACTGTACCAGCTAGTTGCCCCTCAAGAATACCATCATACATCTGTAAGAACTAAGATTGAACTCTCATGACTCCTCAGATCAGGGAGGTAACCCTGTGTCCTGTAAGAATATGCCACTGAAACCCAAGTTCTGCTAAGTCCTATAGGCCAAGCTGTAGTTCAGTTCTAAGAGGCTTATCATCAGAGTGATCACCAAGTGATTTTTTTTTTTTTTGGTGACAGGAACTCATGAAAAAAAATTTTTTTAAGGAATAGAAAGGTTGTACTCCACATAAGTGGAACCAATAAAATTATGGTTCTTTTGAAGTATATTTGCAAAGTGCTTTACAGTTTGCATTTGCACACATATTCTTCTGAGCCTCACAAGAATCCTGGAAAGGAGATTAAGAATTATTATCCTGAAATAGGGGGATGGGGCCAAGATGGCAGCTGGAAAGCAGGGACTAGCATGAGCTCCCCACCAAGTCCCTCCAAAAACCTGTAAAAAATGGCTCTGAACCAATTCTAGAACTGCAGAACCCACAAAATAGCATAGGGAAGCAGGGCTCTAGCCCAGGACAGCCTGGATGGTCTCTGGGTAAGGTCTATCCCGCACGGAGCTGGGAGCGGAGCAGAGCCCAGAGTGGGCAGCACGGACTGACCAGACAGGGAGCCAGGCTGAGCGTGCCCTAGCGTCCTTAATCAGTGAGCTGCGGCAGTTACCAGACTTCTCAACCCACAAACACCAAGGACAACAGAGTAGGTTAGTGGGAGAAGCTGCTGGGGACTGGCATAGAGTTTGCAGTTCAGCCACCATCCCGGGGCAGCAGAGGTGGGGCAGCTACAGAACTACAGCTACAGTTGCTTCTGTCCCCAGGCCCACCTGGTGGGAGGAATTAAGTGGCAGACTAGAGCAAGAGTGAAGAGCCTGCTGAAGATCTCAGTCCAGTCTGGGTTGGGGGTTCTTGGGGAAAGAGGAGTGCTGGTGTGGCAGAGCTGGCACATCCCCCCAGGCTTGGAACATAGAACTTTTTAGTCTACAAGCAGTCATACCCCACTGAAAAACTCAAGGGTCAAGTGAGTTGGCTGGGAATATGGCCAGGCAGCAAAAACGCACCCAGATTCAGTCTCAGACTCTGGAATCCTTCTTTGGTGACAAAGAAGACCAGAACATACAGCCAGAAGAAGTCAACAAAGTCAAAGAGCCTACAACAAAAGCCTCCAAGAAAAACATGAACTGGTCTCAGGCCATGGAAGAGCTCAGAAAGGATTTGGAAAAGCAAGTTAGAGAAGTAGAGGAAAAATTGGCAAGAG
>CM053624.1:177447349-177471646 GCA_028646595.1 Phalanger gymnotis | reverse complement strand
GAATTAGCCAAATGGAAAAGGAGGTCCAAAAGACCACTGAAGAAAATACTACCTTCAAAATTAGATTGGAGCAAGTAGAAGCTAGTGACTTGATGAGAAATCAAGATACTATAAAACAGAACCAAAGGAATGAAAAAATGGAAGAATTATTATCCTGATTTTATGGATGAGGAAGTTAAATAACATGGTCATATGGATACTGAATGAGCAAGCCATGCCTCCAACCAAGGTCTTCTTATTCCTAGATCAATGCTATTTCCTCACAGTGCCACCATATAGGTGCCTTTGATCTTATCACAAAATGTGATCTCTTTATGAAATGCAAACTTCAGGAACTGGCATGATGGAAGAAGAGACATACAATATAACTTTTGTGTTATGAAAAATGAGCTCTTGGAATGGCTTAATTTATAGATTCCAGACTTGGCTTTTGAGCCCCATATCACCAAAAGTAGTGAAGATAAGCTACAAGGAACCTTTGTCAATGAGTCCACCATATGGTGATTAGTTGCAATCATCAGACTTCTGGGAACGTGGATTTACGTATGCAATATTACAGAGCTTCTTCATACTGAGAGGAAAAGAATACATCAATCCCATAATATGCAGCCTACTACAATGATAGTTTCAAAATATTACCAGAAACAAGTGGACAAGGTTTAAAAATAAATTTCAACATGTTAATAAGTATCCTTGGGAAATATAGTTATGACTGGGCATTTGAAAAACTAGGTATATGCATTTGCTGTGAGCAATGTCTGTCTCTTACTACTGACCCAGAAAAAATGTTGTGATAAGAACTGATACAATTCACAATATATTACAGCAATGTTAATTCCAGGAATTTGTGGTAATTCTAAAAGGAACTGTACTGAATTTACTTGGTTGAGCAAATGTTTCTGTAGACAGTGCAAAGTGCAACATTGTAAACAAGAATGGTGCAACGTTTAAAGTGTTTATAAAAACAGATTTTTAAAAAGAATCCAATATAAGACCCTACTGTGCTTGCTGTTTATTGATTGCCAAAAAGTATTTGAATAAAATGTCACTTTACAAACTCTGTATCCCATCTATACATCATAATCTCTCAGGATTGCTTAGAAGATGTTACAACAGAATAGCTGTTAAAATGATCCTTTGATAATAAATTTTAAGCAAAACATTTGAGTATTTAAGTATTGAGAGTCATTTATAGGTATTTTAAGGAATTTTATTAGACTATAGTTTGAATGAAGAAATAGTTAGCCTACTATAACTTATTGCGTGTGGAAAATATAAAAGTAATAAAACTATTTAAAATATTTTTTATGTGTAAATTCACTTTTCATTAACTAAGACCGATTTCTCTTCTAGTTAAAATTAACAAGATTTTAGTGAATGTTCTTGTACTGTTGAACAGTTTAAATAGACGTGAATGACATACTGGATAAAATTCTGGATTACTTTGGAAAAGATTTTGTAGTCACAAGTTATGGGCTAATACAACAGTTTTAGAAAATAGCAAAATTAGATTTAGTTCTGTTTCAGACTAGTTCACTAGGTAATTTCTGGGGGAAGAAAGGTTTGTTTTTGAGTTCAGTAAAAAAAAAAAAATGGGTTTGGCAAACTATTAGTCCATTCTCATGTTTGGTTCATGATTCTGTCCAAGAACTCACTGTAAATACATCACCATCTGCACTGAATTCAGGCCAATTTGTTGTGCTTGTCTGTGAAATGCACCCACCACAAACCTCCAGACATCTGTACATATCCAAAAGAGAAACATCTAAATATTGTACATATTGGCAGCTTGAACTGGGAACTACCTATGCATACCAGATTTGGAACTCCCCATTAGGCTAACCCATTATCCCCTCCCTAGCTAACATTTTCAATCTCTCCCTCCCTACTGATTCCTTCTCCTTGACCTTCGTATGCACAACTAGGTCTCTTTTATGCTAATAACACCTTCCCTTGATACAACTCCCTATTCCCATCACCGAGCCACTATCTTTCCTTCCTTCAATACTAACAACCTATGATATGTGAGCAATTTACACCTGCTGCCTCTATTTCCTCAACATGCATACCTTCTTTAACCCCTTCATTACTCATTTGAAACTATGCTTCTGAAAGTCTTGTATAATCTACTTGTCAAATTCAATGGCTTTTTCTCAGCCGTCAAGGTCGAGTACTTTGAAATTCCTTACCACAGCCTCCAATCTTTCTATCTCTTATACTCTATGCCCTTCTCTTGATCTTGGCTGTTCTGACATCATAATCTCCCAGGCTTCTTATGTATCTCCATGCCCAGACTCAACTCCATGGCTTGCCACTGTAATGTTTTATTAGCAACTACTCCAGAATACCTTACCTTCCTCACTTTGTCATTCCCTCCCTTTGAATCTTTATTTTTGGGTAATCTCAGATGGTGCTCCTGCTCACTGGGTACTGAGTGGAATTGGAAAGTAAGGAAATCAGATCGATTTTACCTGCTATTGTTGTTGGTCCTTCATTTTCAAAGAGGACTAATGACATCAGTGGGTGATATCTTGACTTGTGGGTGAATTGGATTTAAGTGAGGAAGACTTGCACAAAGTCATCAGCCTTGCTCTTTTTTCCAGAGTCACCAAAGTCCAGTGGCAGGACAAAAGTCAGGACAACTGGTGATGACCCTGAATGCAGTGGATGACTTTCATGTCTTTGACATCTAAGTTGTAAGCACTCCACGGCTCCTGCTTCAGCTGCCTTCACGGCCTTTGGAACAAATTGTTCTTATCTGCCCATTCTGCTGGGGGAAGTCTTCACATGCTTGGGTAAACATGTGTTAACTTACCAATGGGTTTGTGGCCTGTTAGTTACTCATAAAACTAATTTAGCCTGTCTGCCAAGATGGTTTACCAGGATGTGGGTGCTATAGTTTCCTGGAGCCACAAGTGAGAGCTAAGTGCCAGGTGGACACCAAAGATGCACAGTCCTGAAAAAAGGCTCAGAAAGCCCTTATGCCAGAGGTGCTAGTCCTCTCCGGGTTGACTAATTAAAGTTGCAAAGAAGCAGACTTTGGTTCAGCATAAGGAAAAATTTTGAAACAACTGGAAATATACAAAAGTGAAATGGGCTGCCTAAGGTAGAAGTCAGCTCCCCTTCAGTGGAGTTCTTCAAAGCAATTTATAAAATGCCTACTACAATCAAAGCACTTAGTTAGAGACTGGTGATGCAGAGTAACTGGGAGGAGAAGGGAATCAGCAAAAACTCTACATGGCACCCAAGCTGAATCTTGAAAGCAATTAGTGATCCCAAGCAGCCTGTGTAAAGCTACAGAAATGGAAAACACAGTATCATGTATAAGGAACAGCACACGTTTGGCTGGGACACGATAGAGTGCATGAGGCAGAGCAATATGTAGTACCTGGAAAGGCGGGTTCTTCACCCATCTCCTTGATTTCTGCTTGTGTTCGTAAGGTCATGAAATTATTTATTTAAAGCTAGAAAGACTTTAATACGTTACATCAGGAAACGATAGAGGTTAAATAACTTGACTAAGGTTACATAAGCAGTGACAGAGTCAAGATATGAACCCATTCCCTATGGCTCCAAATCTAGCACTCCTTCCACTGTACCATATTGCCTCATGGTGCTCCTTGCTCTAGAATGCTCTTTCTTCCTCCAAATATCTAAAAGACTACAAGAGCAAAGGTCCATTTGATCTCCTTTTCTTAACTTGTATAGCATATATTGACTATCACCCTTTTGGGGGGACATAATCATATATCACCTTATGCTGATACTAAGCTGTTTCAAGGGCATAAAATGTCTGTTCCTCAAGAGGTTCATAGCATCATATATTGAGTCCAGACCCTCATTTTATAGTTGAAAAAAACTGAAGCCCAGAGAAGTTTCTACTTATGTTGTGTAAGCATATCATTTGTAGTTTATAAAAGACTTTCCTATACGTTATTATCTATACATTATGTCGTCTGATTCTCATAACAAAACAGCTGGTAGGCAGAGTAGATATCCTATTTTACATATCAGGAGATTGAGACTTAGGCAGATTTGGCTAAATTCACATTTACTAATGGCAGAAGTGAGGTTAAAACCCAGGTCTTTTGAATCCTTATTTGATGTTCTTTACTCTAAGGCCACATGGGATCTTAAATATCTTTGGTTATCCCTCTACATTTAAGAAAGTGCTGTACTAGTACAAACATAACATTCCACAAAATAGGGAACACTCTTAATGAAATCTCTTTAAACAGAAAAAATATGGGCATAAAAAACATAACATTCCACAAAATAGGGAACACTCTTAATAAAATCTCTTTAAACAGAAAAAATATGGGCATAAAAAAATTGCTACAGAAGACATTTACAGCGAAAGGATTAAAACATTTTTCATTTCCAACACAATGCTTTAAAATTTTATTTTTCACCACTCCTCATCTTTAATAACTTATACTTCTACAATGCTTTAAGATTTACAAAGCACTTTCCTCACAATAACCCCGTGGGGTAGACAATGCAAATATTACTACGGTTATTTTCTATAAGGAGAAAAGAATAAGCATTTATATGGTGCCTACTATGTGCCAAGCACTTATGTCTCAATCTAGAATTTAGAGATCTTGTGATCAAACATACTATCCACCTCCTGATAGATAGGTAATGGACTCAGGAGGCAGATTGGGACATATGTTTTTGGAGATGGCCAATGAAGGGATTTCGTTTGCTTGTCTATACGTGTTTCTAGGGAGGGTTTTGTCTTTCTTTCTCAAAAATGGTGGGCAGGGGAGGTGGATTTTCGTTGATCGAAAAAAGAAAAGCTTCTGTGGTGAAATCTGCTTCAATTCTTGAATAAAATGTATGACTTAGAAAAAAGACCTGCATGAGGTGTCAGGACACCCTGGTTAGGAGCGATCACTACACAACTTGCTGAATGGGAATGGGGATTTCCAAGGACAAGAGAAAACCACGCGAGCTTTATCGGATAACTGAGGCCCCGCTCAACCCGCGCCGGGCGCCCCCTCGCTCGGCTCCAGGGGCGGGACCGCGCCTGCCGGGCATCGCCGGGGTAAAGGGCAGGGGCCCAAAGGCAGCGACGTCAGCCTGCCCAGGGCCGGGCAGCCTTGCTTCCGGCGGCCGGAGCGAGTCTGTTATGCTCACACCTCAGGCAGCCCTTCCTTCCCATCTACAAAGTCGGAGCTATGGGGGCTCCAGTCCAGGGGTGAGGGGGAAGCCCCCACGCCCAGCGGCTCACCCGGTTCGGGTATTCCTTCTCCACACAGTCCCCACACATCGCGGTACCAGCAGCGCCCCTCGCTCACGGTGGCCACCGACTTCCGGGATGACGTAACCTCGCGAGAGCTGGGCGGGGGCTGACGTAGGCGCCCCCAAGCCACTGTCCCCTGGGGACGCGGAAAAAGGGAGATAAGCGAAAATACCGCCCCCTAGCGAAGCCTGAGAATAGGCTTACGCGGCGCTGAGGGCTCTGGGAAATGATGGGTGAAGGGGCGGTGTAGGCGAGCGGCTGCCTGAAGACAGACAGACAGACAAACGGATGGATGGATGGATGGATGGATGGATGGATGGATGGATGGATGGATGGATGGATGGATGGATGGATGGATGGGAGACAGACATATAGATGGATAAATGGATAGAAAAATGGGTGGTTAAATGGATAGATGATAGATGACAAATGGATAGGTGGATAGACAGATAATGGGTAGAAGATAGATTGATAAAAGATAGGAGGCAAATGGATAGATGATAGATGACATGGTTGGATAGATAGATTAGATAAATAAAGCAAGCATCTATTAAGCGTTTCCTATGTGTCAGGCACCGTGCTAAACACCAAGGATAGGAATATAAGTAAACTAGATAGTTCCCTCTCGCAGAGAGCTCTCACACTCAAGGAGCTTATATTCTGAAGGAGGAGGGCCACATATAAAGGGGGCAAGGCTGCAGGTGAGGTGGTAAAGTTAAAAGTTCAGGGAGCAAGCAGAGCTGGGAATAAAAGAAGTATAGCCTGACCCCTCATGAAATGGTGTTCCCATGGTGGGACTTTCTAATTAGGAGAGCAGGATCTTTATGCAGCACAGAGAATGGCTGACTGTACTCCAGCTCAGTCTCTCGGCCAAGCTTGACAAATCACTTTGCCATACAAGAGAAGGGCAAATAATTCCTTCTCTGTGTCTCAGTTCATGCTATATATAAAGGGGAGTGATGATTGAAATCCCACAAGCATCATCATCGTAATACAGAGACAGAGCTGGAAAGGACCTCAGAGACCATCGAGTTGAGTTCAGGTTTATAAGGAGAATGTTTCGTAGCTACTGTTACACTGTGTCGTCTTAGAAAATGCCTTTGCTTTGAACTTATTGTGCCTGCTAGCTGATTGTTAGTGGGAAGCAAGTTTGGAGAGAGGAATCTAGGCCCACAGGGGACCCAAGACCGAACGATAGTAGCTAGCCTCCAGGGACCCATCTCAAGAGTGAAAAGCCAAGAAAAAGGAGCAATTTAGAAGAAGCACCACTTTAGATCGTAGATTAAAGTTTAACCCACTCCTCTTCTGAGATGAGGAAATAAATTCATCTAGGGAAAGCAAGATGGCCAAGGTTATACAAATAACTTGCTCTTCCTCTTCCTTATTCTGTGCCCTTTTTACTGTACCAGCTTAATAAATAACCTTCCTCTAACTGTAATTTAAACCAAAGGAGAATGTTCTACTAATTCTATCATGGACCATGTATCCAGAGAACCTCAGTACCACAGCAGCAGATGTTGTAAATAATTAGGATGTAGAGATAGCTTGCATATAGCATTATATCCTTTGATGTCTCTTAAAGACAGTATGGTGTGTTAGAAAGAACATTGGATTTGGAGTTAAAAGACCTGGCTTTGAGACTTAGTTCTACTGTTTAACATCTCTCAGCCTTAATTTCTTTATATTTAAATGAGGGGAGTGAATTAGCTGATTTCTAAGGGTCTTTCTAATTCTAGCTTCTATGATTTGACTTTCCTCCTGTCTTTAATTCTGACAACCTATCTTCATTACGCCTGGGTGATTAAAACAGATATTGAAGGAGGATGCAGGTGTCTCCTCTAGGGCTATTTTACAGTAATAATGTGAATAAAGAGGGATTGAAGAGCCAATGAGACTCAACTGGAAATTAAAAGACATAACAACCAATGCCGAAACACAGCTATTTAATTGGGTTTGCTAAAAATAGAGTACTGTGTGCCAAAAGGAGCATTAAAACTGTAACGTTTTGTATTCAGCCTCTCATGTAGAGCTGCAGCTGTTATAAAAAATCACATGTACAATGCTGTATGTGCCAGTAATACCATAGCTCACATTACTTTTTTATTAGAAGTATGGGTTTATCATAGCAAGTGTTTATATAGCACATTAAACTTTTTAAAGTGTTTTCACTTCTGGTATTTCATTTAATCCTCCAAGAAACCTCGCAAAGATAGGTGAAGCAAGTATTATTATATCTATTTTTTTTTTTGACAATGAAACCTAGGTACATATGAGCTTCAGCTAAGGTTAAGGGAACACAGTTCACTAGTGGTAAGGCCAGGACTAGAACCCAATCTTTCCTCTCAGCTCTTTCTGCTAGAATTCGTGCTTTTCTGCTTAATGGAGCATCTGCCTATATTCCTTTAGAACATACCTTCAAATACTGCTACTCTTTCTCATCCTCTTATTTCTATTTCTTTAATAATTGCCTCCCTTAAAAGTAATGTGAAACACAGACAGCAATAGCAACCACAAGGGGGAAGTATATAGTTTCCATGCTCTACCTGAGACAGGAAGAAGAGGATGCCAAAGAAAATGGTGCAGCTATTAGATAGCACACAAAAAGAATGCCCTTGGGAACAAAATGATTTTAGGTTCCAAGGGGTCACAGTTGAGCTAGTTAACAGAAGTCATCTTCCCAGAGAGAGTGGAAGGATCATTCAGATGAGCATGTGAATAAGAATGATCCTAAAAGGGCCATCTTATTCATGATCAGCAGCTTTCCACAAAGTTGCCCAAACCATTGTTGTTTAGTCATGTCTGACTCTTCATGACCCCATACACCATGCTGTCCTTGGGGTTTTCTTAGCTAAGTTCCTGGAGTTGTTTGCCATTTCCTTCTCCACTGGATTAGAGAGGTATATCTATATATCTGTATATGTATATGTATATGTATATATGTATATATGGAGTGTTCATGAAGACTAGCACCTCTGGTGTAAGAGCTTGCCAAGGCCTTTTCAGGGCTATTTGTCCACCATGTTCACCCAACTCTCACCTGTGCCTCCAAGACTAGAAGGCACCCTGGTAAAGCAGCCACACCCTGGTAAACCATCTCTACAGATGGGCTAAACCAGGTTGAGGGTAACTGAAGGACCACAGACCTGTCAGTGAATGGGGGGGGGGGGGAGGCAGTGTCTACTCCAAGCATGTAAAGACTTCCCCCAGTGAAATGGGCAAACGAGGACATTTGTTCCAAGATCCATGAAGGCAGCTGAAGCAGGTACTGTGGAGTGCTTAGAGCTTGGTCAGATATTGAACATGCCAAGGTCATCCTCTGCATCCTGGGTCATTGCCAGTCATCCTGACTTTTGTCTTGCCATTGACTTTGATGACTTGGGAGGAGAGAATGAGGCAGACAACTTTGTGCAACTCTGCCTCGCTAAAATTCAATTCACAAACAAGTTAAGATATCACCCCCTGATGTCATTGGTCCTCTTCAAAAATGAAGGACAAACAACAATAAGGCAAACAGAAATTAAGAGACTAGTCACTCTGCTACTAAGGGTCTAAGGGTGGCTTTGCATTCAAGTCTTCCTGACTCCAGGCCTAGCATGCCATCCTATCCATTGAGCCATCTAGCTGCCACCCAAACCATTCAGACTTTCTCCTGAGCTTTTCTTATTCAAGTATTTAAAAATCATAAGCGAAAGAAAGAGGAAGGAGAGCGAAGGAAACAGATGTTAAATTTTTTTTTAAAAGTTTAAAAAATGGTATAAAATAAATAATAAGTTTCTAGTGAGCAGTGGCCATGTTTTATATTAGGATTGTCCTCAAACAGTGTTTTATCCAGGGCAGGACTATGCCCATGTGGATAATTACTAGATAGTGTTTGATGATGATGCTACAAATGACATAGAGATGTGTGATGTGATTTATTTGTGAGTGTGAGTCTGGGGAGGTGTTTCCTTTAATCCATTTGATCAGTTCTTCCTCCCTCCTACTAACCTGATAAGATTATGGAACCTAGCCTTTTATCTTATCTTTTATCTTAAGTTCATAGATCGTAGTTTTAGAGGTCGGTCATCTAGTCCATATCAATCAACAAGCATTTATTAAGTGCCTACTGTATGCTAAGTACTATGTTAAACTCTTGGCATACAAAGACAAAAGTGAAACAGTCCATGCCCTTAAATCATTTGGGGGGGGGGGGGGGGGGGGAGGGGGGGAGGTAGGAGAAGAGAAGAAAATATGAACATAACCACTAGGTGTCATTGTTTCACTATAAACATATCTAACATTGACTCACTATGGAACTGGGGATGGCGGGGTGAGGGACAGGATCTGTGTTCTTACTTTCCCCTCCCAATCAGAAGGGGGGCAGAATCTAAATCCTCACAGATAATACCTACAGAGCCAGCTTGGAGCTGAGACTTTCTCTTCTAGTCTCTCTTAGTTCCCCCTCACCCCAGGCAGAGTTTTGCCTCCCAGACCATCTCTCATACCTTCAGGGGCACCATGGCTCCAATGGCTCACATTTCAGGGGAAATCTATGCAAGTCCCTAGTTTGAGGGTCCTTCTTGGGAGAATTATAGTCTCATTAATAGAATTAAACTCTAATTCTCTCTCTACAACTTTACTGTGAGGTCTTTTAATCTCCCATGCCAAACTTGCCTGATCTTACTGTAGATAATCTGTGAAATACAAAAGCCCCTTAAAGCTGTGCATGCCCACCCCCTCCCAGTTTTGATCTTAAGTAATGACAGGCCCTGAGATAATGGGTACAAACTCGCTTATAAAAAAGATAATCGGGATGGCAAAATACAGAAAAATGGGACAGAGTTGTGTTTGTTTGTTCATTTGTTTTTTAGCTGTGCCTAAATAGATGGAGAAGTGGGGTGGGAGTGGGGGAGGGGGAAGAAGATTCCCTTCAACTGCTTGGCTTCACAGTCAAAAGAGGAAAAAGTGGAGAGGGTAAATTTGCCATGTCCTCACATTTCCATGAGGTAGGCACAATTAGCAAACAGCAAGTTATATATAGGCAAATCACGACTTAAATGGAGCAGCAAGCTAGACAAGGCTCTAGCTTCTTATGGTTATAGTCAATTTTATGGTCCATCAATGGCAGTAGGACATTTCAATTGCCATTGATTCCAACTACTGGCATTTCTTCTCACTCTCTAGCTTCTCTTTGCACAGCTCCTGTCCCGCCTCTCTCAGTCCTTCTATGTTGCCTTCTAGCTGGGAAAACTACATTTCCCAGCAACCTCCACTGCCAATATGGAGGTATAACCTAAAAGTAATATGAGACTCTTTTCCCAGCTGGTACATGGGAGGAGCTATCTTTCCAAACATTGTGTACCTTCTTCCCAAGGCTGCCTGGGTTCCACCAAAGAGCCACATACCCACCTTACATCAACAGTAAAAATTAGGCCCTTTAATTCTAGGGAGGTGAATGACCCTGAATTCCCCTTTAAGGTCTTGCTTTTAGGAGCTTATAGCATTATAAAGAAATCTAGAATAAATGATTCCTAAATTATGCCGAGAGAGAGAGAGAGAGAGAGAGAGAGAGAGAGAGAGAGAGAAAGAGAGAGAAAGAGAGAGAGAGAGAGAGAGAGAGAGAGAGAGAGAGAGAGAGAGAGAAAGAGAGAGATTGGATTAGAAAGAACATTTCCTTGTCAATTTCTTGAATTGCTAGCATTATCCCATTGTGCACTCACATTGTAAACCAATTATAGAAGAAAATACACAAATCTGGATTAACCCTACTTTTATAGAATGAAAGAGAAAAAATCAGCATAAAGAAAACAGCTTACAACACAAAACCAAATTGCAACCCAATGCGTATTAATGAACAATCAATTGGAGGTCAGGGATTGGATAGACAGTCCAGTTCCTTCATATTCCCTGCACTGGATCTACCCAGACTAGAACTGCAACCATACAGGTGAGCTTTGATGGTATAAAACAACCTTTATAGCTCTCTAACAGTTCTCAGTGTCTTGCCTTGTTATTCCCGTTGCCTTAGAAGGGAAACAGTCTCCTAACTGCAGTTGTTGACGCTGCTGCTGTTGACAGCCTGCCTCAAGTTCCATGTGATCATTGCCCCAGTTAAATGCCACAACTAACCCTAAATCACCTGTTCCACTTTTTCTACGGCCAGCTTATCTCTGCCCTCTTAGTCCACATTGCTCTGGGCAATCATTCCATCAAGAAACCAAAATACATTTCCCAGAGGGCTGTGCATTTAAGTCTTGGAAACTGGCCTAGCCAACAGAAATCTACCAGGTGGTACATGGACATACATAACAATAAGTAACTGATTTGGGGCCCAGAGTCCTGGGACACTGTACCTTCTCCCTCTCCATTAAGGGGTCCCTCCACCTCTAAATATATGTGTGCAAAACAGATTCAAACTTGGGGAACACTAACCTTCAAAGAGAGGGTTCAACCTCTTGTTTTATCATCTTTATTTTTAATGCTCCTGCCTTGAAGGTCTGGGAGAAATTACTTAAAGCTTAGGTTTTGGTTCAATCACCCAAAAAGGGAGAGTTCAAAGGTATTTAATGTAATACTGCAGAAAGGTAGAGGAGAGCTATTTATTTTCCCTACACAAAAGACATGTTTAACATCTATAAGATCCACAAGCTTGAATTTCCAGGAGAAAAATAGATAAATGATCAGCAATAACTTATAAAGACTTTACTCTTCTGGGAGTTTGTTACTTAAAACATTAAGGCATGATGCAGTTTGCAGGATTGGTAATAAACATTCTACATTTCATTCTAGATCATTTCATCTTAATCCACAGAATTCCTTTTAGGTAGGTAGGTGTCTTCTAGCTTGCCAGGCCAAGGATAGGGCTCATCTTCCTGCTATTGGTCATTTTTTCTACAAAGAAATGCATTGGTGGACATAAAAAAGATACCTTCTGTAATCACTGAGGGCCCAGGATCTGTTAACTTCTCATTCACAAGCTAGGATACGTCCATCTTTGGAGTAATCAGTCACCTATGCTCAGGGAAAGAATACAAAACAGAAGTGCAGCCAGGGCTTTGATACCTAGTCTCAGGCTTGTCTAGGCAGAAACAGATACTCAAAGCTACCATGGATGTGGGAAAAGTGCAATGCCCTTGCTCTTCTCCTCTAGAGAGGCTCAAATAGTATTAACACAGTCTGCAGAGTAGAAAAGAAGAAAGTGGCAGATCTTTAGAGTCATCAACTCTTTCTTCTCAGCAGCCAGAAAAGGGATCATACCTTTATCTCAAAGCCAAAGCCCTCCAGTGCCAAATCCCATATGTCTCCAAAAATTGTCAGAAGAGCACATTCCATGGGAAGGCACCTATAAACTCACCCCTGTCCATGTTCCATATACCTATGTGCAATACCTATATGTCGTTGTTGTTGTTGTTCAGTTGTATCAGTTGTGTCTGACTCTTTGTGGCCCCATTCTGGGGTTTTCTTGGCAAAGATACTGGAGTGGTTTGCCATTTCCTTCTCTAGCTCATTTTATAGACGAGGAACTGAGACAAACAAGGTTAAATGACTTGCCCAGAGTCACACAGCTAGAAAGTACCTGAGGCTGCATTTGAATTCACAAAAATGAGTCTTCCCAACTCCAGGCCCAGCACTCTATCCACTATACCACCTGACTGCCCCCCTATATAAATACACTTATATAAGTATATAGAGATGACATACAAAATGAATACAAATTCATTTTGGGAGGGAACCCATAAATAACTGGAAAATCAGGACAAGGTTTGTATAGAATATGAAATGAACTTTTTTTTTTTTAAGGAAATCAAAGATTCCTTCCTCTCCCCCTTTTCTCCTTCCTTATCACTTAATTTTTATAATGCCCAAAGTGAAAGGATGCATTGATGCTCACACTGATACTTTAGGCTTTTGTATAAAAAAAGTTAAGAAGCATCTTGGAACCATATCCTGCAGTTATAATTCTAAAAATATAGCTCAATCAACAACCATTTATTAAGTACCTACTACATTTCCAACATTCTATGAAGTGCTGGGGATACAGAGACAACAACGAAACAATCCTTGCCTTCAAGGAATTTACGTTCTAACAATGGAGACAACAGGAAAAGTAGAACATATATGAGTGTATAAGGGCCATCCCATGGAGTATATTCAGAACTGCTCTTTCTGGTTTTGGCCAACTACATGTACCAGTTCAACACTGTAGTAGCAATTTAGATTTGAAGATCTCTCGCACCCATTAATAGGCCATGTAACCTGCTTACATCACACAAGCCTAAGACACATGAGGTGGGAGGAGCTTCCTGACAGGAAAAGGAAGTTGCATCACAGGAAATGCTGAGAAAGAGAAAGATGTTATGGCTGCTAATGGACACCCTCATGATTGTTAGAACTGAATAGGCTGACTTAGCTGTACTGTGAGTTTGTTTTGAGGAAGATGCCAGCAGGGGATTGGAGAGGTTTGGGGATGGCGAGGTTCCAGGTTGTGATGTATTTTGGATTCCTTGCTGTTATGATAAAGTAGGCTGACTGGCTGTGGGAGCTGAATATTTGGTTATGGGATGTGGTTCTCTGGTGTCTGAATAAATGTTATGCTTCTTTTACCTTCTACATGGAGAATCTCTCATACTTTGTGATACAGAACTACATAAGCATTTTGACAATTATCATCTACATTGTTATTATTGCCTTACTGATACAAGCACTTGGACCCTTTGGGGATGACAAACTTCCTGGCTGCTTCTGACTATGTGGTGACTCATTGATGAAAGGATTCATCATTTTGGTATTACATAGAAAACCCAGAGTGGTCCCTTAAGTTCTCCCCAACCCACGAAGGGACACAGTGGGGAGAGGGTACTTTGACAATTAAAAGGAGATGCAGATTTCTACTCACTTTCCTTGACCCTCTAGATGGCATTATGTAACTTCAACACGTGTGTGTATGTGTGTGTACAAATGGGTTAATTCTTCCCCATCTTGGCATCCCACAACCCCTCCTGTATGGAATCTAGTAAACTGGGTAAGCTTTTACCTAGGCCCTAGCTACTTTTTTCTGCTTTGAGTTTCCTTTCTTGAGTGAGCATGTTAAGTACCCGTCTCAAAATAGATATGTCCAGGTTTAGAGGCGACTTTGTGTGTTTGAGAAGTTTGGAGGTGTATCAGGTCCAGCTGATTGGTGCCAAGGGGAATTTCTTCATCAGATAAATTGGCCACTAACAGGAATATGATGGGGAATTGTTTGGACAGTGCAGGGCCAAAGTGAAATGACTCCGTGCCTATTCAGTGTTGCCACAAACTACTTTATATTCTGATAAGATGTATTAATCTCCAAGGAGAGATTAACTTTGTTTTATGTTTCTCTGTCAGTGTGCTTTGTAAGTCTTTAAGCATTTTTTAATGTGTAAGAAATAAATATCTGTCCTATGCCTGATGTATTGAGAAACATTTTTTTTCCTCCCCCCACCCTTTTGAGAATACCTAGACATGAGGCAAAAATTTAAGCTTTAAATAATTTGTCCTTGGGTTGTCTGAGTAGAGCTTAAATAAGTCCAAAAGTGTGAGAAAAGGAACCAGCCCTACCCTCAAAAGAAGTCAAGCTTCTGTGACTGAACCTGATCTGGACTCTGCCTCAGTCTGGAGCTGAGAGTGTCTCTTTAATGGAGAAGGCAATGGGAATAGTTCTGCAACCTCCTGGGTTGTTTTTTTTTTTTAATAGATGCAACCCAGCCTTAGAAGGGAAATCACTAACAACTGGGATGAGAGTGGTGGGGGACACCAGGAAAAGCTTCCTGTAGAAAATGTGGCTTAAGCTGAGTCTAAAAGGAAGCTAAGGCTTACAAGAGATGGAGGTTAGGAGGGTGAGCATTCTAGGCACAGGGGACAGCTAGTGGGGGGACATCTCCCACTGAGATGGGAGAGGAAGTGTTGTTTGTGACAGAGAGCCTCTTTAGACAGTTTTATTGGCCTGTAGAGTGAGAGTTTGGGGAGAGAGGAAGAATAATGTGTAAGAAGGCTGGAAATACATGAAGGAGCCAGGTTGTGAAGAGCTTCACATGCTAAACAGAGGAAATTATTTTCAATCCTATGGTAATAGGGAACCTCTGGATTTCATTGAGTGTGTGTGTGTGTGCGTGTGATGGTCAGACCCTGTGCTTTAGGAAAATCACTTTTGCTGCTATGTAGAATATGGATTGGAGACAAGATATTTGAATCAGGGAGACTGATTAGTAGACTCTTGAAACAGTCCAGGTAGATAGAGGAAAGTTCATTGAAGCTACTTGCTGAGTATACACACACATATGAAGACACACATATGTATACACAAACTTGTGCATGTGTGCATGTGAGTATGTGTGTGTTTGTGTGTGTGTATATGTGGGTAAGGGTAGCAGGGTGGAGTCAATTGAAAAAATCAATCACCCACCCTACTTCAAGTCATTAACAAGATACTATATGCCTCTCAAATTACTGTTAACAAAATGCTATATATGAAGATGCCTTTATCTGGGGAGACCGCCTTTATGGAATCAACCATTCAATCAAAGGCATTAAAACAAAGTGCAAAAAGTCTTCAATTGGGGGCAGCTAGGTGGTGCAGTGAGTAGAGTGCCGGCCCTGGAGTCAGGAGGACCTGAGTTCAAATCCGACCTCAGACACATGACACATTTATTAGCTGTGTGACCTTGGGGAAGTCACTTAACCCCAATTGCCCTACCTTCTCCCTCAAAAAAAAATTGAAAGAAAAAGTCCTCAATCAGTTTGGAAGGAGTTAAAGCTGCTGGGTGAAGTGAAATGTCATTACACAGAAAATATATTAGGATCGGCTGAAAAGGCCCTGTGAGGCTGATATAAAATTGCAAGCCAATTCAGATTTCAGGATACAAGGACCTGGCCAGTTTACTGGTGGAAATCATTCCCAAAAAGCCCCAAGAAGGAATTACTTGGGGAGGAGAAGAGCCATTGTCCTTCTCCCACCTCCACCAAACCTTTGAACAGAGGAGGACCTTGTGAACTTTGAGTTTTGAAAATTTAGAAATTCCTAGCACTGTCCTTGGGATAGCTGTGGTTGAAAGCAGAAACCACATCAAGAGCCAAAGACAAACGAGACACACTGAGGGAAAGATGGCCAGATCTCTGTAAGGAGCCCAGAAGAAAGTTACATAGCACCTAAGGAAAACTTCATGAAGGTTCCACAAAGAGGGAAAAGGATTTTTAGAAAAAAGCCAACCTGCCCCCTCCCAAAGAAAACAAAAAGAAAAACTTCTAGGAACTGGTTGTTGGCCCTTTGTCCCATGGCCTTTCTAAGTCTGGACCCAATTTCCTCTGGACTATGTAGATACTTGTGGGAGAGTGTGCTTTCAGTTTTGGGGGGTTATTTTGCCCCACTGTTTTTACTATACCACCTTAGGAAGTATTGCTTTTTAAAAGTTAACTAAACTTGGTTGGCTAATTGATACCAACTGATAGTTATTGAGTGAAGCATATCCATCCTCAACCCCTCGGGGGAGATATTATAAAACCTGAAGGGAGATATTTTAATAGCTATACTCTGGGTAACCAACTTATCAGAGCAAGTGAGAATTGGGATAGTACCTCTATAGCACTATATATGATTTATGGGAGGATATGAAATTAGGTTGTTCTCCTAGGATAGCATCTGACCAGGATGTTTGAATTGCTAGGAATACTGGTTAGTGTGAATATTATGAAAGCAAGTAGGCTTAACCTTTAGATGCTCCTCCCATGAGCAATCACAATGATTTATAGCTAACATATCTAAGCTCAGTTCAGTGACTTATATGAAGTCTTTTTTTTCCCTTGATAAGCCTTATAACAGTTTAGTCTATCTCTTCTGTGTACGAACATATTTTTTAAAAGACATATGACGCAATATGTAATACACAATCTTCTTTGATTTGTTTTGCTCATCTCTTAACCTCAAATACAAGTGATGATATCCATCTCCAGTGCCCAAATTTTTAGCCCTTGTGGCAAAACTTCACATTCCTCAAATCATGTGTATTGGAAGAACCTCGTCTGCTGCTTCAAAGACTGAGGGGTTAGGAAGTGGTTTACATGGTTTTACAACAAAGGGAGAACAGGAAGAATGCAGAGTACCTGGAACCAGGATGTTTGTGCAAGCTCTGTCCATATGGGGCTGGTATGGACCAGTTTGAGCTGGCCCTGTGGCTGCTGGCATAGCAGAGGTGTTCTGGGTTCACCCAGTGGACACTGCAAAGGATCACTGGTATGTCAAACTTGAGCAGCACTCATTCTGCTTCCTGACTGGCTGATTTTGATTCTGAGGTTATTTCAGCCTCTCCTGGATAAGAAGGGAGCTCAAGCAAATCAAGGTGATTGGTAAACTCATTCGTTATATTTCTACAGTAGAGAAACTCAAGTCTGGTTGGAGTAGAATATTGTAAATGAAATTGAGTTTTAACTTAGAAGCAGCCTAATTGGTAGATAAAATGCTGGTCTTGGAGCAAGAAAATGTCTTTGATATTAGTTGTGATACCCTGTTGTA
This sequence comes from Phalanger gymnotis, assembly GCA_028646595.1. Lineage (NCBI taxonomy): Eukaryota > Metazoa > Chordata > Mammalia > Diprotodontia > Phalangeridae > Phalanger > Phalanger gymnotis. The sequence continues at coordinate 177,453,890 of CM053624.1, read as the reverse complement.
GTAGGAAATATATCCTAACTCCTCCCTTCATATAAGTTAGGCTAATTTTTCCTCAAACAATGTCAAGACATTCCTAGAGATAGGCTAGCTTAGGAGACTAAAGGCTCAGAATGTTGACATCACTTTCTCATCACCCGAGCACTAAGTAACTATGAAGAGCTGCAGCGACTTGTAGAGCTCATGAATTGAGATGGGAGTTTTGTTTTGCTGAATCAACTCAAAAGGTTCTCAATGTCTGTCCTTGTTGAGTGTCCTCCTATTGTGGTTAAGTAAATCCGTACTAACACTCCACCATTTCTTTCTCTAGAGATGGATAGTGTTTTTCATCACACGTTCTTTGTAATTGTCTCAGATCGTTGTAACGCTGAGAATAAGTTTTTCCACAGTTGATTGTTATTACATTACTGTTACTAAGTACAATGTTCTCCTGATTCTTCTCATTTCATTTTTTATCAGTTCATGTAAGTCTTCCCCGGTTTTTCTGAAACCATTCTGCTCATCATTTCTCATAGCACAATAATATTCCATCACAATCATATGCCACAACTTTTTCAGACATTCTCCGATTGATGAGCATCCCCTCAATTTCCAATTCTTCTCCACCACAAAAAGAGCTGCTATATATATTTTTGTACATATGGGTCATTTTACTTTTTAAAAAGTCTCTTCAGGATACAGACCTAGGTCAAAAGGTATGCACAGTTTTATAACCCTTTGGATATATTTCCAAATTGCTCTCCAGAATGGTTGGATCAGTTCACAATGCATTAATATCCCATTCTTTCCACATCCCCTCCAACACTTGTCATTTTCCTTTCCAGTCATATTTGCCAATCTGATAAGTGTGAGGTGGCAAGGGGGTGTCCCTTTTTGACAAGGTTTCTCACTCTATAATTTCATTAAGCAGATTCAGGAGAACTCGATTGATAAAGAATCCTTTTAACGACATCCTGCTACATTAAAAAAGAAAAAAGAAAAAGCTCTTGAGATTTTAGTGAGTTGGAAGTACCAATGACAAGGCAGTTAAAGCTGCCTAATTCAGTCATTAAAAGATGCATAAATGATATAATAGTGCTGCTATCCAATGCTCTGGTCATACCACATTTGGAATATTGTGTGCATTTCCAAGGTTCCTCATTCAAGGAAAGACATTAACAATCTGGGAATAATCCCGAAAAAGGTAACAGGATGGAGAGACAACTGCAAAGGAGAAAGGAAGGAAACAAACATTTATTAAGTGCCTACTATGTGCCAGGCACTGTGAGAAGGGTTTTTTCAAATAGTGTTTCATTTGATTACGTGACTCCAGGTCCAGCACTCTATGCTTTTTGCCACTTACTTGTTTCTTTCTGCTGGAAAGAACTGGTGTGGTTAGTTTGGAAAAAAGAAGTCTTAGGCAGGTCGGTTTCAATAGGACTATGCTTGTTCCTAGAAGTCAGAACTCAGATCAATGAGTAGGAGTTGCACAAAGGCAGACTTAAGATTAATAGAAGGAAAACCTACTTAACAATTAGATGAGTCCAAAAGCATAACGAGCTGGTTCAGGACATAGTATCCCTTCAAAGAAGTTCTTCAAGCAGATATTGCTACCATATGGATATTGCAAAGGGATTTCCTGTTCATGTTGTTGACCCCCAAGGTAATTCTAAGTCTGAGATTCTGTCATCTGATACAGCATGTAATTGTGCATTAAATGAAAAATTTTCATCTTTCTCAAAGAGGGGAAAGGGCTTCAGGAAAGATTTTCTGCATTCCAGATTCTAAGTTCAGTTCCAAATCAGGACAGAGGAGAAAAAAATCCAAGAAGGAAACTAAGAAGGAAAAGATTCCAAGGGGGGGCACGGGAGAGCAAATGAAAGCAGAACTAATGCCTAGGGATTAGTACGTGGATGAATTGGACACAAGACAACACATCATGTTCTATTTCCATCTATTCTTAAATAAAGGAAAGTTTTCAGATGTCTGTGTCTCAGACAAGAGTTTATATGTCCATACTCATCAGATATTTCTGGTCATCTTCTAGATTAACACAAGGTCACATCTTCCGAGGAAATCTAACCCTCTCCCCATCCCCCACCCTTGCACTATAGTATGTGCAAACTGGTAAGACCCAACAACAGAACTCAGTGACACAGGTAATGACAAGTATACCTGGGACAAGTGATTAGTGCTCAAGGAAAGGCCAATATAACTCATACCATAAAGGAGAGCTGGGTGAATCACTCAGAGTTGCAAAGTCAATAATCTTCGGGTTAGATGAACCTGAGTGTTTGAGAGGATGGTGTTATCCTTGATGATAATAATAGGGGAGTTAGGAAGAGACTTGACAACTGATTGGATGTGAAGGGTGTAAGAGAGAAGGAAGAAATGAGAATGACTTAGAGGTTACAAACTTTATCTTTAATTAGATTTTTTATTTTTAGTTTACAACATTTAGTTCTACATGTTCTTGAGTTTCAAATTTTCTTCCCTTCCCTTCCCTTCCCTTCCCTTCCCTCCCCTCCCCCCCAGACAGCATGCAGTCTGATATAGATTCTGCATAAACCTTCTCATTAAAATCATTTACACAATAGTCAAGTTGCAAAGAAGAATTATGACCAATGGAATGAATCATGAGAGAGAAGAAACAAAACCAAAAAAGAAGAGAAAAAAAAAGAGAGCAAATAGTTTGCCTCGGTCTTCATTCAGACTCCACAGTTCTTTCTCTGGATGTAGTCAGCTCTCTCTGTCATGAGTCCTTTGGCGCTGTCTTTGAGCCTTGTATTGCTGAGGAGAGCCAAGTCTACTAAAGTTAGTCATCACAGAATCAATATGTCTGTGATTGTGTACAATGTTCTCCCAGTTCTGCTTCTCTCACTCAGCATCATATCATGTAGGTCTTTCCAGGTTATTATGAAGTACCTATCTTCCCCATTTCTTATAGCATAATAGTATTCCATTACATTCATATACCACAACTTGTTCAGCCATTCCCCAGTTGATGGGTATCCCCTTGATTTCCAATTCTTTGCCACTACAAAAAGAGCGGCTACAAATATTCTTGTACATACAGGTCCCTTTCCCACTTGTGTGATCTCTTTGGGAGGTATACCCTAGGGTATACACATTTTTATAGCCCTTTGGCATAGTTCCAAATTGCTCTCCAAAATGGCTGGATCTGTTCACAACTCCACCAACAATTTATTAATGTTCCAATTTTCCCACGTCCTGCATAGCACTTATCATTTTCCTGTTTTGTCATGTTAGCCAATCTGACAGGAGAGATGTGGTACCTAAGAGTTACTTTGATTTGCATTTCTCTAATCAATAGTGATTTAGAGCATTTTTTTCATATGCCTATAGATATCTTTAATTTCTTCCACTGAAAACTGCCAGTTCATATCCTTTGACCATTTCTCAATTGGGGAATGGCTTTTATTCCTATAAATTTGGCTCGGTTCCCTGTATATTTTAGATATGAGGCCTTTATCAGAGACATTGGTTGTAAAGATTTTCTCCCAATTTTCTGTTATCCTCCTAATCTTTGTTGCATTGGCTTTGTTTATACAAAAACTTTTCAGTTTAACATAACTAAAATTATCCATTTTGCATTTTGTAATGCTCTCTATCTCTTGTTGGGTCATGAATTCTTCCCTTTCCCACAGATCTGATAGGTAAACTATTTCCTGCTCTCTCAAATTGCTTATAGTATCAGCCTTTATTCCTAATCAGGAACCATTTTGACTTTGTTTTGGTATACATTGTAAGATACTGGTCTATGTCCAGTTTCTGCCATACTGTTTTCCAATTTTCCCAGCAGTTTTTGTGAAATAGTGAATTCTTAGCCCAGAAGCTGGATTCTTTGGGCTTATCAAAGAGTAGATTGCTATGGTTGTTGACCTCTGCATTTTGTTTACCTAACCTATTCCACTGATCTACCACTCTGTTTCTTAGCCAATACTGGGTAGTTTTGGTGACTGCTGCTTTATAGTACAGTTTGATATCTGTTATGGCTAGGCCACCTTCCCTAGAATTTCTTTTCATCAATTCTCTTGCTATTCTGGACTTTTTGTTCTTCCAGATAAATTTTGTTATTATTTTATCCAGCTCTGTAAAATAATTTTTTGGTAGTTCGTAGAGGTTACAGACTTAAGTTTCTAGAGTGATGGTGATGCTCTAAAAGACATAGAGAAGTTAGGAAGAAGGAATGGTTTTTGGCAAAAGATAATGAGATCTCCTTTGGAAATAAGGCATTTGACATGCCTATTGGAAGGTGCAACTAAGTGGCACAGTGGATAGAGTGCTGGACCTGGAGTCAGGAAGACTCATCTTCATGAATTCAAATTTGGCCTCAGATACTTACTAGCTCTGTGAGCAGCTAGCCAAGTTGCTTAATCTTTTTTGCCTCAGTTTTCTCATCTTTAAAATGAGCTGGAAAAGGAAATGCAAACCACTCCAGTATCTTTGCCAAAAAAAAAAAATCCCATGTGGGGTCACAAAGAGTCAGACATGATTGAAAAATGACTGAATGGCATGCCTATTGGACATATTGGAAATGTTGGGCAGTTAGTGATATAGGATTACAATGAATGCTAGATACAGAGATCAGCAGTTGGCACGATTTGTGGCACTTAGTTGGACTAATGTATGTCTTCATGCATACAGGCACAGCTGTATGTGAGGTCGGCCTCATCCCCCAGTTTCTACAGTTGTTCCTTCAATGAGAGAGTCCCTTCCCACCATCATCACCCTTAGTTTTCTCTACAACAGTGGAGGAGTTTGGTGGTATTTTTATTCCTTAATGTAGTTATATAGTGTATAGTGTATAGGTGTGTAGTGTATAGTACATGGTGTTGGAAACCCTGACTTTGGAGACAGAAGATCTGGGCTCAAATCTTGGATCTTTTGTTACTACCTATATTACCTTAAACAAATCATCTAACCCCTCTGGAACTCAGCTTCAAAGACTAGATGATCTCTAAGTTTTCTTCTCACTTTAAATCCAATGACTCTAGAGAACTCTGGATGTTTTAAGACAAAAATGATTGAAAGAATATTCAGCCTAGAGATGAGAAGCTTCAGAAAGGAATATAAATTCTGTCTTCAAATATTTAAAGGGCTGGAATGTAAAAAAGAGATTAGAATTATTTTTCCTGGCTCCAAAGGGCAGAACCATGATCAGTTGGTGGAAGTGATAGTGAAAGATATTTTGGCTCAATCTAAGTAAAAAAAATCTTCTAACATTTAGAGTTATTTAATTATTTAGGTAGCTTCATGAAGTAGTGAGTTCCATATCACTAGAAGTATCCCAACAGAGGCTGAATGATCACTTGCCTGAGATATGATAGGGAGGATTAAGGCGTTGTCTGGATTCTGAGGCTCCTCCAATTTTCAGATTCCAGTCCAGACTGAGTGATACTTTGTCGAGACTTTCTTTTTACAAATACTATGACTAAACTGCCTTAATGTTTTGTCACAGATTCTTCCTGATTTTCATCTTGCCCAGTTAATATTATCACATTTTTCTATACAAACTATTGTTATTCCTGTTTAATAATAGGGTGACTCAAATTGACATAGGTCAAATGGTTTGGCCCAAGTTAGAATGAAGTCAGTTCTGAAACTAGGAATTGAATATGAATTCTCTTTATTCCCCCCAAATAACCCAACCAACTTTTAATTTTCTGCATTAATTATAGACATAAAGTTTCAGGAATTTTTTACTTTGATTTTATTTTTAATTTATGTAATAAAACAAGCATTTGTATAACATAGTACAATAAAAAAGATGATTGTAAATGAAACTGCAAATCTGCTATGTGCAACTTGCTATTCCTTTCAAATATGTAATAAAATGTTCCTGTAAATTTCTTTTTTTCCTTTTTTCCTTCCCTTCCCCCTGCCCTAAAGATGGCTATCATTAGACACAAATAGGTATATATATATATGTATATGTATATATATATACATATATATGAAAAATTATTCTATACATCTATTTATCATTTCTTTCTCTGGATACACATAGTTTCTTTCTTCATGTGTCTTTTATACTTAATTTGAGTATTTATAGTAGACAAAATAACTTATCTGCTCAAAGAAGTTCTTTTTAAATTTAATTTATTTAATGTATATAGTTTTCAGCATTGATTTTCACAAGAGTTTGAATTACAAATTTTCTCTTCATTTCTACCCTCCCCCCCACTCCAAGATGGCCTATATTCTGGTTGCACTGTTCCCCAGTCAGCCCTCCCTTCTGTCACCCCACTCCCCTCCCATCCCCTTTTCTCTTCCTTTGTTGTAGGGCAAGATAAATTTCTACGCCCCATTGCATGTATATCTTATTTTCTAGTTGCATGCAAAAATCTTTTTTTTTTTTGTTTTTGAACATCTGTTTTTAAAACTTTGAGTTCCAAATTCTCTCCCCTCTTCCCTTCCCACCCACCCTCCCTCCCTAAGAAGTCAAGCAATTCAACATGGGCCACATGCGTATCATTATGTATAACCCTTCCACAATACTCATGTTGTGAAAGACTAACTATATTTTGCTTCTTCCTAACCT
>CM053624.1:177402801-177446849 GCA_028646595.1 Phalanger gymnotis | reverse complement strand
ATATTTTTAATCTTCACAACAACTTGTGAAGTACGTATAATCATCCCTATTTATTATATCGGGAAATTGGGGCTCTGAGAGGTTTGGTCACACGTTATTAAGGGGCTACTTGAATCTAGGTGATCTGTCTCCCAGCCCCGTGTTATTTTCTGTTTTACCTTAGTCAAGGCACTTTCAATCCAAACACCACGATTTCTTTGCTAGGGTATAGGAGAGCCTGATACAGAGACATTGGGGCATAACTCAGAGTTATGGGCTGGGCTCTGTGACCTTGGGCACATAACTTCACTTTTCTGCTCTTCAGTTTTCTCACATGTAAAAAGGGGGTGGGGGTTAGTGTTCCAGATGACCTCTAAGGCCCCTTTCAGATCTGGATTCTGTAGTGCCATGATGATTTCACAAAGATTAAACAGGCCAATTTACTTAGGTCGTAGGTGGAGTGCAAGGGTTGAGAGGATATATGTAGTTTTGTGCATATATTTTAGGTAATTGGAAACTTGGCTTTAGGATGAGTCCTTGGCTTCAGAATCTTCCATTTCTAGGCCCCTGGTTCAAATTCTCTGTCTTGGTCAGTAGAGGCTGAAAATCATTGGCTGGCTGCTAAGGGTGATTATGATAACTTGCTAGGAGATTTTTAAGTTTCAGTCAATTAAAGAGAGTGTTGATGCTTCAAGGACACACCTATACTGTTGTAGACTGCAGTCATAACATAGATTTTGGGGGGGGGAGGGGAAAACCTGGAAATAGCTAAGAAGGTGTATCACACTTGAACAAAGGGATAGGACACAGGGACGACTGTGGAAAATGCCTAGAATTTTGTTGTTTTTTCCTTTTTAAGGGTTGGATGGGATCGTAGAGATCTTCTAGTCCAAAGTCTCAGGTAGATTTTTCTTTAGAGACCTTAAAATATCTTTTTTTTTTAAATTAAGACAGCTTTTAGTTGATAATTTGCATGACTATGAATCTGACTATTCATGGCTGGTATATAATTCTAGCCCTATCTTTCTTGCCTCCATGATTGCTTCCTGAAACTTTGCCAGGCCAAAATACTGAGGTTTCTTTTCTTTCTAGTAGGAAGAGAGAGGGTACATCTTTTACTGTATAAGTTCTTTTGCCATAATGAACACCATGAATCTTTTTAAAATTAGAAACTTAAATCAGTTTCATGGGGAGGGGTGCATAATGATCATTCATCTCCGAACTTAATATCTTTCTAAATTTGCTTCCAATTTTCGATAATTTATATGCATTTTTACATAGTTGTAATTAGTGTGTAATATTCTCATGAGGTGTTTCAAATCAGCCAAGGCACAGCATAGAGGGGTGTGTGTGTGTGTGTGTGTGTGTGAAAGAGTAGTGTGCAAAATTGAAAGCTTCAACTACTAGCTCGGTGCTGTTGACTCTCAAATCTACTTATGTATATAGTCATGAACCTCTCTTCAGAGCTCCAGATCTCTGTCTCTTACTGTTTGCAAGATATCTCCGTATGGCTACCTCACCAGCACCTAAAGCTAAGCTTGTCCTAAACTGAGCTTATCTTTACCTCTGTTTCTCCTCCTGACCACACCATCTTTATGGATATCGTGGTCATTTTCGTGGCCTCTCATGTTCAAAGTTTCCTCTCTCACTTTTCATAGACAATTCAAATTACCAAGTCGTGTAATTTTTCATGAGCATAGTTCTCTCACTTCCATCCTAGGCTTTCTATTACCATCACTACCACCTTATTATAAGTCTTCATTACTATCCAACTGAATTATTGCAACCTATTCCATTCTTCCGCCCCTCAATGATAGGATAATAGCTCTAGAGGTGGAAGGCACCTCAGAGGTCATCTAGTCCAGGGTTTCTTAAACTTTTTCAACTTTGACCCCTTCAGTTTTTACTGAAGCTATTTCACAGAGAGGAGAACTTAATTCAATAAGCATTCATTAAGCATCTACTGTGTGAGGCACATAATAGGTACTTAATGATTCATTTGCTGTGCTGCTGCCAGAATGATCTTTTTTATGCATAGATCTGTATGTCACTTCTCTGATAAAAAATCTTTCATGGATCCCTATTGCTTGGTATATAAAGTTCACTTTCCTCTCATTGGCCTTCCACAATTTCCAGCCTTATTTATTCTTTTCTGTATACTCTATGCTCCAGCCAAACAGGAATACTCTGCTTCCCCTCTTTGAACACACTCTGTACTCTCATGTGACTGAAATGTCCTTCAGCCCCATTTTTTTTTCTGTTGAATTCCTACCTGTTTTCTAGGTCTCAACTTAAATGCTACATTTCGGGAAGACTCCTCTGAATTCCTCTAGTTAATGACTTACCCATTTAGCTCTCTCATAACGTTATTTTGTATCTTCATAAGACACCACATAATAGTTTTATTATAGTTATATGTATTTGCGTCTTATCCCTTTGCTAGGCTGTATGCTCTATAGAGATGCTGTGTCATATTGAAACTACATATCATTCCTTATGCCTAGCACAGTGCTTTGCACATAGTAGGGGCTTAAATGTTTGTTGAATGAATGAACTGGCTCAAGTATTTTGTGATTATTGTTGTGTAAATATTTACAAAATGTTCCGTTATGTTTACTGTTCTTATTTCTCACTCCTTAGGCAGAATACCTGAGGTACTTTCCAGTGTCAGCCAGTCTCAGCTGCATACCATTCACCAGGGGATTCCTAGTCTTACAGCTCATGAACTATTTTAAAACCCAAAGTGTACAGGAATGTTCCCTTGCAGAACCATCTTGTCCAGTTATGACATTCCGGTATCATCTTCTTACATTCCTCTTCCTGGTTCTCTTGGCTGCAATTATAAATGATCAGTGCACATTCTTGACATTGTTGTTCCTTTTCTCTTTCTTCATTCCCTTCCTTCTTCCCTTCTTTTTCCTCATGAGTTCCTTTTTCCTTCCCTACCACTCCTTCTTTCCTCTCCCATCATTCCCTCTTTCCTCTCTTGTCCTTTTCCCCCCATTTTCTTCTCTTTCTTCTCTACTCCTTTTCTTTTCCCTTTCTCTCTTTTAAAAAAATAGTATTCCTGATACCTTTCATTCATTTCTGGACATGTACCTTACCCTTCATGAGTCTCTTTTGTAACAGAAAAACAGTTCAGCGAAACCAACCAAATGACCATGTCTGACAGTACATGTAGCATTTTTGAGCCTGTAGTACCTCAACAATCTTTTCAAAGAAGGGTGTGTTTCTTTATTTGTTTGGGGTGGGGGGCGGGGAGTGGGAGTGGCTGTGGGAGGGGGAGACAATTTCACTTCTTTTTTTTCCCCCCGACCATATAACATAGGCTTCTTTGGCTTCAATATAGGGTTTCATTATCACTTTGCATTTCTGTAGTCCAGTCCTAAACTACAGTTTTCTGGGCAGTTAACGATCAAACAAATCCATTGTTTGTATATAATAATCCATTGTGTATAACACCGTTTAAAAAAAATGTAGCAAAAATCACTTGGGTGGGGGGATCTGTATACTATTAACTGCAATTAGATTATCTAGTATCTTTAAAAATAATAATAAAGTATCTAGTTGGTTCCAACAGAGGAATTACTTTCAATTACTCTCAACTCTAGGTAAGTGAAATAAGACAGACTAAGAAGATCTGTCAAAGGTATAATGGGAAAACTGATCAGATATTCTGCTTCTGTGCTCAGCTCTTTTCTGTTCCCTGAGGCATTCCAGGAATGATTGTTACCACCTCTCAGGTGGGTAAAAAACACTTTCCTGAGATTAGCTGCCTGTCTGATACCTAAGTATAAATTTATCCATTTACTAAGGTTTTATTGTTTTGGCCCATTCCAAACTTACTGGTGTAATTTCTAATTATGGGTCCTCAGCAAGGTTGAAGTTATGGTTGTTTTCTACAGTGACACATTTAGATGAAAATTAGTTGGTTTCATTTGAGTGGGTAGAGTTCAGAGATTTCTCTTTAATTTAGGCCCCAAATATGAAAGTGGCCCCAAGTGTATGCATGAATGATATTGCCATGTATGCATGTTAGTCAAGTTTGCTCATCTTAAAGGCCGCAGGTGGGAGCCTTATATAATGTTACATGCAATTCAATTAAATCAATATTAAGCACCTGTAATACTAGGTTTTTTGAATACAAAGACAAAAGCAAAAACCAGTGCCTGCCCTCTAGGAGTTTACATTTTGCTAAATATAAGCTCATATTTTAGGAATATTGTTTCCTGACTCCTTCCCCTGGCTCATCCACCTCAAACTGTGGAATTCGTTCAATGATCCATGAGTGTCTGGATTCTTGATTTGCATTAGGGAACCCCTGTATTTTTATTAAAAATGGAAATTTTTGCTGAGGAGTTGACATGGAATGGAATCATTTATGTAGACTTTTTACTTAAATACCCTGAAAAGAGATTGTTCTATTATGGGTGATTCATGACATCTGTTTGTTTTGGTACAAAACATTAGATGTATAGTTGAAGCTGTGTTTTTGCTTAAAGTTACTACTTTGTTTTTTTCTACATTATCTTTAAGTTACAGACAGGGAAAATAAGATTTCACCCTAATTTTTTTTTTAACTTTAAAGTCTCTTGCCTTATTATCTCATGGGATCTGTATCAGATGTCATAAAGTAAAGCAGGACTGAGTTCGGATGTTAGTTGATTGGAAAACTAAGACAGAAAGTATTATATGTGGTTCAGTAGTTAGTGTTTCATTAATCGGAAAGTTAATGTGCAGTGGGAAGAAATAATATTTGTCTGGTTACTGTATATGCTTATCTTTTTGGTCTATCAAACTACTTGTCATTTTAAATCTTGAGAATGCAGGCAGGTTGGATTTAGTATACTCATCAAATTCTAAATGGGCAGAGAAATAAAAGGAAATGTCACAAGTACTTTATTTTTGTCAGGGGATAGGGGTATGTGGAGTAGAAGGGATAGATAAGTGGACCTTCTTTTTTTTTGAAGGAGTCTGTATCTAGTACTTGGATGTGCATCAATAAAACCTTTGTTCAGATAGCTGCTGTGGATCATTATAAAGTAGAGGCCCTGCTTTGGGCCTGTGATTTCATCAGTATAGGGAACTTCTGGTATGGAAACTTCTTCCTTTAATGAAACTTTTGTGTAATTTATGGTTTTAGAGAGTTGGCTGGGAGCATTGAGAAGTTTAGTGACATCGACTATGGGCAACCAACTGGTTATGTGTTAGAAGCAGAATTTGAACCCAGTTCTTCCTGACTCCAAGGCGGTTTTTATCATGTTGCCTTTTAATAAATAGAGGAAATTTGGAAAACATTTTTTTCTTCAAACTTTGGAAATACAGAATAACAAAAGTGATGATCATTATATTAGTAAATATATGAAAACTCTGAAATAACATTACTAATGTTATTCAAATGAAATACTTGTGATTAGAATTGAAGTAAATTGTCACAGTAACTTTTTAATTCATTCTCACAAACCTATGCCAGAAAATTCAGATTAAGATGCTGCAGGGATGAGGTTTACATCTGGCAGAAACAAACCTTAGAAATGTTTAGACTCTACTGCTAAAAGTCTTTACATTCTTTCATGTTTTTTACTTGTATATTTATGCATATATATGAATCTATGAAAAATATATATTCATATACATATATGAAATATATGTATATATTCCATAGGTTTGAAATCTCAACAGCTTAGGTTGTTTTAAAAATTGTATGGTATATCATACTTTTCTACTGATTCAATAGTTGTCTGGTAAGTTTTGATTATGAATATATTCCATTAGTCTGGAGGTGGTTTTTTTTTTGCCATAAAGCACACTGTATACATATCTTACCTCTTCTGTGAAGCTTTTTCTGCCCACTCTAGCCCACAGACATCTTCCTTCTCTGAAATCTTTAGAGCACTTTTTGTCACAGCCACTTACATATCATATTTGATATAATAATTGATCATATCTGTTACATTATATCCTATCATAGATCTCGTTTTCTCTTATCTCCTCTCATCTCCCATATGTCACACCGTGTCATATCATATGTCATATGTTATGTGATCCTTGCTATTGCAAGAAGTACAATTTAGAGTCATAGTAATTAGAAGCATAGTAATAAACAGAAAGCGTTTATTACATGCCAAGAAAGGCCTGGTTTCAAATTCTGTTTCTGACACATACTATCTCTGTGATCTTGGACATGTAACTTAAGTCCTTGTTACATCAGACAAATCATTAAGATCATAAATTTACAGATAAGATACTATACATCATTGGAGGGAGTTTCCACCCTAACAGTTCCCAATACCAATTCAAAGTCACAGGTCTGAGCCCGTCAAAATGTTTAACTTTTTAATGTGTCTTGTCTGAAATAACTTTTAAGCTCCTTGAAGACAAGAACTGTGCAATTTTTATATTACTTCTTTGTGTGTCCTATAGGGCAAAGCACATAGTAGACAATGAATATTTGTGGATCGATTCTGGAATATTTATGTGGACAGTCTTTTGCTCCTTAGCTCACTCGTGGGGTAGGGGAAGGTACAGAGGAATTATGAAGAATCCAAGAAGCCAACACAACCTTCTAATTCTTAGCTTTTTTGTTTTGTTTTTAAAAGTACTCCTTCCTCATTAATATGTAATTTATATTAATGAAGACTGTTCAGTGTAATAATCATTATGGAAATTTCTTTGCAAACATAACTCTGATGCTTAGTATCATAGAAACAAAGACTAGATATTTCTTGCATATTGACAATGGACTTTAATTTGGAAGTATGTGAAATAGACTGTGAGTTCCCTGATTAGCTCCCATGGATTCTTTCTACGCTGATTCTCAAATCTTCTTATCCAGCCCTAACCTGACCTCTTCCAATCTCGTGTCTTCACCTGGACATCTTGACCTGTATGTCCTGTGGACTTCTTAAACTTTGAATGCCCAAAACTGAACTTACAATTTTTATCCCACCTAAACCCTCACCTCTTCCTAACTTACCAGTTGCTGTCCAACCTAGGTATCATCCTTTACTTCTCAGTCTCTTTCTCACCCCCATCCCTCCACCCCAACTAATTTGTTGTCAACTCTGGTCAATTTTAGCTTTATATTATCTCTGTATATATGCTCTTCTCTCCTCTGACTCTGCCACTAGCCTGATGGAGACCCTCATTACCTCACACCTGAATTATTGTGGTAGCCTGCTGGTTTGTCTTCCTGCCCCAAGTCTCTCTTCACATTCCCCTCCAGGATCAAATGGAAAATCCTCTCTTTGGTATTCAAAATCCTTCATAACCTATCCCACCCCTACTTTTCCAGTCTTCTTCTACCTTAGTCACCCCCACTTAACTCTGCAGTCCAGAAACACTGGTCTCCTTTCTGTTCCTCACACAAGTTCTTACATATCGTGACTCCATACATTGTCCCTAGCTGTCCTCCATCCTTGTAATTCTCTTCTCCCATATCCTACCTCCTGTTTTCCCTGGCTTCTTTCAAGTCCCAGATAAAATCCCACTTTCTATAAGAATCTTTTCCTGATTTCCCCTTAATTCTAGTGCCTTCCCTTTGTTAATTGTCTTCAATTTATCCTCTAGATGGTTGGTTTGTATGTTGTCTCCTTCATTAGATCGTGAGCTCCTTAAAGGCAAGGATTGTTTTTTGCCTTTCTTTGTAACCTTACTCCTTAACGTAGTGCCTGTAACGTAGGCACTTAATAGCATTTAATAAATGTTGACTGGCTGACTTTGTATCTCCAGCACTTTGTACAATACCTGACACATATTAGGCACTTAATAATGCTTGTTTGTTTGTTTAAAGTATAAAATCTAGCTTTGTTAGGGTAAAGGTATATATCATGTAACTTTCTTTTATTTTAAGGTAGCTTTTAAGTTTTATTTTTTTACTGGTTTGGATATTATCAGAGTAGCAATTAGTGTGCTTCCATTTATATTATGCCTTGTACTCATATATATTATACCTTATACTCTCTGTGCCAGATGGTGGGGTTAGTTGTTAGAGTGTTCTAGAGCCTACTTTGGACAAAATTTTTAAAGCTGATTTAAATAATGACGATTAATGCTACCTAGTATTCTGGCAGGGGCTTCTGAGAATATACAGGACTAAGAATATCCCCGAACTACTTTCCTTGTAGAAGATTAAAAAGAAATGTCTACAGGAATTGAGGGTACTCTATACTGAAACTTACATTTTTTTTTACAACCTCTGTGTCTTTGTGGAGTTAAATCCTCTTTTATCAACATTTAATGATCATTTTTATGTTTTAGGACTTTTAAAAAGTGGCCAACATTAGGCTGTTCCTGATGATAAAACTATATACTAAAATAATTAGCTATATACACCCAGATTGAGATCCTCCCACCTGATTTTCCAATGAATGTTTGTTTCATAATGATCCCTGCAATGAAATGCTATTGCAGCGGGTATTTGGGGTGATACCCCTGAGCTCGTTTCATAATAGTAACCAAGGGAGCATGGGGTTCAGAGTAAAAAAACCTACAAAATCCTCATGTACAGATTTTTTTTTCCTGAACATATTTCATTTATATTTTCCTTAACATGTTTCAAGGTAGAAAACACTTTATAAATGGTCAAAGGAAGCATTGGTTTACTTCTTCATGTCCTTATTCTGTATTCTACCCTTATAAAAAGTCAGTTTCACCAGTGATAGGACGTAGGATACTGCTTGCTCAGGCCTTTCAGTATTTTTTGTTTCTTCAACAAAACTCTCTCTCATGGACACACTCCCACTGCAATCCAACCTCTCTCCTCTCTTTCACCCCTTTTCTCTGCCCAGTGATTGACAGAAGCTCTTGTTCAGCTTCCAGAAACAGCCAGAATGGGGCTATTAGGCCTCTTTAGATACGTGTAGGAGTTTAGGATACTGCTTTTGGCTTTGAAAGGGACCTCAGAGGCTCTTGGGAAAGTATTGAGAAGGATAAGGAAGGGAAGAAGATAAGGCCAGTCAGTAAACAAGCATTTATTAAGGGCTTAAGATGTACCAAGCACCTTGCTAAGTTCTGGGGATATAAAGAAAGTAAAAATGGTTCCTGCCCTCAAGGAGTAGAGGAGATCACAGGCAAATAACCTCAAATGTGCAAGATATATACAGGTAAAAGGGGCAGGTAAGTGGTACACAGTGGATAGAGTACCGGGTCTGGAAGAAGACAATCCTCTTCCTGAATTCAAATCTGGCCTTAGACATTTGGTAGCTGTGCGACTCTGGGCGAGTCACTTGACCCTGTTTGCCTCAATTTCCTCATCTGTAAAGATGGAGAAGGAAATGGCAAACCACTCCATGAAGAGTCAGACATGACTGAACAACTAGATGGAAGGTAATCTCAGCAGGAAGGCATTAGCATTGCTGAAGGCTGGGAAAAGCTTCTTGCAGGTGAGATTTTAGCTGAGACTTGAAAGAAGCCAGGAGGTGAGGGAACAAAGTTAACCCTGTGAAATGGATCTGAGCGTCAGGGAAGGAATGAAGCTTATTTAGGAAGAGGAAAGAGACCTAGTCGTGGCAACAGAACCCTGAGTGGTAAGGCAGTCATCAAAAGCCAATATTACACAGATGGGGCTTCAACTAATGATAATAGTGTATGTGTGTATATCTTAGTATAACCAATATTGTAAAGCTTTTAGAATGGAATGGGTGTTAGGTAGAAGAGACAGAGCCAGCATTTGAATTCAGATCCTTTGCTGCCAAAACCAACGTTCTTCTCCCTATATCATCCTGTCTTTTCCCAAGTTAGTTAACTATTGTGAACTTTTTCAATGGCCTTGTCTTTCAAAGATCTCTTAAATAAACAGAGGCCATGCTGTCCTTCATATGCTCAAAAAATAATCCTGTCTTTATCTTACATAGTAGAGTCTAAAGATATAAGGAAGTTTCTAGAGCAGTCAGAGGCAAGGATAGAACCTTTTATTCCATGTGAATATGAAGAAATAAGGCTGTAGCATAGATGCTCTTGGCATCTAAGAGTACCGTGTTAGTTTGGAGTGAATTACAGAGAATTTCACCTCTCAGGCTAAGCCAGGTAGTTTGCATTTCAGAAGCTGGATATAGTCATTCTGATTGTGAGACCATAAAATGACTCTGGATCCAGGATGTTTTTTTCATGGAACTCATTTTGTGACTATGATTCGTAGTAGGGAATGGTAATTTAATACTGTACCTTCAGTGTATCAGGCTGTCTGGCTGCTCCTGACCCAAAAGACATCTACCATGCTTTTTAAAGTTACTCAGAAAAAAATTAGAGAAAATTATCTTCAAGGTACTCCTAATTCACATGAGGAAAAGGACAGGGATAATCTTTGTTTGGCAGAGATATTCTCAAGGACTCAATACATATTTCTTAAAGGAGTATGTTTACTACTCTAGCTTATAAGTATGTATTGTTTTGAGCTTTTGTATATGACCCAGGATTATTAGTTTTTCTCTCAGTAAACATCTGTTTTATTCTTATGAAATCCTGTGTAGCCTACCAAAAAAGGAGTAGAAGATGAATTGTGAACTCTAAAGATCATAGATTTAGAATTAGAAATAACCTTAGAAACCATCTTGTCCAATCCAAATACAGATAAAGAAACTGAGGGCCAGAGAGTAAGTGACTTGCTCAAGTTCCCAGAGTTAGTGAATGACAAATCCAGAATGTGAACCCAAGTGTTGTGATGTCAAGGCCAGTTTTCTTTCCACTAGTCTGGTGAATTGTCTTCTAGGGTAGGAGTTGGCAAAGTTGAAGTCTAATCCTTAGTCACTAACTGACCTTCAGCTAGTGACATTTGCATGGAAGGTATACTCGACCACTGAAAAATTCCTCCTTAGGAAAGGGAAGCTAAGATAAAAATAGTTTTTATTTTAAATGTGAAACTTCTTAAATCATTTAACCTTCCTGAAGATAAGTATTCCATAAATACAGTGTAATGATGGCACTTTGCAGACATCATCTGGTCTCATCTGAAACCTTTCCAATAGAGTAGATGTTCCCATATCTGATTTACAGAGTCATTGAGAGAATGATTTTTGTCAAGGTCACACTGTTCAGTGGGAATGAGAATTCTGAGACACAATTTGTCTTCTGCTTACTAATTATACTCTTCTGAATTGGTGGTGGAGGAAGAAATTATTTTTGTCAAAGCCAGGACACAAGCAGGGATGGTAGTGACATCAAACACTCATTAAAGTATAGTCCAAATTGTAACTTTCAAATGTTGGTGGGCTTGGACCTGGCTAAGATATCATTACCCACACAATATTCAATAGTGGACCTCCCAAGTGGATGAAGCAAATAGTGTAGAGGCTGGGGAAGTACTTTCATGGGGAAAGTTGGCTGTGACAATCTTGATGGGCTCCCCAGAAAATTCTGTTAGTGGCAAACTTTGAGCTGGCACCATCTCTCAAGCCATGGGAAGGCTGGAGCAGCCTCTGCCCTTTTGGCTTAAAAATGCTTTACTTCTTCCATTCTTCATTTTTCTCTAGAGTCATTTATACACTGTTAAGTCTCCTGTCCTTAAACAAGGGGAAGGGGTGGAGAAGTTGGTCCATGTCTTTGAAACCCTTTGGGGAAAGGGAAGAATTTGGGGGCAACTGGATGTTCTGTAGAAGCCTGGAAAGAATGTGGTGAAACCTTCGTGGGGAACAAAGAGGTACTTTCAGTGAGTTGGTGTAAGATGAATCTTGTGGTTGATAAGGATAAGGGAAGGATCTTGTTTCCTGGACGCTCTTTGGGTGTGAATGCTTTTTCTTTGGTTGGTTCATGTCACTGGAGGATTTCCTCCTGGATGTACAGTGTTAATGAACGAGAGAATTGTTTGCCTCTTCCCCCAAGCCATCTTCCTGGGAAGGACAGAAATACAAGGACCTGCCCTGGTGGGTAGTAGAAGGATTTTTTTTTCTGGGGTTTCCTTATATGGTAGTACTTTACAAAATGGCTTCATGTGGTGGTGGTGGTGTGTGTGTGTGTGGGGGCGAGTGCTGCTAATATTACATTGAGCGAGACCCCAATGAGCCTTCATTTAGGGTCCCTGCTGAACTCTTCTTTTAGTGTTAATGGTGGTGGCCTACTCAGGTGGAGGTGATAAGAAGGGGAGGGAGGAGAGACCAATCTTATATTTGAGACCAGAGTGATTGGGGAAGGGGAAAGCCAATCTGCATGGTTTCCTTATTCAAATCCTCTTGGGGAGCCTCTCACAGCCAGATTGGATAGGGAAAGACATTTCCTGGGAGCCCGGGGTAGCAACCAGATACTTAGTCCAATTCCACAGCTGTGGCCAACTTAGCCCCTCCTCCCAGGCAGGGCCCCAATCACCAACCTTTTGATACTGAGGCATACTTGGCTCAAAATAGCATTGGCTTTTTTACTTCTCATCCTCCCCACCCCTTTTCTAAATTGATGCAGTATCTTATTGCAAGATTCCCTCTGGCTTTCTTAGGTCCTTTTCGTGCTTTCCAGGCGGCTCCCTCCCAGCACTTATCTGTCTCGTGTGCTCTGCTTCTCTCCTTCCCCCAAGGAGTCCTCCCACCCCTAAGCCTGTGAGCTCTCTTTGATCTCGTTTTATTCCCTCTCATG
Source organism: Phalanger gymnotis (assembly GCA_028646595.1). Classification (NCBI taxonomy): domain Eukaryota; kingdom Metazoa; phylum Chordata; class Mammalia; order Diprotodontia; family Phalangeridae; genus Phalanger; species Phalanger gymnotis. Next base: position 177,434,312 of record CM053624.1, on the reverse strand, counting down.
TTTCCAATCTCTCTAGGTGGTGTTGGTGGTGTCCTTTCTGGTATCTGAATGCTTTGCATTCAGTCTCATCTGTAAAGTGCATTAAATATGCCTCCACACTCCCCTACTTCTTTCCACTGAGGGTTTTAAATAAAAATGGGCTTAACACTGCCTCCCGCAGCCTTTCCCCCCAACTTGCTTTGATACTTTGGTTTACTGTGTAATAGCTAATTTTTAGCCCATGTGAGATGGTCACACATTTCCAGAAAGAAACTGTTATTATACCTGTTTTGTTGGTTACATCCATCTATTCTTTAAAATGTTACAAAGATGTACCATTTATCTTTTTTGATCCCATTCTGTTGGGGGGACCCATAGTTAGTAGTCAGTCAATAAGCATATATTAAGTGCTTACTATGTGCCAGGCATGATCTTAAACATCAGAGATACAAAGAAAGACTCAAAGGAACCAAATATTTTGTTTGGACAAAATTTTGTTTCAGCAAATATCATTACAGTAAAAAAAAAAACCAAAAAACCTTTGTATAACAAAAAATTATCTGGAAAATAGCTCATTTATTTTTATGTTTGATAAAATTACAATACATAGATTTGTGTGCCCCCTTGAAGTTTATTGCAACTAAAACTTGATTCTTCTTTCTTTTGTTGTTTTTTTTGGAGGGGGGAAGGCTGGGCAATTGGGGTCAAGTGACTTTCCCAAGGTCACACAGCTAGTAAATGTGTCAAATGTTTGAGGCTGGATTTGAACTCAGGTCCCCCTGATTCCAGGGCTCTACTCACTGGGCCATCTAGCTGCCCCCTTGATTCTTATTTCTTGACCTGTGGATGTTCACAGTATCAGAAAACCTAATCATAGGATGTTACACTTGGGAGATGGCACTAGTTCAAGTCCTTGATTTTGTAGGTGAAGCATCTGAGGCCTGGAGAGTTCAATTGACTCGACCTATGTCATATGATAAGTGTATAAAAAAGCTCGGATTACGGCTCAGTCTAGAGTTTATTCTCATATTCCATGATGTTTCTTTACTAAACCAAGGCAATGGAGCCCTCAGAGTCAGCGAGGAATCTTAGAAAGGGCATGGGGGAGGCTCTCAGGAAATCTGGCTTCTGGGCCTTTTTCTACTTTTTTTTTTTGCCAACAAGTAGCTTTGTACATGATTTGGTTAAGTCACTTAACTCTTCTAAACCTCAGTTTCCTAATCTGTAAAGACAGCAAATTCACTTTAATAATGCTTGAGGTCCCTTCTACCTCTTAAAGTTGTGGGTTTTTTTTTAACTGAAAAAACACAAGTTTCCTTTAGTTTCATTTGTAGTCATTCTTCTTTCTCAAGTCTGTGGTGTCATCATGCTGGGAATTAGGCTGGGATGCTCTTTGAGGATGACTTATTGTCACAAAGACTCACCAAGACATTTCTAGGGACTGACCCTGTATATTGTCTTGCCACTGAACTTTGATGACTCTGGAAAAGAAGTGAAGCTGATGACTTTGTGCAACTCTGCCTCCCTTAAATCCAGTTCACTGTAAAGTTAAGACATCATCCTGTGATGACATTGGTCCTCTTCCAAAATGAGGGATGAACAACAACATTGATGTGTGCTGTAATGAGTTTGTTTGTGTGTGTGTGTGTGTGTGTGTGTGTGTACCTTCACTTTTAAATTGTCATAGAAACAGAACTTCAGGCCCAGCCAGGTCCCTTATCTCAAAAGTGAGAAAACTGAGATTTGGCGAGATTAAGCGATTTACCCAAGGTAACATGACTGTGGAGCCAAAACTTGAAGCCCGATATTGTCTCCGAGTAGATCCTCTTTCTTTTACATCATTCCATGAATACTGATTGCTTGTTAAGGGCAAGTTGTATTTGATATTTCTACATGTAATGTTCTTAAATAACTTAATAAGGGGCTAAGAGCTTGTTCCTGGGCAGTTTTTCCATTTTTCTACACAGGTTTCTGCAAACCCCACAAAGTAACCATAATAATAATAGCCAGCATTTACATAGTACTCTAAGGCAGGGCTTCTTAAAGTTTTTCTACTCCTGACCCCTTTTCCCATTTGGGCTGCATTTGTTGCTGTTGGGTGGCCTGAGGGCTTTGGAAGTGCAGAGTGCATATACTTTGTATTTTGAACCGTGGCTGCAGTGAAGTTGCAGGATATAACAGAGGCAAGTGCTGCCAGAAACACCTCAGATTCATTATGAGTTTGATTTTTAATTCATTTTTTATCATTGTGCATTCAGAAAACCTTTTATGGTTGCCAAACTTTTCATGACCCCATGTGGGGTCGTGACCTACAGTTTAAGAAGAACTGCTGTAGTGCTATAAGGTTTATAAAGCATTTTAGAAATATCTCTTTTGCCTTTATGACAACCCAAGGGGAGTAGGTGCTATTATTATCCCCGTTTTACAGTTTAAAAAACTGAGATTGACAGAGGTAAAGTCCTAGATCATACAGCTAGCAAATAAGTGTCCAAGGCTAGATCTGAATTTGAGTCTTGCTGATTTCAAGTCCAGTGCTCCCTCCATCCACTGTGCTGTAGTTGGGAAACTAACATAGACTCTAGTATTATTTTGAATCTCAAGGGAAAATACCCTAGATAGTTCAAAACTTTGTATCCTGAACACTGATGTTGTTGTGCCGAAAAGAAGCGAGCGAGACCCGGATATAAATTTAGATGTGGATTTACTGAAGCGAGTAATTACTCAAATCGAACAGCCCTGAGCAAAGGGAGAGAAAGAGTATTTAAAGGGAAAGAACGCAATTAGATTTCCGTGGAGATGGGGACGCAAACAGTGGGACAAGCTGAGGCAGGATCATTTCCGTGGAGATGGGGACACAAACTGAGGGACAAGCTGAGGCAGGATGGAGAAACTGAAGGGGGGTAGGGCATAACAATGTAATTGGCTTGTCCAATGTGACACAGCAATGTGACACTACAGCCAGTGGCAGTGATCTTCATGGTCTCTTACGGGCGCAAATTCTCTTGGACATGGAGAAGAATAGTCTGTCCGATGCCACTGAGGAAGTTAGAATGTCTGCCCTGTAAGCAGAGTCTTTCAGGGCTCCATCTTCAAGTAAAGGCGGTTTCAAACCCCAGTACTGACACGCTTCTTGGTTTCTGTGTATTTTGCAACTTAATTCGATTTCTAAAGCCTGGGAATCTTTAATCACTGTGGTGCTCTAGATGGAGCATTCTGCCTGGGGAGGTGATTAGTGAGCATTTTGGCTTTCAGTTCTCAAAGTTTGCTGTTGTCGTTATTTTCAGCTAATCCTTATGTGTAGTTCCTGAGCAGTAGGCTGGCAGTACTGCCACCCCACTTTATAGTAGAAGAGAAATATTATGATAGCAGAGGAGGGACTTTGTCCAGAGCCATGAGAGTTATTAGCAGAAAAAGAGTCCTACTAGTATCCTGGGGTTTTTGTTTTGTTATTGAGCTTGCTTAAAGAAAGCCCCTTGAGAAATGGCCAGTTAGCTGCTAGCAGCAAGGTCAGAGGATTCTGGTGAAAATATTAGGTGAGCTGAGGAAGTGAAGGGGAAAGAATTTTATGGTGGAATCTTTCTTCCATGCTGGTTTCTCCTCCTCAGATGGCAGGGTTTTGAAGGGGTTTTTTTTCTGAAAGGGCATAAAATAACATTTTTCCTGACTTTGCTATTGACAAAAGTGACAAAATCAAAGGGAGGATGACTGTTAGGACAATTTTAGATCTGTATGCTCTAGGGAGGATGCCTGGTAATGCAACCATTCTCCCCCCATCTCTCCTCCACTTCACTGGATTGTATAAGTTCTGACTTCGGCATTATATTCCCCTCAGTTGCTTTATCCATACGTCTTACTTCAATCTGAATTTTCCTTCCCACCATATTTTCCCCTCTTCCTCCCTGCTTCTTCATTCAGGTGCTAGATGATGCAAGACCAACTGGGCTGCATGCATTAGTACCATCTGCTAGGTATCCAGTTTGTCGGGTCAGAGCCTGGGCTGTGGCCAGTGTTTTCACAGCTTTGTTCTCCGTGTCCCTGCCCTCTGTGTCTGAGTGCAACATTGAACAGGTGCCTTGCCAGTGTGTCTTGTTTTCCTGATGTACCCCCCTGGCCAGGCCCAGCTTTGCAGTCTTGCCAAGAGAAGATTGAATGGGAAGCAATAGGTTGGGAGAATGTCTGCCCTTTGGGAACTCCCCTCTGTGGCATCATCTCATCCTGGGTGATCTGTAGGAAACTCAAACACAATATGACCAAAACAGAACTCATTACATTCCCTGGCCACCCCTCCCCACCCCCAATCTGTCCTCTAAACTTCTGTATTTATTATTTTGATTTTCAGAAACACCATGTTTTTATTTTCAGTCCCAAATGCTCTCTATTTATTGAGAAAGCAAGAATTATGATACCCATTACACATAGGAAGTCAAGCAAAACATATTTCTGCATTAGCTATGTTCCAAAAAAAAAACTCCAGAAAAAGAAAGATAGGAAAAAAATATGCTTCAATTTGTACTCTGAGTCCATCATCAATTCTCTATCTGGAGGTAGATACTGTTTTATGTCATTAGTCCTTTGGAGTTGTGGTGAGTCATTACATTGATCAGAGTCTTTCACAGTTGATTATCTTCACAATATTGCTGTTACTGTATAGATCATTCTTCTAATTTTGCTTACTTCACTTTGCATCAGTTCATATAAATCTTCTTAGGTTTTCCTGAAACCTTCCTCTTCATCATTCATTACAGCACAATAATATTCCGTTCTATTAATGTACTATAATTTGTTCAACCACTTCTCAAATGATGGTCATCCCCTCTGTTTCTAATTCTTTACTGCCGCAGAAAGAGTTGCTATAAATCCCTATTTCTTTTGAGGGTATTATGTACCTTCTAGTTATCCAAACTCATAAATCAGAGTCATTTTGGACTGTTACCTCTCTTATTCTCCATATCTATTCACTTGGCAGGTCTTGTCCATTCTGCCCCCTTAATATTCTTGGCATCTCTCTCCTCTCTTTTTATGTGATATTCTAGACCAGACATCACTCAGGCCAGTCCAGTAATTCAGGTTCAGCATTGGCATGCTCATGGACTATAAAATACAATAAAAGTCACTTTACTTATAACAAAGATTTATTATTTAAAACAAACCCTTCTCTTTTTAGACCAGCAAAGGAGGTCCTTGATTGTCCCCTGTTTCATCCCAAAACTTGGTTGAAGGAGTCTGATGGTGGGTAGCATAGTCACTCATATCATGTTTTTATACCAGTATATCAGGGAAAGGCCATGCTGTTAGTACTGCAGGGATAGAAAAGATAATGCTATAACCTCTCACTTTCATTAGACAAACAGCATCTTCTGATTATGTCTGCTGCCCTTTAGTGTGAGTTTATCAGATATTTTCCTTTGGTTATGGAAAGGTGGAGCTAAAAGAAGCAGATGACTTGTAGGATACACTAGCTTTGGGTTGAGTGGGTTAGGGAGTGGAAGCCATGGAAGAAGGAAAAGGATTTAGAGACCAAAGGTTGAGGGTGGTGAAAAACAATATGCCTCATAATTTTGCCTAGGATTACTCTAGTTTTAGACAGCCAAAGGAGAAAGGAGAGAGAAGGTCAAGGACCATGTACGTCTTGTGAATGTACTATAGAGGGTGGACTTTTCCCACAAGTCTAATCTCCTTTATAGAGTAAAGATAGAGTTTTTGGTGGGCATTAGTTGGCTGATGGATGTGGAGTGTATGAATCCAGAGAAAAGGTGATCATACAGAGAGTCTGGGGTCTGTATGTAACCCATGGTTTGCTAGAATTTTGGTTTTTCTTAGATAGTGGAACAGGAAGGTGGACTCCTGCGGGATTTTGTTTCAACCTCTTCTGTGGATTTCGTTTTCTGATAGAAGGAGGTACTAAAAGGCTAACAGGATTTAAATAAAAGACTTTAGCAAGATTGTTCCAAGAACATGGAATCCACAGATCTGAATGGCTAAGGTTTGGAGAGGGTAGTGGGTATCTCTACAAACACTGTGTTACTTGTTGTTCATCTGGTACAGAGAGCCCACATGATCTTCCTTTTCTTTTTCCTTTTCTTGGCCATCAGTGATGGCCACTTAGTACAGGTGACAGACTGCTGGACTCTAGGACTCAAGACACCCAGATTTATGTCCTCTTCTGACTCTGCCACTTAATAGCTGGTTGACTTTAGATAAGACAATTCTCTGGACCTCAGTTTAGATTTTTGTCATCTGTAAATCCAGAGAATTGAATTAGATTATCTCTAAAATTCCTTATACCTCTAATGTGGTATGGCCATCCCTTGACTCACTTCTTTTTTTATTTATTTTTTATTTTTAGTTTACAACACTCAGTTCCACAAGTTTTTGAGTTCCAAATTTTTTCTCCCTCCTTCTCCTCTCCCCTGCTCCCCATAGATGGCATGGAATCCAATATAGGTTCTACATATACCTTTGCATTGAACTTATTTACGTAATAGTCCAGTTGTAAAGAAGAATTATAACCAATGGAATGAATCATGAGAAAGAAGAAACAAAACCAAAAAAGAAGGAAGAAGAAAAAAAAGAGCAAACAGTTTGCCTCAATCTGCATCCAGACTCCATAATTCTTTCTCTGGATGTGCATAGCTTTTTCCATCATGAGTCTTTTGGAGCTGTCTTTGAACCTTGCATTGATGAGAAGAGCCAAGTCTATCAAAATTAGTCCTTACAAATTCCATATGTCTGTAATCATGTATCATTATCTCCTGGTTCTGCTCCCCTCACAGCATCAGCTTATATAAGTCTTTCCAGGTTATAATGAAGTTGGTCTGCTCTTCATTTCTTATAGCACAATAGTATTCCATTACATTCATATACCACAATTTGTTTAGCCATTCTCCAATTGATGGGCATATAAATTGATGGGCAAAATAAAGTCAAAATGGGTTCATGACTTAGAAACAAAGACTGTTACTATAAGCAATTTGGGAGAGCAAGGAATAGTTTACCTGTCAGATTTATGGGAAAGGGAAGAATTCATGACCAAATAAGAGATAGAGAGCATTACAAAATGCGAAATGCATAATTTTGATCATGTTAAATTGAAAAGTTTTTGTACAAACAGAGCCAGTGCAACCAAGATTAGGAGAGAAGCAGAAAATTGGGAAAGAATCCTTACAACCAGTGTCTCTGATAAAGGCCTCATCTCTAAAATATACAGGGAACTGAGTCAAATTTATAGGAATGCAAATCATTCCCCAATTGAGAAATGATCAAAGGATATGAATAGGCAGTTTTCAGAGGAAGAAATTAAAGATATGTATAGTCATATGAAAAAATGCTCTAAATCACTATTGATTAGAGAAATGCAAATCGAAACAACTCTTAGGTACCACACCTGTCCTATCAGATTGGCTAACATGACAAAACAGGAAAATGATAAATGCTAGACAGGATGTGAGAAAATTGGAACACTGTTACATTGTTGGTGAATTTGTGAGCTGATGCAGCCATTCTAGAGAGCAATTTGGAACTATGCCCAAAGGGCTATAAAAATATGCATACCCTTTGACCCAGGAATACAACTTCTAGGGCTGTATCCCAAAGAGATCACACAAGTGGGAAATGGACCAGTATGTACAAAAATATTTATAGCTGCCCTTTTTGTGGTGGCAAAGAATTGGAAATCAAGGGGATGCCCTTGATTCACTTCTTAAAGAGGCCTATTCACTGAGTGGGAGATGCCTCACTCTAGGTGAGTACGTAACAAGGCCTTAGCCTAGAAGAGCCAGGGTCTTCCATTGCATCCTGGGTCATCTCCAGTCATCCTGATGAGTATCTGGTCACTGGACCCAGATGGCTCTGGAGGAGAAAGTGAGGCTGATGACCTTGCACAGCCCTCCCTCATTCAAATCAAAGTCAACTGCAAGTTATGCCATAATTTCCCTGATGCCATGGTCCTCTTCGAAAATGAAGGACAAACACAACAACAACCTGGTGCAGATTAGATTAGGTAAGGCATTTATTAAGTGCTTACTATGTGCCATACATTATGCTAAGTGCTGGGAAGACATATCAAATAAAAAGAAAGTCCTTGCCCTCAAGGACCTTACATTCTAAGAAGAGAAGATACCACATTGAAAGGAGATAAAAAGCAAGGTTGGGAGGGGGGAAGGAGGAAAACTCCAGAAAGTCAGGAGAACTGAGTCAGGTTAGAAGTGAGCAGGACTGGCTTGGGTGTTTTCTCAAATGGAGGTTCCAGGGAGGAACTGGCCAATTAGAGTAAGAGGGCACAGAATTGGAGATATTTCCAACATGAGAAAACAACTGGAGTGGTGGTGGAAAGGTCCAGAGTCAGGGGCTGAGCTCAGTTGTAAGTGGAAAGAACTCTGGGTGTAAAGTCAAAGGAAATGGGTTTGAATTTCAGCTCCTCTGAGTGACTGTGTGGCCTAGAACAAGTCACTTCAACTCTGGGGACCCCATTTGTAAAATGAGTGGGTTAGAATAGATGACCTTTGTGGTCTCTACCAACTCTAGAGCTCATTCTGTGATTCTGTTATTCTAGAGCAGTGGTGACAAACAGAGATGGAGGCCACTGAACTACCTAAGGATTTCTGTGGCCTGCTGAATATTGACTTAGAAAACTACATTTTAACAGTATATATGTTTTATTGTTATTTTTATTATTTTTTTGGTTAAATACTTCCCAATTACATTTTAATCTCATTCTGGCCACACTCAGGAGTGTTGTGAGCCACATGTGGCAGTGGGCTATGTGTTGGATACCTCTACTCTAGAGTGGTAGTTGGCTTTATCCTCACACTGACCAGGAGTGGTGGCTGTATGTGGCACTGAAGATTTCAGTTGGACATGCAGTAGCTATCCCAGCCAAAACTGAGGCAAAGGCCTTTGTTCCATTGTTACTTACTGTTGCCTGAGGTCAGGAGGATGCTATTCACTGCACTCTCCATCTAGTGATCTCACAGTGCAAACTTTAGCAGAGGAAAGATGCTTTAAAAAGAGGGAGAGAGAAGAGATTGCTATCATTTCTTTGCAAATATTTAGACTGATGGGGTAGGGTTAGGAAATAGATTTGTGATTTCACTAGTATAGACAACTGGTAGAAAAACCTCTCGCTATGGGTGCCCGTTGCCATTTTCTTTGCAATTTATAGTCAGCACTGTGGGTTAAGTGATTTACCCAGGGTCTCATAGTGTGTGTCAGATATGGAGATTGAACTAGGGTCTGCTTGGCTCTGAGGCTGCCTCTCTGGTTAGACTAATATCACTAAGAACTTTTGCCAAAAAAAAAAATCCTACTTCTTGACTCATTGTAGTATGTATCCTGAGTTCTGAAGGTTACAGTAACTGACCCTAAGGTCTGTCAGCAACTACCAAGCTGAAAAAGGCTTTGAGTACTGGCTCAGAGGAGGACTCTATCTAAAGACTGTCATGTGAAGACCAGCTGAGTTAAGTTTGGAGGGACTGCTCACCCAGGAGCCAGCCTGGTAGTGATTTTGTCTTTTGGCAATAAAAATTCATTAAATCGTCTACTGATGTACTATGGAGTTATAATTTCCATTACTAAAGATTGTATACTAACTAGTATGAAAGCATGAATTTGTAAAATGTTGAAATAAGTAGAATAATTAAAACATTGCTCTTAATGTATAAATTCTTTGGTAGTCATACTATTCTTATTGATTTGACACTAATTAAACAAAACCCAGAATATTAGAGATTAAAGACCTAGTTGAACCACCTACTTTCCAGATGCTGCCTTATAACATTAGTTACCTTTTAATGAATATATGTCATACCTTCCTACCTAAGATTGTAAACATTTTGAAGGCAATGACCATGTCATACTTATTAGCATTTAGCATAATGCTAAATATTCTTAATAAATATTTGTATGATTTACTTGAAATTTTATGTTTGTACTCAATCAGTAAACACTTATTAAGTGCCTATATTGTGCCAGGCCCTGGTGATACAAAAAGTACTGGTGATACAAAAAGAGGAAAAGACAGTTCTTGCCCTCAGTGAGTTTTACAATCTAATGGGAGAGACAGTATGCAAACCAATATATGCAAATCCTATTTAGGATAAATAGGAAATAATTAACAGAGGGAAAGTACTAGAATTAAGAGGTGTTAGGGAAGGCTTCCTATAGAAGGTAGGATTGTAGTTGGGACTTAAAGGAGACCAGTGAGGTCAGTAGTTGGATGAGGAGAGAGTGTTCCAGGCATGGAGGACAGCCAGAGAAAATCTCCAGAGCTGAGAGATGACGTATCTTGTTTGTGGCAGCCAGAAAGCCAGTGTAACTGGATTAAGGAGTATGTGTCATGGAGTAAGGTATAAGAAGACTAGAAGGGTAGGAGGAGGCTAGGTTATGAAGGGCTTTGAATGCCAAAGCATTTTGTGTTTGCTCTGGGAGGTGATAAGAAGCCAGTGGAGTTTGAGTAGGGGAGGTGACATGATCATTAGACTTAAGCTTTAGGAAAATCACTTTAGTGGCTGAATGAAGAATGGACTGGAGTGGGGAGAGACTGGGGGCAGGCAGATCTACCAGCAGGCTATTGCAATAATCCAGGCATGGGGTGATGAAGGCTTACACTAGAGTGGTGGCAGTGTCAGAGGAGAGAAGGGGAGGTATTTGAGAGATGTTGCAAAGATGAAATCGACAGGGCTTAGCAACAGATTGGATATGAAGTGGGGTGAGAGATATTGAGGATAATACCTAGGTTGTGAACCTGGGAGACTTGGAAGATAGTGTTGCCCTCTATAGTTATAGGAAAGGTAGGAGAGGGGTGATTAGAGGGAAAGATAATGAGTTCTGTTTTGGACACGAGTTTAAGATGTTTTTGGACAATCAGTTCGAGATGTCTGAGAGGCAGTTGGAGATGTGACATTAGAGGTCAGCAGAAAGATTGTGGCAGGAAAGGTATATTTGAAAGTCATCAGCATAGAGATAGGACTCATCAATCAATGATAAGCATTTAAATATGTAATGATGCCATTGGTAAATCTACCATTGCTAGGAACAGAACATGCAAGAACTATGAAGTAATTGTCCCACTTTAGTATATTGGGGAAGAAAAATGAACTCAGAGTCAAGAGTCTTGGGTTCAAGTCTTGACTTTTACACATAATTCCTTGCACCTTGTGACACTTGTTGTGTGATCCAGGGCAACGTATGTCACTTATGAGTCTGTTTCCTCATCTGTAAAATGTGGATAACAGTAACTTCCACGACCTACTTCATGGGGTTATTGTGAAGGAAGCCATTTGTAAATTTGTAAAGTGCTAGCTGTTTGACCCTTGGCTCTCTCAATGTTAGTTTCCTCAGATATGGTAAGCATTGGTACTTGAGAGACAGCTAGAATAGCACTTTCTCACCTTTCACCCCTCTCATTCTCACTAGTTTTTTGTCTACTAAATTCTGAATGATAATGTTTCAGCAGCTGAGCCCCAAAAGTGGGGCTTGCTTTGGAACAATGACACCCAGATTCTCCTAGTGTGTGTCTGTTCTACATATTATTCCTTATTTATGTAGAATCTAGGGATTTTTAAAAATGTTCTTTTTGTAGGCAGCATTTGACCTTGAGGTGTTTTCCAGGAGGGGGAAGCATAGGCAGATCAGTGAACTTTGTTAAAGACTTGCTGGTTTGTTGCTCTCTGGTGAGCCCAGTACCATTTCCTGGAATCTTTGTGGATTGGCCTCTCAGCCTAACAATGACCAGGACTGATGCTGCTTAACTTGTGAAAACTGAGGAAATCACAGCCTGAGGTGGCATCTATACACAAACAAGCATCTTTTACAAGTGCTAAGTAATGACTATAGAGGTGCTGTGGGTGATAGGTGCTCAATATTCCTGGGTGAGGAAGAACCCTGCTCTCATTTCTTTCACTACTTCATTTACTTATTCACACAGGCTCTGCTTTTCTGCTTTGCCTTTGCGGACGTGAGTTTTTGTTGCAATTTTTTCTTTGTGGAGCAAAAATGTTTTGCTTAGTACACTTTTAGAGCAGATATGTTGATGTAATCCTAAATTGCCTGGTCACAGGAATGGCTTCTCTGCTGTCATAGTTTCTGAGCATGTAAGAAGTCAGCTAATTAGAAATTAATTTTCCAACTTATAGTTAGACCCGATCTTATTACAATATTGAGTGCTAGTCATAAAGTGAGGTTTTGATTCACTCCAAGCAATGTTTATTAAGCACTTCATATGCAAAACATGGTGTCGAATGCTGGTGATACAAAAATGTATAGAAAATAGTCCTTGCCCTCATGGAGCGTTCATTCTACTGGGGATGATATACAACACACACACACACACACACACACACACACACACGCGTGCACACACACACGTGCACACACATACAAATAAAGGCAAAGTATATACAAAGCAATTTCAAGAGGAAGAGTCCTAATAACTGGGGGCATTAGGAAAAGCCTAATGATGATGGGGTCACCTGAACTGTGCTTTGAAGCAAGTTAGAGAATGTTCTTGTTCATCCTTCATTGTTCTCAAAGAGGACCAAAGACATCATGAGGGTGATGACTTGCATATGAATTGGATGTAATGAGCAGGAGTAAGGAGAGAGTGTATTCAAGACACATATTGGGGAACAGTTAGTAGTCCTGTTTGAATAGAACAGAGTTCCCCAAAGGAACATGAAATAAAACTGGAAAAGGAGATGGGAGCCAAATGGTAGCAGGTTTTTAAATGCCAGACTGAGGAATTAGTGTTGTGTCCTAAAGGCAGTAGGGAGCCATGTCCATCATAGTCTTATGGTTCTAGAGCCAAAGGCTCATAGAAAGCCAGAAGGGTCCTCAAAGGCCATTTAGTCCAATACCCACATTTTACAAATGAGGAAACTGAGGCCCCAGGAAGTTAAGTGATTTGCCCAAGGTCACAAAAGTATAGCCTCAGAGGCAGGATCCTTTGACTTCAGAGCCAGTGTCCTTTCCTTTGTACCACACTGTTTCCCACAACTACATATGTTGGGCACGGTTTCTAATAACCTTTTGGCCTGGGTTCTCACATTGAGATCAGGCTTCTGCGTGTTGAGAGTAGGGAATTCCAGGCATCCTTATAAATTGTAATCAAGTTACCACAACTCAGGAGTTCTCTGTTTTCACACTTTGATCACTGGAGTTGATATGTGCAAGTTAGCTAGCATTTCTTTATGCACTTCATATGACACAAGAGTGCTTAATAGCTGTGGTTTTCAATCTTTTTTTTTTCTTTTTGGAAATAGAAAGCCATTAGAAAATTTCTCCAAACATCGCAGGCTATTTATCTGTGTACAAAAAAATTGTAGATTATTAAAAATCACATAACATTGAGGAAAAAACTTGCTATCAAGATATATTTAATGAGATGACACATATATTTTTTAAAATAAAAATGACCCAAAGATAATTTTAGTAACTCATAAATGAATACAGTAGAACTCTAGAATATTACATGGGTTCAGGTATGTTGTGCATCAAATCATGCCCCCATAATTACATATAGTACAACCAAGTTGGCTTTTACTATGTGTATGTATGTATGACTTGTCCGTTTGACATCAGTGTCATAAGAGGGGTTCCATTGTATTACATATATTTATTGGTTTCTTGTAGAAGCTTCAAGATTCACTAAACCTAAAGTTTGAAAGTGCCGTGATCTTTTGTTGGTAGCAAATTGTTGTATCCTCATAATTTTCTAGACAATATAGAATAAGTAACTGATAGGGTTAAGGGATTGGTCAAGGAGTGGTCAGGACAGTGAATTTTTGTGTTTATATTTCCAAAGTTGTACAGCCTTGCTGTAGTTTCACTTGGGATGGAGTGAGGGGGTTATGGGGGAGGAAGGAAAGGAACTAGGGCAGGTGTGTGTGTATGTTAATTGTACATGTACATGGCCACTTATATGGATATACCAAGCTGTCGTCTGCTTGATGAGTTAAGCAGCTGCTTCCGTTTAGGGTAATTCCACCAAACATTTGTTAAGTGGATATTTCTGATAAGAACATTCAGATGGAGTTAGGCGTAGCCAGCTGTATAGAGCACAAAGAGATAAATGGGAGAGCAGAGCAGTTCTGCCAACCCAAGATTATGAAGGTGGGGAGAGTTATGACAGTTGAAAGTTCTCAGCCAGATCTGTTAAATGGATTACTTTGTGCCTTTTAAAATTAGGTACCCTTTGTGTTCTAATGAAGAATACTAGGTCTCTCTTCCTTGAGGAGAGCATTGCCAAGTGCCATGCATATAGTTGGTACTTAATGAATAGTTGTCAATAACACAGACTGTCCAGAAACAAACCGGAGAATCAGGAGTCTTAATTAACTTATTTCTGGGTTGACCCAGTGCCTAGAGACTATGAAGTTCTAAGAACTTAAATGATATTTGTGAATTTTGTTTTTCTCTTGATTTTTAAAATATGTTCGTAGTCATAGAACTGGGATCAGAAGTCTTCCTAATCTATAAGGGCTAGAATTTCAGAAATGTGGTCTGGGTTTATTTTGGAAATTAACTTATTTTTGCATATGGGGAAAGTAGGGTGAATATTACTTCAGTGGACATGTAGGAAGAGTAGATAATAGGATTCACAGGTAGTTTTCCCCATTAAAGATCTTCCTAAGTATTAACTTGAACCAATGGACTGTTAAAATTGTTGACATTTAGTGCTGAGAGGTAAATTAATTCAAAAGTTATGTGGTCATGTCTCGTTTAACTGTAATCATGGAAGTGAGAAGTGTGTATTGTTTAAATGACAAAAAAAGATAACCTACAAATATTTTCTTTTGGATTTTAGTCAGATACACCACCCCTTGTGTTATATCTGGCTCCATATCTTCACATAGATTATTAACCTTTAATGATCTAGAGTCCAGAAACCTGGTTGGCAGAGGATTGGATTGCTTAATGAGGAATAGCTGTAATAGAAAGTAGGTGGATGATTTACTTACAGTGAAGAGTTAATTGCATAAGAAAAGCAAAATGTTGATTTTTACTCTCTACCTTCCTGATGCTGTGATTCTTATGTTATATTAAATATCTTCAGACAGTATAGCTATACTTCACTCATTGTAGTTATGACCCTTCAGATAAACTTTTGAGGTTTAGGTGAACTTTGTTGTTATAAGAACAAGGCCATAGTATATTGATTTGATTTGACCTGATTATAGAACACTAATGGGGTTGGAGGGTAGCAGCTTAGGGAGCCATCCTTCAGATCAGGCCACAACTAGGGCGGAGCAACTGGGACTCTGCATTTGGGATCCTAGAATTTAGAAGCCGATGGCACTTTCAGTCCTACCTTTGGCATCAGTAGCAATAACTTAGCTTAACATCTTGTTAATTAAGAATAATTATTTAAAATTGGGTGCTACCAGGTATTAACTCTCAGTTTTCTGGTGCTTATACCCAGGTAAGCTGCACTTCATGCCTAACTCAGCTGTTCCTCTTTATTGGCCTTTTGGTGACTTCTGAAGTCTTCCTTTTACAATTTAATTTGTCTTAAGTTTTGTACTGCTTGCCTCAGATGCAAAATGTGCTAGTTATAGCTCTGTTACAAAGTTGAGGTGCAAGTACTGAGTTCATCATGAGATGTAGTACTGGTGAGCAGGAAGGAGATCAAAAGATCTCTTACATGTTGATTTTCCTGTAACCTCAGAAACTGCCAAATACCTCTTGTGGTATGTGTGGCTGAAACCCACAAGGTTAGCATTTACATAGTCCAGCAAGCATGCCCAGCTATCAGTGTCCAAAATTCTCAGGTTGGCTTGTAGATCCAATGGCACTTGTCCAGAGGAGAGAAAGCCACCTCGGAGCAAACCTTCAATTAGTCCTTAGTGCTGACAGGAGATTCACCCACTGCCTTTCTTTGCAATAGTAGGAGTTATGGGTAAGAGAGCTGAGGGGACTTTTGAGAGAGGGAGAGAAAATAAGACTTTTACTAATTAAAAATATTAAATTTTAAAAGTAACAACAAATAAACAGGAAGGGTAACTGCTGCCCAAGCAGGAATGAGAAAAGTACAGTGGTTGTGTGGTTCTTATGTATTATAAAGAATTGAGACAAAAATTCAAGTAATGAAATACTTTAGAAATATTAATGAAATACTTGTTATTTAACTATAAGAACAATACCACTACATGAAGTATGTGTCGAAGCACCTTAGAGAACTTGGGATCATGGGGCCTTGGATCTAGAGCTGGAATGGACCTCAGAGACCAGATGTTTGCTAATCCTCACAACTAATTAAGGGGCTTTCTTTTCTAATAAGCTGTAAACCCAAAGGGAGAATTAGGTAATGTGTAGAGATCCTCTGTCAGGAACTCACACATATTTGAAATGATGCATTTTTGATGTTTAAAAGCTATCATGTATGCCTTTTCCAAAGATTTCAAAGTGACTTGTTTTTTTTTGGTATTGACTCTGGGGCTTCCTAACAACAAAGCCAGAAGCAGACTTTGCTGTCCTATGAAATGTCCGGTCTGGTCCCTCTGTATGCTGATAACTGTTCTGGGCTCCTTATCCTGATCAACAGTTTGCTGTGTCTTCCTGAGAAGCCTGTTCTTGGGCTTTTTGAATGGAAGAAGGATTATTATTACCTGGGAAAAGCTGAGCATTTTAAAGCATTTTGGATTGCTTGTTGACGTTTTTGGTTTTGTTTGTTTAGCTATAACCCTTCACTTCTCTGTATCTTTCAAATGACCTACACAGATGTTTGTGCACTGCCCCTCTGCTTCCCACTCATGTATTCTTCCTCCCATGATGGCTAACAGATAATAGTAGGTTTTTGCTTATCACTGCACTGGCAGGGTCATTTGGAACCAGGTTTCTTTAAGAAAGGAATATGGTAGTGGTTACTGAAGGCAGCTCATTCTAACTAGAATGAGAAGTTCACATGTTCTATTGCTGGAAGGTTCTGAGTAGCTTGCTTGCAGTGCTCAGAACTAAAGGTACTCTTGTCTGGGCTGAATTTGAATGATAACATTTACCGCGTTATTTAACGGACTTAGTAAGAGTGTTATCAAATTGCTGCACCTTGGAAAACCCTCTGCTAGGAACCCCATTTAAGGTCAAGTCACTGGCAGTCTCTCTCAACAGAGAAGTCATTTAGCCTCTCTGGGTCTCAGTTTCCTCATCTCTTCAATGAGAAAAGGGGACTACATAATCTTAAAGTCCCTTCCAGTTCTAACATTCTATATTCTCAGTATAGGAAAAAGTGGCTGATCTTGTGGGAAGATTAGGGGACTGGGAATAAGAAATCTTACTCCTAACTCAGCCATTGATTTTTCTTTGATAAAATCATCCTATCTATGACATATCTGTGTCTCCATCTGTAGTGTAAAGACGTATCTTTTTGATAAGAAAGTACTTTGAGATTCTCAGGGATACATATTTGGATACATATTTATTATCTCGGTTTATTTGTGTTTTTAAAACCCAGAAGGTGGATTAGATATAACTTTAGAATGTCTCAATGTCTTTCAATTTGGATCATCTTTCTTCCCTGTTGCATTTCTTATTCTGCTAGTGTCTAGCCAGATATAGTCCGGTATTTTATTCGTATTTGCCACAATTTTTCTTGGATTTTTTCTTTTTTTTCTTTAATTGTTTAGTTTTCAACATTGATTTCCACAAGATTTTCAGTTACAAATTTTCCCCCCATTGCTACCCTCCCCCCACCCTAAGATGGCAAAAATTCTGATTACCCCTTTCTCCAGTCTGCCTTCCCTTCTGTCACCCCATACCCCCATCCCATCCCCTTTCCCCTTACTTTCTTGTAGGGCAAGATAGATTTCTATACCCCATTGGCTGTATATCTTATTTCCCAGTTGCATGTGAAAACACTTTTTTTTTTTGAACTTTTAGTTTTGGAACTTTGAATTCCAAATTCTCTCCCCTCCTCCCTCCCCACTCACTCTCCCTAAGAAGGCAAGCAATTCAACACAGGCCACACGTGTATCATTATACAAAACACTTCCATAATAGTCATGTTGTGAAAGACTAACTATATTTCCCTCCATTCTATCCTGTCCCCCTTTATTCACTTTTCTCCTTTGACCCTGTCCTTTTTCAAAAGTGATTGTTTTTGACTACCTCCTCCCCCAATCTTCCCTCCCTTCTATCCCCTTCCCCCTTACTTTCCTGGTAAGATACCCAATTGAGTGTGTATGTGATTCCCTCCTTAAGTCAAATCCAATAAGAACAAGATTTACTCATTCCCTTTCACCTGCCCCCTCTTCCCATCCATTATAATTTCTTTTTCTTGCCACTTTTACTTGAGATAATTTACCCCATTATGCCTCTCCTTTTCTCCTCCCAATATATTCCTCTCTCACCCCTTAATTTTATTTTATTTTTTTAGATATCATCCCTTCATATTCAACTCACCCTGTGCCCTCTGTCTATATATGTATATTCCCTTCAACCACCCTAATAATGAGAAAGGTCTTGTGAGTTACAAATATCATCTTTTCGTGTAGGAATGTAAACAAAATGGTTCAACTTTAGTAAGTCCCTTATGATTTCACTTTCCTGTTTACCTTTTCATGCTTCTCTTGATTCTTGTATTTGAAAGTCAGATTTTCTATTCAGCTCTGGTCTTTTCATTGAGAATGCTTGAAATTTTATTGAAAATCCGTATTTTGCCCTGGAGTATTATACTCAGTTTTGCTGGGTAGGGTGACTCTTGGTTTTAATCCTAACTCCTTGGACCTCTGGAATATTATATTCCAAGCTCTTTGATCCCTTAATATAGAAACTGCTAGATCTTGTGTTATCCTGATTGTGTTTCCATAATACTTGAATTATTTCTTTCTGGCTGCTTGCAATATTTTCTCCTTGACCTGGGAACTCTGGAATTTGGCTACAACATTCTTAAGACTTTTCTTTTTGGGGATCTTTTCCAAGAGGTAATCGATGGATTCTTTCAATTTCTATTTTACCCTCTGGTTCTAGAATATTGGGGCAGTTTTCCTTGATAATTTCTTGAAAGATGATGTCTAGGCTCTTTTTTTGATCATGGCTTTCAGGTAGTTCAGTAATTTTAAAATTATTGCTCCTATTTTCCAGGTCAGTGATTTTTCCAATGAGATGTTTCACATTGTCTCTCATTTTTTCATTCTTTTGGTTCTGTTTTATAATTTCTTGGTTTCTCATAAAGTCACTAGTTTCCACTTGCTCCATTCTAATTTTTAAGGCAGTATTTTATTCAATGGTCTTTTGGAACTCCTTTTCCATTTGGGTAATTCAGCCTTTTAAGGCATTTTTCTCTTCATTTGTTTTTTGGAGCTATTTTGCCATTTGGGTTAGTCTATTTTTAAGGTGTTACTTTCTTCGGTAATTTTTTGGGTCTTCTTTAGCAAGTTGTTGACTTGTTTTTCATGATTTTCTTGCATCACTCTCATTTCTCTTCCCAATTTTTCCTCTACTTCTCTTACTTGGTTTTTCAAATCCTTTTTGAGCTCTTCCACGGCCTGAGACCAGTTCATATTTTTCTTGTAGGCTTTTGATGTAAGATCTTTGACTTCGTTGACTTCTTCAGGCTGTATATTTTGATTTTCTTTGTCATCAAAGAAAAATTCTGTAGTCTGAGTCCTTTTATGCTGCTTTCTCATTTTCCCATCCAATTACTTGACTTTTGAGCTTTTTGTCAGGGTATGACTGTTTTCAGAGTGTAGAGTGCTTTGTCCCAAGCTTCAGGGGTTTTGTGCTGCTGTTTTCAGAGCTACTTCTATTCTGAGGTGGTATGATGCTCCTTTCCTGCCCTGTGCTCTGGTCAGTGAGTGCAGGCACTCCTTTCTACGATGTAACCACCAGGAGGACTCCTTCTCCACAACCACCACAAAGCTCTGCCACACCAGAGCTCCTCCTCCCCCAAGAACTGCCAACTAGGAACGCGACCCAGTCCAAGCAGGGCAAAGCAGGAGAACCTTGCCTCAGTGTCAGCAAAGTGATCTCTCCACTCCCGTTCTGATCAGCTGCTTGATTCCCCCCACTGTGTGGACCTGGGACTAGAAGTAGCAACTGCTGCTACTGCCATTGCTGCTGCTGAAGCTACCTCCACCACCCTGGGGCTGTGGCCAGACTGAGTACTTCCCTCACCCAGATCCAGCAGTTTTCTTGCTGACCTGCTCAGTTGTCTTTGGCGTTTGTGGGTTGAGAAGTCTGGTAACTGCCACAGTTCAGTGATTCAGGGCCCTGAGGCCTGTTCTGCCTGGTACACTCAGGTCTGATGTATCCTGGCACGACCTACGCTGGGCTGTGCTCTACTCCCAGCATGGTGTGATAGACCCTTCCCAGCGACCATCCAGGCCATCTTGGGCTGGAGATTTGTTTCCCTGTGTTATTTCATGGGTTCTGTAGCTCTAGAAGTTGTTTAGAGTCATTTTTTACAGGTGTTTGGAGGGATTTGGGGGAGAGGTTAAGTCAGGCCCTGTTTTCAAGCCGCCATCTTGGTTCTGCCCCTCTTGGATTTTTTAAAAATTGCTTTTAATATCCAATTCTTTGGTTTTTACAGTCCCATGAGTAAAGGAAGATTGGTGCATAACAACAATAATGATAATGATAATAATGATGTCAATTGCTATTTGTATGTTGCCTTAAAGTTTGCAGTGTTCTTTAGACCCATTAGTGTCTCATCTGAGCCTCACAACAACCATGTACAAGGCAGGTACTATAGGTATTATCTTCATTTTACAATTGGAGAAACTGTGGCTTAGAATGTTTGGGCGACCTGCCATGGAGTTTATAAAAGTTTATAAAGTTTGTAAAAAAAAAGTTTATAAAAGAGGAAAGATTGGGGTAGGGGGCAGTTATAATCTTATCCTCTGTTATGAGGGGAAATTGAGGTTCAGAGCAGAGAAAGAACTCTCTCCATTCTTTCAAACCACATACTTGATTGTAAGATTCTTAGAGGTAGAATCTGCATCTTATGCTTTACATAGTCAATAAATGACAAATGGCAAGAGGATAAAAGCTTTTTCCTTCTTCTGGGGTGACTTCTTCTCTAGAAAAGGACTTGAGTTAACTTCCTTCTTTACCCCTGAATCTTAAAGATTTGCTCTGTATCAGTCACACTTGATCCATAACAGGGATGTTCTTTGTAGAGGCCACAGGTTTTTCTCTCATTAACTTAAGGACCCTCCTTTTCTCTTAATTTTCCCACCAAAATCTTAGGTGTCTGTCCAAAGTTAATCGTTTTGGATGTGTGATGTTTTGTTTTGTTCACGGTACCCTATATCAACCCTATAACATTTTTAAAATGTTTGCAAAATATTCTTTTAGGCTTTGGAGGCCAAATCTTAGTCATTTTTTATGTTCTCTAAAAGCATTCCTCTAGATTTTTTTTGTGTCTGTGGTTTTGTTTGTTTTTTTGTTTTTGCTTTTTTTTTTTACATTCAGTGTCTTATACGTGGAGCAAGGTCAGATGGAACTCTGCTTTGCTTTGGTACCTTTGTCTGGCACCTTCTCAAACAGGGTTTCCTAACCTGGGGTCTACTATATAGATTTCAGGTGATTCATGAACTTGGATGGGGAAAACATTATATTTTAATTTTCACTGACCCCGATTGAAATTTAGCATTTCCTTCAATTATTTGAAAACATTTTTCTGAGAAGGGGTCCATAGGCTTCATCAGACCGCTAGAGGGATCTATGACACAAAAAAGCTAAGAGCTCCTACTCTTGAGGAACTTCAACTAATTATGAAAATTATTTTAATCCTCAGGTGTATTTGACTGGCTAGAAGGGGGAGAGGTGAATGATGTTCTCTTGGAAGGGACATTAGAGCTCCCAGACAAAGCTGGATAATCTTTGTCTTTACAGAGGTTCAGCAAAGTTCTGTATAGCCTTCATAGAAAGGTGCTGAACAATGCCTTCCTTTAATTCAACATTCTTATATTTACCAGATGCCAATGTGTGCTTTATAAATCCTTCAAGGCTCTTATTTGAAAGTCAGGCTGGGAATGAGACTGAATGATGCAAGCATATGCTATGCTCAGATCACTCCATCCCAGGAAGCTGGAAATCTAGATTTTCTTGTTGACTTTCTCCTTGTCATGCTGTGACCTTGGGCAGGTCATTCCCTCCAAGCCAGTGCCTCATATCCCCAGGTTGCAAACCGAGAGCAAAGGTATTCTCACCATGCTGTCTAGTAGGCAGATACAACCTTAGGTAGAGTAGATGTTTGCCTGGAGCAGGCAGATATCTCTTTGACCAGAAATCTCTTCCTCTGTGGCCTGAAATCATCCCCATTAGTGTAATTCCTTTGTGTTAAGGCATCATATTTCCAAAAGTCACTGTTAAAATTAAAATGCACATGCTACTTGGGAGGAATAAAATTAGTACACACTAAGCATGCAAGGATCATACTGAGTAACTTTAGTTTTGAGGTAGGGGCAGACAGAGAAGGGCAAGAAAGAAAAAAATGTAAAACATTCCTTGGAAGCATATTTGGGGAGTATCTCAATGAGGGAATCTAGGCAATGGCAAGGGGGAAGGAGGTAGTTGTGCTGAAAGGTAGTGAGGAGTAGCAGGAGGTGTGGGGGTGTTGGAGAAGTATGTGAGAGAATATTAATAGCAATGGATGCTGCCTAATCAGAAAATGAGCAAACACTCCTCAGTTTTTCCTCTTGCTTCATGGAAATGTTGGACCGACCCACAGACCCTATGAATATAATACTGAGATTTATTCTGTGTGCGTCAGGTAGCTAGATGGTGAAATGGATAGAGTACTGGACTTAGAATCAAGAAAATCTTGAGTTCAAATCCTACTTCTGACACTAGTTGTGTGACCCCTCTGGTCAAGCCACCGAACCTATGTCAGCCTCAGTTTCTTTATCTGTAAAATGGGGATAATAATAGCACCTACCTTACAGAAATGTTGTCAGAGTCAAATGAGATAACAAATAAGCATGTAATATGTACACACATGTAATGCACTTTGCAAACCTTTAAGGTACTATATACATGCTAGCTATGATGGTGATGTCGATGATGGCAAGAGCAACACATCTCTGCTAAAGCTTGGGTAGCAGGAATATAGCTGAATAAGTCAGCAGTTAATAGTTTCTCCATCAACAAAGCCAGGAAAACCTGTCCTAGACCTACTGACAAGCTGAATAGTGGTGTTCTCTATGCAGACACAGAGAGTTGGTACAGCAGATATTGGCCCTATGCCCAGAGTTGAAGATGCTGCCCTTGCCTTTGCTCATAGGAAAGAGCTGTTCTTTTGAATGCAACTTCCTGTTATATCTCCCAGGAAAGGCTCCCCAAGGCAAACGTAGCTACCTTGGGCTAAGGAGGGAAGAATCCTCTAGTTAGTGGGTATCTCTCCTGGGGGTGGGGGGATGGAGGGAAGAGGTGTCCTTATGGGCCAGAAACAGTTTTGAAGTTAATTTTAAATAATTTATTTTGAAAGCCTTAACATGAATGAATAAATAAACTGGCACCCCTACTTTATATATTATTCATTAGTCAGACTTTTAATAGAGTCCTTTTCATTTAAGAAGTGAGGACTTTGTGGTGAGAAAGCAAAGGGTTGGGGGGTGGGGAGGCTCTGTAGCTGTGTGGGTAAGTACTTCCCTATAACAGAGGCCTGTGGTGTAATTTGTTTTCCAAGAAATAGGAAAAATGAGAGACCTCGGAGCTTTCTGTGCCTGTATTAGTTTATTTGTTCCCTCACTAGGAGGTTACTCTAACCAATCTGGAGTCCCATCCACCCAAAATAGGTTATTTGCATCCTCTCCAACCATCTCTTTTGAGGGAATATCATGGTTTTTACCTAGAGTGGTTTTTTTTTTTGCTGCTATTCACTCCTCATGGCACTACAATCCAGAGAAGGGGTGGAAGGAGTGCATGGTTACAAAATGCCCATCCTAATAATCTGCACACAACCATCACTTGTCAGAATTTTAGCCTGCTCATCACCTTGCCTTAGGGGTGAATGTTGATAATGAAAGGAGATTCCCAAAGTCCTTTATCACAGTGTCTTTCTCTTCAGCCTCCTCTTCTTCGAGCAGGAGACATCATCCTATTGAATTTATTTGAGGTCTGGGGGTAGATTTATTAAACATTTACTAAGTGCCTGCTATGTGCCTGACATGGTACTAGCAGTGTTGGAGGTACAAAGGGAAAAAATGAGACAGTTCTCATGCCCTCAGTGAAGTTATATTCTAGAAAGGGAGATGTATATACATAAGAAGCATATGCCAAATGAATACAAGGTAATTTAGGAAGAGAGGAACAGCTAGCATGGAGCCCAGAGTCAGGAAGACCTGAATTCAAATTTGAGGTCAGACACATAGCTGTGTGACCCTGAGCAGGTCACTTAACCCTGTTTATCTCATTTTCCCCATCTTTAAAATGAGCTTGAGAAGGAAATGGCAAACCATTCCAGGGTCTTTGCCAAGAAAACCCCAAGACTCTAAACAACAATTCAGGGAGAGAGGCACTAGCATATAGGGGAGTCAAGAAAGGCCTTTTCCTGGTTCTTGAGCTGGGTTTTGAAGGAAAATGAGGAATTATATTAGGCAAAGTTGAGGAGAGGAAGTGCATTCTAGGCATGGGGGGGGGTAGCCTGTATAATAATTAATAATAATGATAGCTAACATTTATACAGTGCTTACTATGTGCTACACACTATGCTAAACACTTTAAAATTATCTCATTTGATCTTCACGCCAACTCTGGGAGTTAGGTGCTGTTATTATCCCCATACTACAGATGAGGAAACTGAGGCAAACATTAAGTGTCTTGGTGGGGATCACTCAACTGCTACGTATCTGAGGTCAGTTTTGAACTCAGATCTTCATGACTTCAGACCTGTTGTTTTATTTACTCTGCCACTTAGATGCCCCAAAGGTACTGAGGAATGAGATGGAATTTGTATGTGAGGCACAGCCAAAAGGCCACTTTCAATGGATTGGGAGTGTGTGAAGGGGAGTGCTGTATAATTCAACAGTAAAGGTAAGTTTGGGGCCAGGTTGTGAGGAGTGTTAGGTGCCAAACAAAGGGGTTTGTATCACAGTCATTATTTAGCGTTGGTGAGGGTTGGGTGTACAGCCAACCTTATATCACATTTTAATTGACAGAATAGCCTCCAAATTATTTTTCAGTTATTAATCTACTATACCACATTTCCTTTGAAGGAAAGTTTTTAGGGTTGAGTTTTGCCCAAGAATGGATGAAGTTGTACAGTCATGTGCATATAAACATTCCACCCTATCTTGAACTCTTGACTTCCCTAATCCAGTTCCAAGTTACCAAGATGGAGGGTATAGGAAGCCCCAATCTGAATATGTAATCCCAAGTATCCAGGATTAGAAGTACTTAGTAGCATAGTCAGTCCCAGTTATTACTTATAGACTTATGCTTTGGGAGGTTATGATTTTTTTTCCTAACTCATACACCCAAGGCTCTCTTGGTATTCTTTTCCCTTCCCCTACTCATAGAGCTTTCCTCCCAAATCATACTGGCAGGGTCCTGAAGGGAAGGATACAACTGTGTCCCTCAGGGTTCTGGAAGTAACCTTGAGAGGTTGTGGCTTTTAATACTATGATTTACAACCCCCATCTTCCCAATACTTTTACATTAGTGGGGTAATGAAGAACAGGAAGGAAAGAGACTAGAGACAACTTGAGAAGGAAGGAACCGGGAGGAGTGAAGTGCTTGTCTTAGGATTACACTTTTTATAGGGCTATGATGCTTTTGACAACTATATAAATGCATGTATCTAAGTCAGAGAGGATTTAGTAAGGTGGCTTATCTCCTATAGCCAATCGGATGCCAAGTCTTATCTCCCCAACATCACTTGTATCTCCCCTGTCTCTATTACCTTTCTCATTTGGATTCTATCAATAGGCTCCTAATTCATCTTCCTGATTCCAGTCTCTTTTTTTTTCCAATCCACATCCACACAGATGCCAAATTAATATTTCTAAAGCATAAATTGGATCATGTCTACTCTCCTACTCAACAATCTTCAGTGACTCCCTATTACCTTTAAGATTAAAACCAAACTCCTCAGCTTGTTGTTTAAATCCCTCTACAATGTGGCTCTCACTTTTCTTTTTAGACTCATTTTATATAGGGTGTCCCCAAAGTCTTAGTTCAGTTTTAAACCATTGAAGCTTAAAACTTCCCTTTACACACTCTTGTTCTCAGCCACGTTGGCTCACTTGCAGTTTTTCCCACTTGACCTTCTGTCTCCCATTTGTGTGCTGGTTCATTCCAGGTTATCCCCCATGCCCAGAATTCTATCTTTGTTTAAAGCTCAATTTGGGTGCCACCTCTTTCCTAAAGTCTTTTTTGGTGCTCCCCTAGAATTATCTCCCTCTTCAAGTAACCTTGTAGTTCATTTACTTATATACATGTTGTGTATTCCCCTAGTAAAATATATACATCTTGAGGGCAGAAATCATTTTGTTTTGTATCCTCAATCCCTAACACAATGTTTCACCACATAGTAGTCAATTCAAATCAATTAAATAAGCATTTATTAAGTGCCTGTTATTTGCTAGGCACTGTGTTAAGCATTGGGGATACAAATAAGAAAAAGAGACAGTCTCTGCCTTCAAGGAGCTTATGGTCTAATGGGAGAAGACAACACACAAAAAGAACTTAATAAATACTTGAACTTATGGCCCATTTATAGCTCTCCATTAAAAGGCAGACTTTCCTTAGCTGGCACTGAACATCCTCCAGAGTCTGGCACCAGAGTCTGTGGCTCCATGGAGAACGACAAAGAACCAGGCCAGGTTCCTGCCTTGTTTGCAATCAGACTAATATATAGAACATTAAAATCTAAGGCAGCAGGACTCTAGGTGAAGGAGGGGATTGTATTGGTTAGCCAAAACATTTCCCTAATTATGTACAGAATCATAAATTAGTTTCTCACTAGTATGACTATAAAGGAGCTCAGCAGTCTATCCATTCAGAGTATCTTGTGGCTCAGTCAGAGCAACAGATTGGGTATAGGAATCTAACCTGTAGTCCTTACTATTCAGTCACTCAACATGGAAATATTTATTGAGCACCTACTATGTGCCAGGCAACGTGCAAATAAAGGCAAGAAATCAGTTCCTGTTCTCAAGGAGCTGACATTCTAATGGGGGAGACAATGCACTACCAACTATATACAAACATATATACCGGGGAAATTGGAGATAATCAACAGAGGGAAGGCACTAGCATTAAGAGGGATTGGGAAAGACTTTTTTTTTAAGGTGTGATTTTTAGCTGCAACTTGAAGGAAGCCAGGAGGTAGATGGAGAGTCTTCTGTAAGGAACAGCATAGAGGCCAATGTCACTGGATTGTGGGTTATCGTAAGGTAGGGTAAGGTGTAAGAAGACTGAAAAGCTAGGAGGAAGGTCAGGGTTATAAAGGGCTTCTATCAGAAGAAGATAGAGGAATCTGTATTTGTAAAGGGCTCTGAGACCAATAATTGGAGAAGAGCATGTAATACTAAGGGTAGCTAGATGGTGCAGTGGATAGAGTGCTGGGCCAGAAATCAGGAAGACATCTTCCTAAGTTCAAATCTGGCCTCAAACTAGTTTTGTGACCCTGGGAAAGTCACTTAACTTGGAGGAGGAAATGGCAAACCACTCCAGTATCTTTGCCAAGAAAACCCCAAATGGGGTCATGAAGAGTCAGATACAACTGAACAACATTCTTTTCTGATTCTTTTGTCTTTTGCAGCTATAGTCCGTTTCATCCTACTGATAAATCTAGAGACAGCTTGCCTATATGTTACTAACGTTCTTTTTATGGATAGGAAACTTACTGTGAGCTCCTTGAGGGCAGGGACTGTCTTTTGCCTCTTCTTGTATTCCCAGCACTGAGCACGATGTCTGGCACATAGTTGGTGCTTTACAAATGTTTATGAATGGAGTGATTGATTGGAAGAAGGATATCCCTAAATATGCTTCTTGCAATGGTTCCTATAGGGTATTTGAGCCTCACTATACATACAAGTAGGCAAGGGTCTAATAAAAACCCTTTGCAGATGTAGCCATTGATCTGATGAGTTCAGATGGATAGTTACTAATACCCTGGCTATTAACAATGTTAACTTCTGTTTGCTCTCCTTCTTAGTCCCTAACAGACATTTCTCTCTGTGTGGTCAGTGAGACATTAGTAGATGCTGATGTAAAGAGATCTGTATAGCTCATGGGAAATCCCCAGTGTTGGAAGCTGAACAGCACCTGTTCCTTGGAAGTCTTTGCTGAGAGGTTCTTGGAGCTGTGAGTCCCCTCCTCTTCCTACCATGGGTCAATTCCAGAGTATAATCTGGAGCAGGAGACTTTTTCATGATGATAATATAGCAGTTGGCACTCATAAGCCTATAGTTGAGTACCTGCTAGCATAAAGATTGAAGAAAAAGGGTCAGGACCATGGTCTGTTAAGTACCTATAGCCTAGGTTTCCAATGTGAGAGCTGTGGAGTAACACCAGGAGGCCATGCCTTGAACCGCCGGGGGTTATATGACGAATCAGTGGGAGAGAGGGAAGATGGGAGAATTGCAACTTCTCTTCTCCCCTGACCTCCACCATAGTCAATTGTGGCCCTGTTTGCAAAACAGTTACACTAGTTCCTTAAATACTCCTCTGATGGCTTGCTGCGCCTGGAGTCAGGAACTCCTCTTCCTGAGTTGAAAATCCAGCCTCGTGTAATTACTAGCTATGTGACTTGGGGTGAGTCACTTAACCCTTTTTGCCTCACTTTCCTCATCTGTAAAATGAACTGGAGAAGGAAATGGCAAACCACTCTAGTATCTTTGCCAAGAAAACCCCAAATGGGGTCTCAAAGAGTCTGATGAGACTGAAATGACTTAACAACAACAATAACAACTCTCCTTCCACTGCAGGATGTGGGCTCCTCAGAACAGCTACCAGGCCAGATACTTATAGCAGAATTGTCCTAAGTTCCCCAATCCCCCAGCATCCCTAGTTCTTCTCTTTTCTCTCCACATTCTTCTACATTCCTTAGTGGCTACAGTAGGTACACCTCAGCTAAGGGCTCTGTGTGCTCAGTGTACACACACACACACACACACACACACACACACACACTTTTTGTGTTTTGTTTTGGATGAGAAAACGAATAGCCTAGGATGAGTAGAAGTTAATGAGTTGTATTTTTGTTATTCCCCCCCCCACACACACACTCTTTTCCCAAAATTGTCCTTTCTATTGAGAGTACCACCATTCTTCCAGACACCTATGTTTATAATCTGTCTATTATCCTTGACTCTTACTTTCCACAACTCTGAGTATCCAGTCAGCTGTCAAAGCTTGTCACTTCTACCTCCAGAGCATTTCTTGTATGGTTTTTCAGATTTAAAAAAAATTTTTTTTGTTTTTTGCTAATTGGGAAATACTGATTAATGTGAACAGCTCTCTAAAGAACAGAAAAACAGGATGACATATGAAGCTGCAGGTCTCAATTGCTTTTTAAAAATGTAATAAATTCAATGTTATAAAACTGTCTAGCTCGTCTATGTTTCTCTGTGTTTAAAAGTGCTTTGGTAACTCTCTTCTTTATTTTTGACAGTTAACAGCCCCACATCCCTACCCCCCCAACCCATACTATGCTATTAAAAAAACCCAAATCTTTCTTTGTGACAATCAAGCATAGTCAAGTATAACAAATTTACACATTGACCATGTCTGAAACTGCTTCTCATTCTGTGTACTGAGTCCATCACCTTTGTGAAAAAATGGGTAGCATCCTTCATCAGTCCTCTGGAACATGTTCTCTCTACTCACACAGCTACCACCTCGGTTCAGTCATTCATCAACTGTACTATTGCAATAACCTTCTAACTGCTCTCTCTGCCTCAAGTCTCTTCCCTCTCCAATCTATCTTCTGTGATTTTCCTAAAGCACAGGTTTGACCATATCAACTCTCCACCCTTAAATCACCAGCTCCCCAGTGACTGTAGAACAAAATATAAGTGTCTATTTGGCATTTCAAGACTTTGGCAACTTGGCCTCATTTTACCTTTCTTGCTTTTTACCATCATCCTCTTCCTGAACCATGTACTTTAGCCAAAGTGACCTTTTTTTTGTTCCTCATACACATACCTAGACATAATTAAAATAACCAAACATGAGTAAGAGATTAAGGTCTGACATCACCTGACATCATTAAGCAAAACCACATAAAGAAAGAGGAATAGCATTATGTTGAAAACTTTCTGCTTGATTGAAATCAGAGCATTGAACTTTTGCTTGTTAATGAAAGAAATTCACCTGCTTGACTAGCTGCACTACCTAAATTAGTAGAATCATATCTCCAAGATATATACAGGTGTTATTTTTTTAATGAACTGATCATACTTACTAATTTTAGCTTATAGTCACTGTGTAAGCAATCATTTGTCAAGCTAAGCATACTTCTAAAAGTTTTTCTTATAATCTAAAAAATAAGTACCTTTATTAATATTTAATAAATAAATTGTTATGAGCACTTTTATGTTGTCTACATGTCAGATGGTCATGTCACACATAGTTTTTGAGGTGCTGAGAAAGAAGAGTGAGAGATCCACAATGAGAAGATATTGACAGTGGTGTCCTCATGCATTCACTCACTTTCAACATATTGTGATGTATTATAATTTATGAGGGCCTAGTTAAGTGAAATTTTAAAATTATATTATCTGGTTTTAACTAGATTAAAGGATTTATCAATAAGACTATATATTATCTAGTTCTAACTAAACTATGCCTCATAAATGGGTAAGTAGCTTACAAAGATTCCTATAAAGAAAACTACAGACTGAAGATAAAGTTAATGTGAGCATAAGAACATGGAAAAAATGGCAAAGCTGATACTTTCCCATTACTGTTTTTGAAAATAAATTTTTATTGATACCTTTTGTTTTTACATTGCCTAAATTCCTCCTGGTATCCCTCTCACAACCTCTCCCAGCAACCCATTCTGTATAACATTAACATTCTTTAAAGAAAAAGAGAAAAACAATTAACAAAAATAATCCATATCACAAAATCTGAGAATATATGTAATAATAATAGTAATAGCTAAAATGTGTATAGCACTTACATGTGCCAGACACTTTGCGAAGCACTTTACACTTATTATCTCTTTTGATCTTCACAAGATCCCTGGGGAGGTAGGTGCTATCATTATCCTCATTTTATAGATGAGAAAACTGAGACAAACAGGGGTTAAGTGACTTGCCCAAGGTCATGTAGCTAGTAGGGGTCTGAAACTGAATTTAAACTTAAGTCTTCCTGACTCCAGGGCCAGAGCTTTATCCATTGTGCCACCAAGCTGCTTGTTGATGTTCCCCAGCCATGAGTTTCCTAGCTCTGCAAAGGAGTAGGAGGAGCTGTCTTCTCATATTTCTTCTTTTTTTTTTTCTATTTTTTTTCTTTTTTTAAATTTTAATTTATTTTTAATATATTTAGTTTTCAGCATTGATTTTCACATGCATTTGAATTACAGATTTTCTCCCCATTTCCACCCCCCCACTCCAAGATGGCGTACACTCTGGTTGCCCTGTTCCCCA